>CM067368.1:73386758-73389258 GCA_034401795.1 Chaetoderma sp. LZ-2023a | reverse complement strand
CATCCATCCATCCATTCATAAATTCATGCATTCATTCATTCCTCCATCCATCCATCCCTCCCTCCATTCCTCCATCCATCGATCCATCGATCCATCGATCCATCGATCCATCCATCCATCCATCCATCCATCCATCCATCCATCCATCCATCCATCCATCCATCCATCCATCCACCCGACCTCCCACCCACCCACACTCCCACCCACCCACCACCCACCCATTCATCCATCCATCCATCCATCCATTCATCCATTCATCCATTCATCCATTCATCCATTCATCCAATCCAGCCAGCCATTCAACCACCCATCAACCCACCCACTTACCGATCCATCCATCCATCCATCCATCCATCCTTCCATCCATCCATCCATCCATCCATCCATTCATCCATCCATCCATTCATCCATCCATCTATTCATCATCGAGTGCAACCATCGATATAACGAATATAATCTTGATGTCGAGGCCCCTACTTTGGATTAGGGATTTGCACAAACGTGTCATAACTTAATGTCGGTCCTGGAAACAGATTAAATGGCCTCCGAAAACAAGATCTGTGAAATCAATGGGAAATAGTGTCATTGCTCCAATAATAGCCAATGGAAACTGAATTGACACATAATTAATGCTCGAGAAAGGCCTAATAAAACTGGTGACCTATAGGCCCCCTATGATTATTACCGACAAACATGGCTGACTATATGACATAGATATTAACCCCTATACCGATGAATTCCCCATATCTCATTCTCAACACTACCATACAGGAAAACTGTAAAAACCGGAAGTTAATTTATATATACACCTGTGCAAAAGTTAAGCACCAGCAAAAACAATAGAACGTAGAAACATGATGGTACAACTAGGCTGCCATACTTTTTGTCCCCGTGTTAGCTGACATAATTCCAAGTACGAAATGCACATGCATGCATGACTTCACGCCGCTTGATGTCCGTGCGTGGCGGGAAACAGCACACGTGTTCAGTTATGTAAAAGTCCAGTTTGAGGTGTAGAACATTACATACAGATTTAGGCGACAAGATTAGGAATTTTGTGTTCATGACCGTGGTTTATTTGTACAGAGAGAATTAGCTCTTGATTGTGAACCGCTATGCCAAGACGAAGGTTAAGTGATCGTGTGAAATGGAAAATCATAGGCATGCATACCACTGGTATGTCATGCAGAGAGATTGGCAGACAGCTGAACATTAACCATACTGTAATCAGTCGTTTGATTGCAAAACATTGGCAAACTAACGAGGTGAAGGACAGGCCTAGATCTGGAAGACCGAAGAAGACTACAGCCCGTGATGATCGAGCCCTAGTACGCCTTGTTAGGAGATCTCCATTCACCAACAGCAGAGTGCTCAGCCAGCAATGGGAAACGCGCAATAGAGTGTCAATGTCTACCGTCAAAAGGAGACTGTATGCTGCTGGCATGAAAGCTAGGAGACCTGTCAGACGTCCTCTCCTCACTGCACACCACAAAGAGGAGCGTCTGAGGTGGTGCAACGAAAGAAGACACTGGAACATGAGATCCTGGAGACGGGTACACTGGTCCGATGAAAGTCGGTTCCTGCTTCATGCCACAGATGGTCGAACTCGTGTATGGAGGTCCAGACGCACGGCGTACGACCAACGTAACATCATGGAAGAAGTTCCATTTGGTGGAGGTTCCGTTATGATATGGGGGTGCATCTCATTTGATTGTAAGCTGGATCTGTTGACTGTACCTGGAACACTAAATGGACAAAGATATCAAGATTCCATTCTGGATAGAGTTGTGGTCCCTCATTTTGTAAATCATGCACCTGGAACCCACCCTATATTCATGGATGACAACGCCCGACCACATCGTGCTAGAGCTGTGCATGAATACCTCCGCCAGAATGCCATCGAAACCCTACCATGGCCAGCAAGGAGCCCTGACATGAACCCTATTGAGCATATCTGGGACATTCTGGGAAACATGGTGAGAAGGAGGGATCCTCCTGTGCAGAACCTACAGGAATTAACAGACGCACTCCATCTTGAATGGCAACGAATACCACAATGGCGTATCAGTCGGTTGGTGACCAGCATGAGACGTCGTGTCCAGGCCGTCATCCAGGCACAAGGTGGATATACCCGGTATTAATAATGACAGTCTCAAACTCGTGCACAGATGTTAAACTTCGTTTTCAGACACCATTAATGACAATCTAGCCACGTGTGTCAACTGTAGGGCAATAGTTGTCAGTTGTGTCAACGTAACCATATTCAGGCCTCGTTTTCAAGTTCAAACAAAAACATACAGTGTTTCCCCACCATCATAATCAGCATTCCTCTAGTTGCATTATTACCTCTTGCACTAAGATGGATGGGTACATAAATGTTTATGCTATTGCTTTCTTCATAGCACATGAATATACCCTCGCATGTGCGTAAAAATAGGGTGGTGCTTAACTTTTGCACAGGTGTATACTTTGAAAACTGAACTACCAGAATCCCAATTTC
>CM067368.1:72967075-73381258 GCA_034401795.1 Chaetoderma sp. LZ-2023a | reverse complement strand
ACGACACGACGATGTTATATGACGTCATAATCAACTGCGTGATTTGTAAGAGGACGTTATAAACAAGGACGTCATGAAAGACGTAGATCAGTTCGTAACGAACTCTTAATTGATGACGGACTAAGCGTTGCTGTACGAATAGCATGTCTTTACTATTTAATAAAGATGCTATTGAATATTTTGAAACTAATTTGGCTGGGCGCTGGTGCTGCCACAGGCAGCAACAGCACCCAGTCAAATTAGTATCAAAACATTCAACAGCTTATTGTATAGTTTCCGGGAAATTGATAATCAGGGAGTTCAGGGATCGATCGATCCCAACACGGGAGAAGTGTGGGTGGAGCTTAGCTAGAGATTAGCGGGGCGTAGCTAAAAAAATTGATTTTTCCATTTACATACATATTTACAGATACATTCGATTGTCTCCGGCTTATGGTTTTTTCCAGTCTCTACACCCGGTGCGGAGAACGATGATGTCGCTCAGCCCTTTCCAGGTTGGCACTGTTCATACTAGGAAGGTCCTCTGGTAGTGTTGGGTGGTAGTCTGGATTGTCTATGCCCGGTATATTTTGGTGCCTGGTCGTGTTTATAGATGCCTCCTTTGGACAGTATTCAGGTGGAAGTCACCTTTCCAGAGTCACCCATCATATGCCGTCAGAATCAACTGCGTGAGGTGTAGAATGACATCATAATGAACGACGTCACGAATGACGTCGATAAGTACGTCACGAATGCATATTTGAAGATGGTCTATGCTTTGTTGTACGAATTGTATGTCTTTACTATTTAATAAATTTTCTGTTGAATATTTTAAAACTAATTTGCCTTGGCGATGTTGCTGCCATAGGCAGCAACAGCACCCAGTCAAATTAGTTACAAAATATTCAACAGCTTCCCTATATGATTTTCAGGTAATTGCTAGTTAGGGCATTCGTTGATCGATCAATCCCAACAAGGCGAGGTGTGGGTGGAGCTTAGCTAATGATGGGCGGAGGCACAGCTAAAAATGAAAACGTCCATTGATACATCGTCATTTAGTCAATTGTACGTCTTCTCTGCTCGAGCGATTCCCAGCCTAGAATAATCACCACGTCTGTCTTGGGTATGTGTAGACATGTTGGGCATGTAACTAGCTTGCCGCCTTCCTCTAGACAGCCTCGGCGGTGTGACTGAGTTATTTTTGTGGGTGGGGCCCAAACTGCGGAGCTGTATCCCAGTTTCAATCGGACGAAGGTCTGGTAAGCTCGTTATTTAACTGATTACAGGATAACTAAGGCCCGATTTATAAGTCGACCTTATCTTGTGCCGTGCCAGCTAAATTAGCCTGAAAATGACAGAGTCCGCTATAGAAATCAACCAGTCGTCATAAGCGGGGCTCGACAGAAAGTTCGACTTATAAAACGGGACTCACCTCATCTCATGATATCTATACAGATGATCTAATAAGCCACTCATAAACTACGCATGGAATTTTAAGCTATTTCTCATCCCCTCAAAGAAATATATTCAGCCTGTAGCAGCTAAATGTGTGTACATTGCTACAGTCTACAGCATATGATCCCTGTCATGATTTACTTTTCAAACAATCAGAAAAAAAGCTAGCGTGTCTGCCTCGGTATATACGCTCGGCCATAGAGGTGCCATCTACAGCTTGACAATGTGGTATAAAAGCAACCACACAGGTAAGCTGTTGAATATTTTGAAACTAAGTTGACTGGAAGTTGTTGCAGCCTTAGGCATACTTACTATCACTAGAGAATACAAAATGGTGGCGATCACTGTTCAACATTTACACAACATTACAAAGCAGATAATTTTTACCCAGATAAGGGAATGCGACAGGATATGAATGATATGGAATCTATAAACCATAATCTATTGGTGCAATACAACATTTGAGATGAGATTAGCATCCCTTTAAGAGAAACCACAACGGTTTTTGTTGAGGTGTTTGAATATTCTGCGTGTTGTATTTTTGGTAGATAGCCGATTATCAACCTGAATGATACCATATCATTTGTAAACCGCCACCATAACTGTTAACCATCCAACTGTAATTCTTACATTACGGAAAGAAATGTGACGATGATCAAATGCAATGTACATAGATAGAGCTTACGAAGCACGGTATGAATCATCTAGACCTATTTCTTATCTTCCATCGTTCATTGAGTGAACTGGTGAAACAATCTATTGCGCATGCGCAAGCCTAGTATTCGTGTTCTTATGAATGAAACTGAAACGGGCTCGTCCAATTTTGTCAAGGATGACCATATTTGGATACCCTAGATATGAATGAGTATTGAATGGTTCGCATGTGCTCTTTTGCATCCAATCAGTATTTGACAAGCGATTCATTCATCCACACCATTCGTCCAGTTGGAAATACGGGTTCCGGTCTATCTATATAAATACTCTGACCAGATAGCTATTCAGGATTCAGTTCTTGGACTGTCTCTGCGAAAAGCGAACTCGTAACAAGCAAGTGAAATTTTCCGCTTGAACATTTTCAATCGAACAACATATTAGTAACTGGTAGTGCTTGCCTGTCAGTGTATATCGTTTGATGACCTGGTCAATATCCATCTAAAAGCAGCATTCAATTGATTCAATAACAAAGGTAAGCTATATTTATACTTCCCTTCCTAAAATTTATATATTTAAATTTAATTTTGATTACTTATATATTGTCAATTATTGGTAAAAATTAAACCTTCCACGCATTCTTATGACCTTCAACCAGAGAAATGAAAGCAAATGCAACAATGTATTTACGAATATAGGCATAAGACAAATTCTCTTAAACGGTAACTATCTAAGCAGGGACAAACCTACCCATTCGACAATTAGCCAAATGCGAGTAAAATTGAGATCTGGTTAATAAAAAGCAGGCGTGGCTAAATATTTGGCTAATGATTACAATCATATTATTATGCATAATTACTCAGGGGAAAATCAACAAAATTACCTTTGAAGAACATCTTACAGGGATATTTATGTAACTAGTACATGTATGTATTACTTATATTGCTGTTATTGTCACCAAATAAACTCTGAAATCATAATATCGCGGATTCAAAGCACCCGTATAGGTCAGCTGTTGGATATTTTGAAAGTAATTTGACTGGAAGCTGTTGCCGCCAACATAACATTGTATTTGGTATATAGCGTTCTGTTAAAAGAATTACCTCATGGTGATGGATCGTAGACATTGGAAATCATTGGCTAAAATAGTTCAGATTTGGCTAAGAAAAAGGGTAGTCGGCTAATCTATTGGCTAATAATTTGTGAAAGCCGGGTCTGTCCCTGCTCAGAGAATATGTATTATGTCTACATACTCTGGAAGTGTCAAATTACGTGTAGATTCAAACTATCTAAGGCAGCAACGTATTCTAATCGAATTAGTCTGAAATAAAGGGCGCGTATAGACATTTATGTCTGTTGCTTTTTTTTAACTCGCTAACCCTTCCAAAAGGGAAATGACATATTATATAAATTATCATATATGTGAGGTACGAAATATTATGTTGAATATTCTAAACCCTTTATAAGTCTTGAATTTGTTCAAGAAAATTTCGATTGTTTTCAAAATAAATGTCAATTTGCAGACTGAGAGAAGACTAGTTTTGAAAGTTTGGCACTGGAATGACTGGCTCTGTTATCGAGCCAGTCATTCCAGTGGTAAATTTTAAAAAAAAGTCATCTCTTGGTCTGCAAATTAACATTTCTCAAGACCACTATAGAAGCGGTTTTTGGCTGATATGAGTGTTAAAGGGGCTTGATTTTGAGATATTACTGGCTATAACACCAACAGTTTCCTATTGAAATAGTTACAGAATATTCACCACCTTTCTTGTATAGCTGTCTCGAAGATGATACACGGGAATTTCAAGGATTAGCAAGGATTAAAGGGTAATAAGATAGGCTGATGGCATTGGTAAGAAGACAGCTTTAAGTCAATAAATCATACGTTCAAATTTTTTACTTTATGATCCGACAATATGATTTCTACGTATTGCACGTGTTCGTCAGATTAGCAACACGTTACGGCAACCATTTCTCTCTCTCTCAAAGTACTGACAAAATCTTAACCTTTGAACCCGAAACGTCAAACGTAAAAAATCTGTAACGATTTAAGAATTATTCTGCTCAATATTTTGAAATGATTAATACTGGGCGCTGTTGTTGCCTATGTTTGCAACAGGTTCGTTTCAAATTAGTTTCAAAATTTTCAGCAGCTTACCTGAATAAACCCCTAGTTATTTTTTAAATTGAGATTCTAAGGATTCACTTTTTAGACGTTTTTAAAAGTATTGTATTATGTCAACCAGCATATAGGACTATAGAGACAGATTTGTGGCTAATACCTCCTCCTCCTTCTGCTCCTTCTTCCCCACCCCATCCCTACTTCATCCCTCCTACTCCTCCTCCTCCTCCGCCGCCGCCGCCGCCTCCTCATCCATCCTCCTCATACCTCCTCATCCTCCTCCTATCTATCTATCTATCTATCTATCTATCTATCTTTCTATCTATCTATCTATCTATCTGTCTGTCTGTCTGTCTGTCTGTCTGTCTGTCTGTCTGTCTGTCTGTCTGTATGTCTGTCCTGTCCTGTCCTGTCCTGTCCTATCCTATCCTATCCTATCCTATCCTATCCTATCCTATCCTATCCTATCCTATCCTATCCTATCCTATTCCATCCATCCATCCATCCATCCATCCATCCATCCATCCAGCCATCGATCTACCTACCCATCTATCTATCGCTATCTCCTTCACAGCTTAAACACATGAATTTCACCAACATCTCCGCTTCGTTTCAGTACGGTATTTATCATCAAAATGGACGTTCTCAAGATCGCAGATGCCATTTTCCTCGCCATCGCATTGCTCGTGACTGTGGTGGCATCACTTCCTATAGACAATGTTCGCAGTCTGAGGTCGGTGGACAATGCAATGTTCCCATTCAAAGAAAGTGAGTATGGCAGCTATATCCGTCCATCTACCTATCTGCCTGTCTGTCTGCCTGCCTGCCAGCCAGCCCACCCACCCGCCCGCCCACCCGCCCGCCAGCCAGCCAGCCCTCCCGCCCCACCACCTACCCACACGCTCACCCACCTGTCAACCCATCTGCCCAGCAAACCGGCGGCCCGTCATCCCACCTGCGCGTCAACCTACCCAAAGTCCAACTGTCTGCCTGCCTGCCCATCCATCCGTCTGTCCGCCCGCCCGCCCGCCCGCCCGCCCGCCCGCCCGCCCGCCCGCCCACCAGCAAACCCCCCCCCACCCTCCCGGCCACCTATCCACCTCCTACCTATCCACCCAACCAACCACCGGCTCGCCCAACCACCGACTCTCCCGCCCAAATGCGCGTCAGCCTACCAAACTGCCTGCCTGCCTGCCTGCCTGCCTGCCTGCCTGTCTGTCTGTCTGCCAGCCTGCCTGCCTGCCTGGCTGCCCGTCTGTCTGCCTGCCTGCCTGCCTGCCCATCTCCGCGCGGCGGCTCGCGTGTGCATATCGTCGGCGCGATAGCTCGCGCTACTTGAAAGACCTTCACCAAATTTGCGTGCGCGCGTGTGGTTGCTCTTATATGGTCCTGAAAAACTAAGTTTTGGGGTGTGGGTGGGTGGGGGTGGAAAACGTTAACGGTAAAAAGGTCATGCTCATCAAACAAGATGGAAAGGTCATGCTCACCAAACAAGGTGGAAAGGTCATGCTCATCAAACAAGGTGGAAAGGTCATGCTCACCAAACAAGGTGGAAAGGTCATGCTCACCAAACAAGGTGGAAAGGTCATGCTCATCAAACAAGGTGGAAAGGTCATGCTCATCAAACAAGGTGGAAAGGTCATACTCATCAAACAAGGTGGAAAGGTCATGCTCATCAAACAAGGTGGAAAGGTCATGCTCATCAAACAAGGTGGAAAGGTCACGCTCATCAAACAAGGTGGAAAGGTCACGCTCATCAAACAAGGTGGAAAGGTCATGCTCATCAAACAAGGTGAAAAGGTCATGCTCATCAAACAAGGTGGAAAGGTCATGCTCATCAAACAAGGTGGAAAGGTACCCTTGTGGTCAGGAAAATGCTTCTTAATTTGTTTGAGCAATATCTCAAAGGGAAAGAGGTCAATGGCCAATGGTCCAGATGACCGAACTGGGTTCGACGCTATAACTCAAAATCTCTTGGCGAGATCTGCACAAAACGTGTCTGTGAGGTTGCTCTATCTCTGGTTTATGGTGAAAACGTCTGACTTGTTTCTTGTTGGTGCGGGGTGGGGTGAGGGGGGTTAAAGGTCAGGATCATTGAAAACGCCATGTGACGCGTCATGTGACGAGAGTCAGAATTGTCGTGAATGCTTGTTTTCCTATTGTAACCAACGTAGTTATGTCTTTTTCGATCTAGTTAATGTAAATGTGGTTAGGATGTTCTTGTACGGCACTCGATCAATATCAACTAGACGACCTAGGCCTGCCTGACATCTACCTAATCATCACGCAAACTTTGGAGTGACCTTGCTTCTCGTTGATTCCACCCCCATGACATCTATATCACTAACATAGAGCTTGTAGCTTCAAGGATATTCGAGTAATTGACCGTTAACATTTGATCCTTTCACTACCTACATAAATTAACATCCTTGACATACGATATATAGCCTATATGTAACTAGGTCAACCTGAAACGGTGGACGTGTCAAAATTCGGTGGTGGGGGTGGTGTGTACGTGTGAATGGCCGCGTCAATGTCACTGCTGAAATTGCAAATGGTTTGCCATTTTAAAATTGGTATCGCCGAAAGTCATCCCACTGGCACATTTTCTAAAATAGTCTACTCTTGGCCTGCAAATGGATATTCCCGAGGCCAGGATGAGGCCGGCTTTTGGCCGGATACGCCATGAAATGGTTAAAAGTTACAAACAACAAACGATAAGCACGTTTTGATGTAAGAAACATTCTTTTGAGTTATTGTCATGCAACCAACAGGTTCCAGTCAAATTAGATTTTAAATGTTCAACAGCATACCTCTATAATAGTGGTAATACAATGGACCTTTCCAGTTTATCCATCAATCATATGACGTCATAATCAACTACATGACGTGTAGACTGACGCCATAATCAATGAAGTCATGAATGAGGTAATTAATTTTGTTATGAACGCATAACTGATGACGGACTAAAGCGTTGTCGTTTGATTTGTGTCTTTACTATTTAATAAACATGCTGTTGAATATTTTGACCCAGGTAAATTATTTTCAAAATATTCAACAGCTTATACTTTATTGTTTTCTGGAAATTTATGGTTCAGGGATAGATTGATCCCAACATGAGAACAGCGTGGGTGGGGCTTAGCTAGAGATGGGCGGGGCATAGCTAAATCATGATTTCCTCCATTCAGACATTACAATTGCAGAATTTAATGAGAATCATTCATTACCTCGCAAAATTTAATTAGATAGAGGGGGGCTAAGATTTCAGCATTGAACTGGCTAATGGATTGATTGCTGAATGGGTGAGGCCCTTTTTATAAGTCGAATTTTCTGTCGCGCCGCACTAATGACGACTGGTTGATTTATATAGTGGACTCATTTTCGGGAAGATTTAGCTGGCACGGCACAAGAGAAGTTCGACATATAAATCGGGCCTGATTTAATCTGGACGCTTCGCCGAGAGCAGATTGTTCCGTCTCTTATCTTTGATTTCTTTTGTTATTCGTTACGATTTAACCTGATTAACGTGAAACTTTTTAGTTGTGTAGGCCTTACTTTAAAAGTAGTTTATTCTTTTCTGTTTTATAGACGCGATTGTAGACCATCCGGGTTTGAACGAGCTCTCTGGCAACCTACGAATTAAACGTAATGTCGGCATTTACCTTATGAGAGCCAGGATGCAACAGAAACAGAAGCGACCCACTTCTAGGCAAAGCAGACGATATCAGCGATTTTTCCCGCGTATGAACACAAATTCCAGGCTCATGCGTTCGTAGAGAGCGGTGACAAGTCCGCTGGAGATGCAAATTTGTCTTAACCGAGAAGAGCCGTGTTCTATACGGTCCATCTTCTCGCCAATGGCGGCAAGCACGGATCTACCATGTCTGCAGGACAAATGCACGGCACATTGTGCCTATACGCGGTACGAGTAAGATCACTTCCTTGTATCTGATGAAGGGGATGATTTAGTACAAACAATATATTTGATTTTAAAAAAACTGTTAAAAAAACAAAAAGGTGCTGATAGATCTAGGGTATATACTACCTATTTAGTCGAACGCCAAAATGTCTGTCGGAGTTAAATAAAACCCCGCAATATACAGATCTAGCACGCGCGTACGCACGCACTCACCAACGCACGCCCATGCATGCACGAACAAACACATACACATTTAAAGGTAATATGAATTTCAAATTATGCTTTAGTTACAATGTGAATTATTTTATAAAAGTCGACCACATACATGATACACCAGCGCACAAATTGTGTTGCGCATGCCTGATGATTGTTTTGTTGGCAAATTTCAAAACTGACGTAGGCAGCTGCAGCTCGTGTATGGACTGTGGCATGCGTAAAATGAATCTCGCATACTCCATTAAAGCTTAAATCAGTCGTGCTGATCATTCCAGTTTTAACTATGCCTTGCCCAGCTCTAGCTAAGCTCCAGCGCTCCACCCACACCACGCTCGTGTTGGGATCGATTAATCTCTGAACTCCCTGATTATCAATTTCCAGAAGACTATGCAGGTAAGCAACAGCGGCAGCAACAGCGACCAGTCAAATTAGTTTTAAAATATTCAACAGCACACATAAGGGGTAACTATCCAACAGCAAACTTCTGAACGAACCTTTCCAGTTTATCCATATATCATATGACGTCATAAGCAACTACGTGATGCGTAGAACGACGTCTTAATCAATGACGTCATGAATGGCGTAGATAAGGTCGTCACGAAGGCATAATTCATACGGACTAATTGTCTTAACTATTTAATAAACATGATGTTGAATATTTTGAAACTAATTTGACTACCTAGTAAAAATTAGTATCAAAATATTCAACGACTTACCTGTATAGTTTTCTGGAAATTGATAGTCAGGGAGTTCAGAGATCGATCGATCCCAACTCGGGCGAAGTGGGGTTAGAGCTTAGCTAGAGATAGGCGGGGAAGAGCTAAACCTTAATTCCTCCATTGCATTGTTAGGTGGATTTTGCAAAAGGTACCTCTCAAATTAGTTTAAGAATATTCAACATCCTGCCTGTATAGCCTAGTTACGTTGAAATTAAGATTCTGGGAACTCAGGGCTCAAATTGTTAAGGGACTTACCGAAAACATTATGTCACCGGTATTGGTTAACGCGGTGCCTTTGAACCTCTCTTGTGTCAACTTAACCCTTTAATGGCCAAGTTGGTAAAAACGACCTCTGCAGTGATCTTGAGAAACGTCCATTTGTAGGCTAAGAGAAGAATATTTTTTTGAAAATTTCCCACTGGAATGACTGGCTCGGTAACCGAGCCAGTCATTCCAGTGATAAATTTTCAAAAATACTCTTCTTGGTCTGTAATTGGACACTCGTTAAGCAGAAATATGAATTTTTTACCATTAGACTTTTGTTGAATGTCCATTTGAAGGATAACATAAATCAATTTTTTTTGTAAATTTTCGTTATAAATTTACAAAAATACCCTTTTGGGCTGCAAAAATCAAAATTTCCTTGAAAAGTATTGGCAATTAAATGGTTAATTGAAATAAATCGTATTTTGGGCGCTTTAATGCGCTGTTGACACAGAGGGGTTAACATGGGCGGCTAGCTTTAACCTGATTGTGTCTATAAACCTTATAGGTACAGCACAGAAATAACTTAGGATGAATCCAAATCAATACGGAAACGGCTTAGTTAGTCTATAATTTTGAACGCGGTGTAAGAAAGGACATTTCTGCCTATTGGAAGACATTGCTGCCTTGGGAAGCAATGTCTTCCAATCCAATTATGTTCCAAATCCTATTTTGTTTCGGAAATATGTAAAGTTATTAAAGTTCTTAAAGGTGCATATTCACATCAAAATACTTGAAAATTAATTTGTGAAAATTCTATCCTTTTAAAGGCTTAAATTGTGTACCTCAATGCAATGAAACGAAATAAAGCCTTAACATATGGTAATTTCATTCCGTACAAATTAATATAATTTTTTTAGTTGTGAAATTGAAATAGGAACTCGTATCTCTATTTTAATTCCACAACTTAAAAAACTCTATTAATTTATGCATAATGCAATCATCTTATGTTAAGATTTATTTAGTCTCATTATATCTAGACACACAATTTAAGCCTCTAAAAGTGTACAACCTTAACAATTTTATATTCAAGCATTTTGGTGTGAATATGTACCTTTAACTGTATTGTATCTTACAATGAACGCTGTATAGTATTTATAAATATATTGTTGTTATTGTTATTGTTATTGTTTTATGCATTAACCCTTTCAATCCTGTAGTCTCAGTGCCTCCACTTAACTACAAACATCCAAAATAGTAGAATTTGCTGGAAATATTTTTATAAAATAATTTGATTGAATATTGTTGCTGCAACAACAGCCTTCATTCAGTTTATTTTTTTTATTTTTCACACACATGCCTACAGTGATTAATTTATCATCTAAAGCTCGTATCTGGTCTGTGGTGTTGAGAGGGTTAAAGTGCATCCACTAAGTTCGTGACGTAGCGGGTTTCTATGGTTACTGATCTATGATCTCGGAATGAACGCAGTATTTAAATTATTAATCTTTAGATGGACTCGATTGGCGAACTATATTTAACTATAGTTTCCTAATTGCCAATCGAATGCAACATTTCTGAAAATCTTGCGCTTGACTGGCAAATAGTCAACTATAGTTCACTATTGTCCAGCAGTCGAACGCGCTCTATCTCATTGTATCATTGTCTGCAGGGTAAACTGTATTGTAATATATATATATATATATATATATATATATATATATATATATATATATATATATATATATATATATATATATATATATATATATATATATATATATATATATATATATATATATATATATATATATATATATATATATATATATATATATATATGTAAATAATACTAATCTGTAAATAAGAATGCACAACTTGTTAAGGAAATAATTAAGATATAAAATTATGAATTGTTTGTATGAAAACTAAAAAAAAATGTTTGAAAAAAACTAATAATATTCGTTGTCTTAGTTATTTAAACTTAAATTTACGTCATATACCCAGCCGGACTTATCAAGGATCTGTAACGCCGCATGGTCTCTTGAGACCAATATAGCCCAGTGAAATTAGCGTTTGACCCACCCCACCCCTCCCCGATTTATCTATTTAGTTCTTAAAAATGATATAGGAAAAATCTAATTAAATCTTTTGAGTAGTACATGTTAAATTCAAGATGGATGCCAAGATGGCCGCAACCGATTATAATATGACATATATCTCGAGTATAGTTCATTTTAGACCACATAAATGTATTACATGCCCCAATCTACCGACCATTTTAATGTCCTATGCACCCCATGACCACTCTATGACGTCACAAACCAAGATTTGACCCTGTTGTTCGATGTTTACCTACCATTTCTACATTCATCCACCACTAATTTAGCATTCCAGAGTAATGACGTCATATGACGTCATAATCAGCTAAGCGGCGTGTATGATGACGTCATAATCATTAAGTCACAAAGAGTTTCATATAGACCGTCATCAAATCTCAAATGGTCAGACACGTTGTATGAATTGTATGTCTTTGTAATTCTTTGCTATTTAATTAATATTCTGTTGAATATTTTGAAAACTAATTTGACTGGCCGCTGTTGCTGCCTTGGGCAGCAACAGCGCCCAGTCAGATTAGTTTCAAAATATTCAACAGCTTACATGTGTAGTTTTTTTTTGGAAATTGATAGTCAGTGTGCTCAGAAATCGGTCGATCCCAACACGAGCGGGTGTGTGGGTGGAGCTTAGCTAGAGATGGGCGGGGCATAACTAAAACCGGAAAGGTCCATTGCAACAGTATTGAAACCACTGTTATTTTGTGTATTTAGGTCTTAGAAATGATGTATAAAAACCTAATAAAATCTTTGGAGTGGAACATGTTGAATTCAAGATGGATGCCAAGAGTATAATATGGCATATATCTCGAGAACGGTTCATATTAGACCACATAAATGTATTACGAGTAGATAGAAGCATGCACCCAATCTACCGGAAAATGATGGCTTCTGCACCACCTGGATACTTTATGATGTAACAACCAACAGCCGACATTGAATTTAGCTGTTTGCAAACCATTTCTACATTCACTGGCAGTGTTTAGTTCTCGGTATCATTCAAGTCATCATTTGACACGTTTTGACAAATACCTCTCCATCTGTATCCAGAACAAGCCGCCTAACAAACAAGTGCATGAGGGCTGCACCAGCAGTGCTTGCTACTATAGCTCGACTTCCGGGTGCATTCATTCGTGAAGGGACTGCTGGACAGGGTCCAACTCCGAGTGTACTTGAGTCATTATTCCTTCAGAAACCTTTCAGCCACATTCCTCGGCCTCCAAGGTATTTCCCTTGCACTGTTGGATCTGATGGAACACTCGGAGACTGAGTACCTAATCGTCGCAGATGTTGGTGGCAACATGTTTGCAGAACCGGATTAAGGCAATGGATCACGGGGCTACAGCCCCAGGGGCCCAAAGGATAAAGGGCCCTACAAATAAAAAAACAATTATCGCATTTTACCAATTTGAACGTTTTAATCCCAGTATCTCACTTTTACAATCACGATACGCGTAGTCTGTTGAACATGCTGTCAAATATTTTGAAACTAATTTGACTGGGCGCTGTTGCTGCCGTATGCAGCACCAGCGTCCAGTCGAATTAGTTCCAAAATATTCAACAGCTCACTTGCATACTTTTCTGGAAATTGATAGTCAGGGAGTTCAGAGATCGATCGATCCCAACACGAGCGTTGTGTGGTTGGAGCTTAGCTAGAGATGGGTTGGGCATGGCTAAAACTGGAAAGGTCCATTGAAATCACACTTACAGTAAGTAGCGTTATAAGGGGCCCCCTACAACTAGTTAGCCCTGGCCCCAACTAGGCTTAATCCGGCTCTGCATGTTTGGGTGGATGGCTAATTTGCTACTGGTAACAAGCCCATCGTGTCTAGAAGGTAATTCCGTTAAGCTCTATGCAAAATGACCATGGCCTTCTCACTCATAAACCGCTATGACATCATCCTTCGATGATTGTACACTTCCGAATATTTTGGCGTGTACACGGAATAACCTGTTGTCACTGTTGAGCTTCAGTCCGACAGCTTTGCCTATTTCACATACTCTGGACGTTTTATCGCACCCGAGGAAAGCATGTGCAAAAAGATTTTCTCGTGGACGTTCTTCCCTAGTATATGCCTGATCGAATTGACACTGATATATCTGAGTTGCTGCTTTCTTTGGTTCATGGCGGAAAAATAATCAGGTCGGTGTCGTCCGCAACCAGGAATGCTTGGCAGACATCAACTGCAATTAATACGCCAGCGTCCCGTGTGGCATAAGCTACCTTGCAATGATATCTGGTTCGGTCAACACACGCACGCACGCACGCACACCACCACCACTACCCATCAGACACACCCCACCCCACCCCTCCCCGATGTGTATTCTGTTTGCTTGAGAGAAACTCTTTCTTATTCAACTGCAGTTTCATGGATGGATTGAATATCAATTTGCAGCCCTCACACGCTGCACTGGGCCGAAGCGTACTGTCCTTCGTTGAAGGTTCTGCCTTGTACCCGTCAAACACGACCACTCCTCGACATTAGTGCGTTGCGACATAGTTACTATCGTCCTGCAATATATTGAGGGTCACCTACCTGCCAAGGAATACGGTGGATAAGTGCAACCCAATCAATTGGAAATTCAGGACTGGTTGGGAACGGCACCAACCTGTTTATTCCCCTCATACATCCTGCTGGAGGAAACAAGCATGATATCTACTTCCTCCCTCACCAAAGAAAAGAGCAGTTCTCAAATGTATCAGTGACAATTCAAGCAGGCGTGTACTAGGGAAGAACGTCTACACGAAAATCCTTTTTGCACATGATTTCCCACGGTGCGATAAAACGTCCAGGGTATTTGGAATGGGTAAACCCATCAAAGACACACAATTCGTACATTTGACGGACTATTCTAGCATCATGACGGATTATTTCTCACGAATTATGATTGGGATGTCAGCCTACATGTGATGTAATTGATGACAACAATATACTTGATCGACAGATCGGATTCGTCCACTGCGGATTCACTCTTAAAGTTCTCGTGTGATATGTAAGCTTCTGCCTGTAAAATGTCTTGCGTGCGTGTGTGCGTGCGTGCGTGAGAGAGATGAAACGTATTTTCTTTGGGCAAGATCTTGTTTGACAAAAGTAATTACTTTAACGTATGAATGTCTCATGTCCTGTTATGAACAGGAATGAGATTCTACTTTTATATGAACTCGATCCTGTGAAACCCGGATGTATCTGACCATATAAATGTCATATTTCACAGAGACCACACTGGCAGCCATCTCATGCTGCATAGTACATGTCTCGGTGTTCCTTCGCGCCACTTTCGCTGCCTAAAGTGAGACTTGCTTGTCCAGGCGCAATTAGAAATTGGCTCGGCAGCATTGCTTCTGCGCTATACCATTCTATCATCTACCACTTAATTTTCGCCTTACTTGCTCCAATGAATGGACACGTCATAAACTACAGCACGATACTTGGATTTTTGTTTGCACAAAAGCTGTTTGGAGACTTATTTTCAACAGACATCCAGAGATATACCCAGTATACTTGAGTCTGTTTGACAAAAACGTCAGCTTTTCTAGGACTGTTAGATAAAGAAGTCAAGCGCTCTGATGGGTTGCATTTACAAATTGGAGAATGACAAGTAAAATTCACACTACATTCTCACTACCATGTATGTGTGAAATTCTCTATGGTTTGCACTGCAATTTTCTAGTGATGCATTTATCAAATGTGTTATATCAACCATGCTCTTTGACGCATCTTTTGATCTGTAGGCATCATATCCTCAGCAGTTTGTCATCGAGCGCTCCTGTTGTTTGACTAATGTTTGGCAATGTCCCTTCAGACGCTTCAACCTCTACCAGAAATGTGTCAGACACAACTTAGAATGTGATGGTGTTGGCGATGATCATGAGCATGCTTCATATATGCTTGCCATCTGATCATTGTCAAACAGTTGCCCTTCCATAGATACCAGCTGCAACACATGCATCAACCATGTCACTTCCCTAAATAGAATGCCCAATGGCTCTCCATGCGCATGTCACAGCATATAATTCACAAACTCTGAAAATGCACTATTTCTTTGTTCGGTTTTGTTTGGGTGAAATGCACAGCTCGCATGTAAATGCCCACGTGCAATACCACGCTGCTCCATATTCAATGTAATCATAAGTTTCTTCTTTGTTCAAGAAAACGCTGTATTTATGTGTTATGAGTTATGTTGCATGTTGAAGAACAGCGACTCGTAGACATCATTAATTTGCTGATGTTACAATGAGTGTTAGCAGCTGAACTTCTGTCAATGGACCGTTCCAGTTTACCCATCAATCATATAACGGCATAATAAACCAAGTGACGTGCATGATGACGTCATAATCAACTACGTCATGAATGATTTCCAATTAATTGATGACGGACTAAGCGTTGTTGTACGAAGCATGAAGTGTCTTTATTATTTAAGAAACATTCTGTTGAATATTTTGCCATAGGCAGCAACATCACACAGTCAAATTAGTTTCAAAATAGCTTACTCGTATAGTCTTCTGGAAATTGATAGCCAGGGAGTTCCTGGATCAATCGATTCCAATACGGCAGAAGTGTGGGTGGGGCTTAGCTAGAGATGGACGGGGCATAGCTAAACTGGCTGGATTCCTCCATTACCTCTTGTCAACGGAGGAAAGGTAAGGTGCACAGGTTAGAACTAACTGATGATTTGCTTGTAAACATCTTTAACCTGAAGGATGGACCTCTGCTTGTAGTTTATGGAAAACCATGTTTCTGTGTACCTGAATCTCTACTTCAGATTGACTTGGCTTCAGGTATGTTGGCAAGTTCAATTGTGCCGATTTCTTCTTTTTTACATATTTGCAGAACCAGTTGAGCTTTCATTGTTAGTATTTTAGTGATCATCAGAGATTGGCATGCGCTAATATTTGGCATCCAACCATGAAATATCATTATGAAGATATCGTTATGATAATAGTTCTGAAACTCAATATGACAATGGTTTACTTTTAAGTCTGGAGACTTAGGAGTATGTGTGAGTTTGGTGTGCCCATGGATACCAGTCCTTCACTTCCGTATCTTTATGGTTTGTGAGAGATCGGTCAGAAACGGTACTCTGCAACTACACCCGTGTGTCCCACTTATTATACCAGTCTTCTTTGGCAGTGGACAATATTGACTTTTTAGAGAACAACCAGATGGTAGGAACATTCTCCAGGGGATTGTCTTAATGGCTTCAAAACAAGAATCAGTAAGAATTACCCAGCCTTACTGGTTCTTGTTTTGAAGCCATTAAGACACTCACCTGCAAAGTATTTCTACCATCTGGTTGTCTTCTGAAAAGTTTTTATTATCCACAGCAAAAAGACTGGTCTTCCTCTAATTAGAACAGGCAGTACAATGGTGCCACCTGTGTGTCGTGTACTGAATGGATGAATCCACTTTTAGCTATACCCGCCCATTTCTAGCTAATCTCCACCCACGCTTTGCCCGTGTTGGGATCGGCCGAACCCGGAATACCAAGAATCCCAAAAGCAAGGTAACTATACAGGTAAGCTGTTATTTTGAAACTCAGCAACAGCAAGCAAATACATACAATGCGTGTTGCGCCTGCACGTGACCCCCTTTAATATAATGGACCCACACCTCGCCCGTGTTGGGATCGATCGGTGCCTGAACTTACTGACTATCAATTTCCAGAATATGGCAGCAACAGCGGCCAGCCAAATTAGTTTCAAAATAGTAAACAGAATGTTTATTAAATAGAAGACATACAATTTGTACGTGTCGGACTATTAAGCGCTTAAGACGGACTAAATCGAGCGCTGTAATTGGTATAACACGTCATCCTACGCGTCACGGAGTTGATTATGATGTTATATGACTCAATTTCCAGAAAACTATACAGGTAATGGATGGATAAACTAAAAACGTCCACTAGTTTCTCATTTTCACCCATTCTAAAATTGTGAATGCAATAATTATTGCTTGTTCATGGATATTTAAATACAGTTAAATAAGTTTCAAAATATTCAACAGTTTATTGGTATGGTGCTTTTGACATTAGCATACTAGTTCTGTGTGTGCAGGTTAATGTCTTAGACTATGGACTCGTATGGAGTAATACTATAATATATAGTTGTAAAAATGAAATTAAAATGGTGTTGATTTGTAAAAAAAACTTTTCTGCAGTGTTAATATCGTAAATTTACAAGTAGTCAAAATCGGTTTCTGAAATCATGATCGATCTGTTGGTTGGACATGCAAAACCAATCAGTCATCGATCAAATCGATTAATTGGAACAACACTACTATGCACTATGTTGTTCATAGGAGACGCTCCACGGCATTGGCAGCGTGTGCATGGTCATTAAGCCTTTAGCACCCACATCAGCCAAAAACCGCTTCTGCCGTGGTCCGGAAAAATGTCCATTTCCAAAACCAAGAGATTTTTTGAAAATTTACCACAGGAATGACTGGCTCGATAACCGAGCCAGTCATTCCAGTGCTAAATTTTCAATAATAATCTTCTCTTGGTCTGCAAATGGACATTTTCTATGAGAAAATTTAAATTTTCTTGAACAAATTTGAGGCTTACAGGGTTAACAGGAGAGCGCATACATATTTGTTTTCCATTTCACCTTTAAATCAGAAAGAAAGATTCGCACTAATACTTTTCGTAAGCACTAATACTTTTCGTAAGCACTAATACCTTTCATAAGCAGAATACTTTTCTGATTCTAAAAACCCTTGGTGAAAACAATATTCACAAAAATTCAACATCACTACATATGACCATGACATGCTAAAAGCCAGTTAGAATGCGCTTCTACCATTTCTGGAAGTCTCTAGAGCCGCATACGACTGTATGGGAAATACTCAAATCTAGGACCCACCCCATGCTTTGTATTCCCAAACCTTGGGAGTACACCCCGTAATCTGGGAGCCTAACCTATCTCAATATCACAATTGTTGTGTGCATAATTTGTGACAGGGAATGACAAAGGCATGTTAATTGGTCATGTGCAAATAGCAAAAATTGCAAAAGCTTAGTCAAAATCTCAACACAGGCAAAGTGTGGCCGGATCTTAGCTAGAAATGGGCTAGGCATAGCTAAAAGTGAATTTGTCCATTCAGTACACGACACACAGGTGACACTGCATGAGGAAAACCAGTATTTTTTCTAATATTAACTTGTCAAAAGACAACCAGATGGTAGGAATACTTTGAAAGGATTGTCTCACTGGCTTCAAAACAAGCACCAAAAAGGCTGTGTAAGCCTTACTGGTTCTTGCTTTTGAAGCCATTAAGACAATCTCGTGCAGAATGTTCCTACCATCTAATCTGGTTGTCCTCTGAAAAGTCAATATTGTTCGCAGACACAAAAGACTGGTCTACTAATAAGTGGGATACACTTATGTAGTTGTAAAGAACAGTTTCTGACCCATCTCTCCCAAATTATAAAGATACAGAAGTGAAGAGTCAAATTAGTTTCAAAGTACAAAGGTATTCAACAGACTGTTTTATCAAATAGCAAAGACATAGAATTCGCACACGTGACAGAATATTCAATTTTCATGATGGAGCTAGATACGCTATTCACTATGCAGCTTGATTGTGACATTAGCCTCCATGTGGCGAAATGGACGTTTCCAGCTTTAGTTATGCCCCGGCCATCTCTATCTAAGCTCCACCGACACCTCGTCCGTGTTGGGATCGATCGATCTCTGAACTCCCTGACTATCAATTTCCAGAAAAACTATACAGGTAAGCTGTTAAATATTTTGAAACTAATTTGACTGGGTGCTGCTGCTGCTATAGGCAGCAACAGCGTCCAGTCAAATTTGTTTCAAAATATTCAACAGACTGTTTATTAAATGGTAAAGACATACAATAGTGTCGGGCTATTAAGCGATAAGACGGACTATATCGGATCATTCATGACGTCATGATTATAACGTCATCTTACACGTCACGTAGTTGATTATTACGTCATATGGATAAACTTGGAAAGGTCCCTTGATTATGGCGTCATATACTTGAGTGATAGATCAAATCTCTCCATTCTGACAAATGGTGTTATGGACCTCTGTTTATCCATAAGCCCATACCTATTACGACAACTCAGTAACTGTTGTAGATCATTTAATCCATCCATATCTCAATACTCGAGTAATATCATAATCAAATACATCACATTTTTGCTGGCGCCGCAATCAAAGTGGCATAGTTCCATCACGAAAATCTAAATGTCTTACAGCGAAAATGTAGCCTACGAATTGTGTCTTTGATAAATTTACACGTTCATAACCATTCTGTTGAACATTTTGAAACTAGGCCTACATAATTTAAATGGGAGCTGTTGCTAGTTTCAAAATATTCAACAGCTTACTTGAAATGAAGATTCTGGGAATTAAGGTTTCAGGTTCAAATCGATTCCAACAAGCGTAAAAATGTGGGCGTAGCGTAGCTAGAAAAGGGCGGGGCATAGCTAGAAATGGATCCCCTATCGAGCTTATAATAAAGTCACAATATTAATTATCGTAAATTTTATTATTATTTTTTTATTGCTTCCGGTTCATAAAAGATAAATGACAAACATGTAATACTAGTATATGTATCAGTCTAAAGACTGAGGCGTGACTTTGGCTACTTTTCTGGATCGTGCGAGACACTGGCATCCCCGTGTGTACTGCAGTAGTGAATAGGGGCGATAACTCCTGGATACAGATAATTCAAAGAATAACTTTACAGTTTTCTTGCAAAGCTGCCATACATGTGCTGTGTCCGAATGCTTGTTGTTGTTGTCAAAAAGTCTTAAAAGGCTTTCCCATCGAATTAGAGTAACGTTAAAATCATTAAAAACTAAACATTAACGAACCTTTCCAGTTTTAGCTATGCCCGTCAATCAGACAATCACTAGCTAAGATCCGCACACATCTCGCTCCTGTTGGGATCGATCGATCCCTGAACTCCATGACTATCAATTTCCAGAAAACTATACCGGTAAGCTGTTAAATATTTTGATACTACTTAGACTGGGCGCTGTTGCTGCCTATGGCAGCAACAGCGTCCAGTCAAATTAGTTTCAAAATATCAACAGAATGTTTATCAAATGGTAAAGACATACAATTCGTACAACGTGTCAGACTATTAAGCGTTAAAGACGTACTATATCCAGTCATTCATGACGTCATGATTATGACGTCATCATACACATTACAAAGTTGGTCATGACGTCATATGATGGACGGATAAACATGGAAAGGTCAAATACATTAAATACATTCCTGTGATCATACCTCAATGTCTTTCATTAGGCATAGCCACCACCTCCCTACCCCATCAACCCCTCATAACATTAATAAGGGGCTGGTAAAAAAAACACCCCAAAGAATGAGGAGAATTTCAACAAAATTCACGATGAATATTTCCACAATACATTCTTCGATCACGTGACAATTTATATATTATAGCACCATTTCCCTTGCAACACTCGAACCTATATGTTTAATAGATTCTCTGGATGGTAATTGAGTGTTGTTAAGGCACAGGCCACTAAAATATGGGATCCATATATTCAATGGATGATCCCAGTTTTAGCTAAGCTCCACCCATGTGTTGTAGTGTTGGATTCGAGCAACACCGCCCAGTCAAATTAGTTTCAAAATAGTCAACAGCATGTTTAATAAAATTCGTACAACAACGCTCAGTTCATCTTTAATTAATCGTTTGTGACGAACTTATCTATGTCATTCATGACATAATTGGCTATGACGTCATCTTACACATCACAAAATTGATTATGACATCATAGGATTGATGTATAAACTGGAATCCTCAATTCCTTTCTTCTATTAACTCGGTAACAATGTTAACGTTTTGGCATCGTTATGATAAGCCTTAATTCACCTTTCCATTAGACCTCGTATGACGTCATAATCAGCTCAGCGGGTGTAAGATGACGTCAAAATCATTACGTCACAAAGGGTTCCATATAGACCGTATTTCTTTGTAATTCTTTGTTATTTAATAAACATGTTGTTGAATATTTTGAAACTAATTTGACTGGGCGCTGGAAATTGATAGTCAGGATGTTCAATTATCGATCGATCCCAACACGAGCGAGGTGTGGGTGGAGTCTAGCTAGAGATGGGCGGGGCATAGCTAAAACCAGAAAGGTCCATTAAGCTATCTGGTTAGAGGGGTAGATTCTAGGATTTTTTGTAAATGCACGGGCAAACCATATAAAATGTCCCCAATTTGGGCAAATCTATTCCAATTTACGTACGAATTTATGGAAATGAGTATCCTTAGCAAAAATTTGGAAAAACTGATATCCTGAAAGGCTATGTCTTGCACCCAGGGTGATAGAATTTGGGCTAAATAATCTGAGCAAATATGTATTTCCCCAAAATATTTTCATATAAATGTGTGGCAGTTTGCCCCTGTTCCCACCCCAGTAGCTACGCCGCCTGTAGAAAAATGAAGTCTTACCTTTGAACTCTTGATGCAGGAAAAACAGCATGACCTTCAATATGACCGTTGACTAAATGCGGCAATGACTAAAACATTACATTTGAACTAATGAGGTAATAAACGCAGCATAACCTTTGACATATTGGTGTAATAAATGCAGCATGACCTTTACCCTACTGAAGTAATACTGCAGCACGACCTTTGACCTAATCAATGGACCTTTCCGGTTTTAGCTATGCAACGCCCATCTCTAGCTAAGCTCCACCCACACCTCGCTTGTGTTAGGATCAATCGGTCTCTGATGACCCTGACTCTCAATTTCCAAAAAAACTACACAAGTAAGCTGTTGAATATTTTGAAACCAATTTGACCAGTCAAATTAGTTTCAAAATATTCAACAGCATGTTTATTAAATAGCAAAGAATTACAAAGACATACAATTCATACAACGTGTCAGACTGTTTGACATTTGATGATGGTCTATATGGAAACCTTTGTGACATAATGATTGTGACATCATCATACACGCTGCTGAGCTGATTATGACGTCATACGAGGTCAGATGATAGATGGATACTCTGGAACTGTGAATTGAGGTAATAAATGAATCCAGACGCTTGATCTAATCTATTGAGGTAATAAACACAGCATGACCTTTAACCTACTGAAATAATACTGCCGCATGACCTTTGACCTAGTCAATTGAAGTAATAAATGAATCAAGACGCTTGATCTAATCTATTGAGGTAATAAACACAGCATGACCTTTAACCCACTGATGTAATACTGCAATACGACCTTTGACCTAATCAATCGAGGTAATAAATGAAGCAAGACACTTGATCTAATCTATTGAGGTAATAAACGCAGCATGAACTGTGACCTATTGAGGTAATAAATTAAGTATGACCTTTGCCCCATTGAGGTAATAAATGAATCATGACCTTTGACCTACTGAAGTAATACTGCAGCAGGACCATTGACCTAATCAATTGACGTAATAAATGAATCAAGACGCTTGATCCAATCTATTGAGATAATAAATGTAGCATGAACATTGACCTATTGAGTTAATAATGCAGAGTAAGCTTTGATCTTTTGAGGGAATAAATGTAGAATGACCTTTGACCTAATCAACTGAGGTGATCTTTGATCTATTGAGGTAACAAATGCAGCATACATTAGCTTACTGAGATCATAAATGTAACACAACCTATGAGCGTTTTCGGTAACAATTACAACAAGATTTTTGGTCTTTTAAAACAGTAACTGCAACATGGCTCAATGGAAATTGTAATTCAAATTAATATAGAATTCGAGTCTTAAACTGACGTGCTTCACTAAACATATAAACAGATCTCAAATACATAATTATGAACAATTTGAAAATGATCCGACTATGTTTTTTTCATTATCTTTATGACATTTTCTTTAAAGTTAAAAATATTAAGCCTAGATATAAGATGTGTAACAATATAAATGTGATTCATGCCAGAATTGTCAAGAGAGATGAGGGTCAGTTTTGACATGCGAACAATAGTTATAAGTACATAGTCGATTATTTGTCAGTCAGACCACAGCAATGTCTACGGAATAGTACAAAAATGGTATATTTAATTGATAAATAGTCAACACCAACTATACTTCGCTAGTCGAACATCACCCAACCCCACCTACCATGCCAATCCTGTGATGCATCTGTTTTAACCGTTTCACATCTAAGACGACCAAAACGGGCCTCTGAAGTGGTCTTGAGGAATGCCCATTTGCAGGCCAAGAGATTATTTTTGAGAATTTCCCACGGTTATTGAGCCAGTCATCCCAGCGGTAAATTCTCAAAAATAGTCTTCTCTTGGCGTGCAAATTGACATTCAATAAGCAAATACTTAGATTTTCAATTTTATTTATATAATAAACGGTTTCAATGTGTAGTGACTGCATACCTTTACAATAAAAACAATCTATCAGCTAATTATGTAGGCCTATCTTTAATCCTTTTTCGCCGCTTTTTTCTTATTTTTGCCTGCACTTCGAGTAGCAACAGTCACTCCTTCGTAAATGCCAGACACAGCGGCAGTCCCGCCGCTAACAGCACCTCGTGTGGATCTTCGCGGCTCTGGAAAAGCTTTCTTCATCGCTAACCAAGACTGTGCCATTAAAAGTAACGGAATGACTACCCAGAGGAAGTTAAAGAAGAATAAGTAGACCCATAGGTATAATGGGTTATCTGTGACTAGATTCGGACTTCCACTTAGCCAATCAGGACAGAATGTCATCCAACCTTGTAAGAAATAATGAAA
Source organism: Chaetoderma sp. LZ-2023a (assembly GCA_034401795.1). Classification (NCBI taxonomy): domain Eukaryota; kingdom Metazoa; phylum Mollusca; class Caudofoveata; order Chaetodermatida; family Chaetodermatidae; genus Chaetoderma; species Chaetoderma sp. LZ-2023a. The sequence continues at coordinate 73,357,134 of CM067368.1, read as the reverse complement.
CAATTTAAATTTAAAAGTTTATTTCACTCAACAATATATATATATATATATATATATATATATATATATATATATATATATATATATATATATATATATATATATATATATATATATATGTATGTATGTATGTATTTTTATTTTATTGACGCACTGGCAACGTGCGGCTTCAATTTCTATGTGCTAACTTAGCCAACAGTCATGCACCCATTAGTTTAATTTGACCAGACATCTTTCCACTGGACCACCACGCCAAGACTAAAAAAGTCAAGGTTTGGCCGACCAGCTTTCACATTTCTGATATACTGACACACTGACGATTCATATGGGACTATCTGTGGATGCACCTGCCACGATTCAATCCTAGGCTTTTTACGCCTATTGTACTCTGACTCTAGCACGGCTCTGGCAGTATATGTATTTTTATTTTATTGATGCACTGGCAACGTGCGGCTTCAATTTCTATGTGCTAACTTAGCCGACAGTCATGTACCCATTAGTTTACTTTGTTGATCACCATCTCCCGGTCAGGGGATCGAACTGCCATTCTGCAACTCCGCAAAGCATCAGCAACCAGACATCTTTCCACCGGACCACCGCGCCAAGACTAAAAAAGTCCAGGTTTGGCCGACCAGCTTTCACATGTCTGATATACATATTTTCCAATTTGAACAACAGTCTCTTATTACTGTAATGCTAGCATCGCACCTTTAACACGGCATCATTCAACGGAAGGGTCCAATTTAAATAATGACACTGAGCTGTCAATACCGGTTGTGACCTCCGCGCGCATTAACCACCGCCGTACATCGCTTTCTCATGCTTCGAATTAAGCACCTGATGTCACGAAGAGGAATTGCATCCCATTCCTGGAGCAGTGCAGCTTCCAGCTCCCGCACGTTATGAAGATGTGAATGGTTCTCATGCACCATACGGCCAAGAATGTCCCACACGTGTTCAATAGGAGACAGGTCCGGTGATCGCACTGGCCAGTCCAACACTGGAACGTTGTTAGCCTCAAGGAAATCACTGGTGACCTTAGCTGAATGAGGATGGGCGTTGTCTTGCTGGAACATAAAGTCTGCATGCTGCTGCATAAAAGGGATGACAACAGGGCCGACAACTTCTTCACAGTAACGTTGAGCCGTCAAATTTCCGCGAATCACAATAAGATCTGTTTTGCTATTTCCATGGATTCCAGCCCACACCATGACACTGCCGCCACCGAATCTGTCATGCTGAATGATGTTGGCTGCATCATACCGTTCTCCTAAACGTCTCCAAACCCGTTGCCTACCATCCGCCACATCCACACAAAACCTAGACCCATCACTGAACAAAACGTGGCTCCATTGTTGAGCATGCCTTCGCTGATGAGTTCTTGCCCATGCAAACCGATTCTCGATGTGATGCTCTGTAAGCGGAACAGCAACAAGTGGACGACGGGCATGCAGTCCAGCATCATGGAGCCAGTTTCCTGCTCACGTTGGCGGAGACGGGAAATGGTTGAGGCGTGAATATTAAAATGTCGACCAACAGCGCGAACGCCCTGCCCAGCAGCGAGTCTTCCAATTGCTTCATGGCGCTGATTTTAGTGTAGCCCTGGGCAGCGTCCCATGTTCGGTAGGGTAAACTTTTAAGCGTTTTCTGTTAACGTTCGTTATCTGCTTTTGCAATATGGTGAATTCTTGCCTTCGCTACCCGCCAATAAAAAATGCATTTTCACATGCATTAAGCGTGCGGCCGAGAAATGCAAGAAATGATTTGCATTTCTTCATGATCAGCGAGACATTGACGAAACATGCCTGCAAATTTGGTTATAAATGGACACATAGTTTTAATACAACAAACCAAACTTCACTGTTGCTAAACCTTTTTGGCTCCGTGTATATATATATATATATATATATATATATATATATATATATATATATATATATATATATATATATATATATATATATATATATATACACACGGAGAGAGAGAGAGAGAGAGAGAGAGAGAGAGAGAGAGAGAGAGAGAGAGAGAGACAGAGAGATTTTGCATGCATTTTGATGTGTATAATAAATTCTTCTTGCGGCCATCCTACTCTCATGGCAGTAACACATGCATTACATAAATTATATTAGTTGTGACCTTCAGAATCTTGAAATAGAATACAAAAAATGTAAGATATTCCCCCTATAAAGTCACAAAGAATTAGCTATGACTTCACGCCCATGGAACCATCAGCCCATATTCTAACATTGATGCGTTTTCGTTGAAGTAATGGTGATGCAGTGGAATCCAAGGAATCCAAACTAATCAGAAACCATAATTTTCATTCAAACGGTACCATAGATCAAGTTCAAATATGAATGTAGGTTGGCTCCAAAGCCGAATTTAGAACATGGAATGCCCGTATTCACGGCATTGCATACACAAACATGAGTCATCAAAGAATCAGGATTGTGTAGGGGCCTATACTTAAATCAATGAGAGAGCTAATGTCTGAGAAGTAGACACCATGGCCAAGGAAGAAGAGGAAGTGAATACAGGTGTATGGCATGATGACTGTTCATGTTGTTATAACAACAACTGCTGCTGCTACTACTACTACTACTACTACTACTACTACTACTACTATTACTACTACTACTACTACTACTACTACTACTACTACTACTACTACTACTACTACTACTACCACCACCACCACCACCACCACCACCACCACCACCACCACCACCAGTAGTAGTAGTAGTAGTAGTAGTAGTAGTAGTAGTAGTAGTAGTAGTAGTAGTAGTAGTAGTAGTAGTAGTAGTAGTAATGTGCTCATATACTCCATAATGATATGGGCAACCCACAGACCAAATGTGGTTGAATTCTGTCTAACGGTTTCGGAGGAAAATCATTACAATCAATTTCTGCAGGTTAAAATTTGACCATTTGATCCCCCCACCAATCCCTGGGGGCGGAGCCAAATCTAAATGGCCTCTTGCACTCCACAATCATATGGGTAACTCAGATATCAAATTTGGTTGAGTTCCGTCTAACGATTTCAGAGGAGTTGTGTTACAACTGATTTGACCTTTTGACCCTTGCCACACACCCACCCCACCCTGGGGGTGGAGCCAAATCTGAATATCGTCTTGCAAAGCCAAATTATATGGGGTACCCACATACCAAATTTGATTTAATTCCAACCAATGGTTTGGGAGGAGATAGCGTGATGGACAGATGGACAGACAGACAGACAGACAGACAGACGGACGGAGGCAATTACAATATCCCTGACGTTTTTTAACGGATAACAACGGTTAGGATATGAGCAGATAATTTGATGAATATTGGCCATGTACCTCCGTAAAGTTCACAAACACATAGAACAATCTGAAGATAATGGCGGTAGTACTTCCGCTTTATGATCGCCTCGATAACTCCGAAACACAGAAAGCCATCAACCAGCACTGTCAATATTTCTAATGACACGATCGTAGGGTCGGACACCAGCCACCTTTTGTCGGCTTTACCATACTCCTTCCCTGTAAAGCGTGAAAATATTAGTTTAAAACTTATTATGATGATGTCAATACAAGTAAAGTTCAAAAAGGCTGCCACTACTTAATCTTAAGTCACAAAGGCCCATCAACAACATGTGCTTGGCTAATCTTCAAATTTAAATGTTCTATTAGTTGATAATATTATCATATGTGCCAATGTGTTTTTGGAATCTATTGGCACTTATAATAACATGTTGGCAAGATCGTATGGTACATCCTGGCATCGACGCGTGCAACTCAATATGGCAATCAGAACATATCATTCATTGGATAGGCAGAACTTACCAAATCGATAGGGGAAATCTGATTGACAGAACAGACCCAATGGAACTCTCCGGTTTATCCATTAATCATATGACATCATAATCAACTATGTGACGTGTAAGATGATGTCATAATCAATGTCGTCATGAATGACGTATATAAGTTCGTCACAAATGCTTAATTGATCACGGACTAAGCGTTGTTGTACGAATTGTATGCCTACTATTTAATAAACATGTATTTTGAAACTAATTTGACTGGGCGGTGTTGCTGCCATAGGCATTAACAATTTCAACAACACCCCCGTCAAATTAGTTTCATAATATTATACAGCCTACCTGTATAGCTTTATAGAAAGTGAGACTTGCAGAGTGCGTGGATCTGTCGATCACAAAACGGGCGAAGTATTGGGTGGAGCTTAACTAGAGATGGGCGGCGGCGGCGGCGTCGACAATGTTACGTTTTTTAGCTTAGCAAAACTTCTCAGCTTATATCTCAGGAACAGTGGATCCTATTGCGACTAAATTTGGCTGCGTGGTTGACTATACTGTTAGGAAGCAATATGATGATAATGAGGTCACAAGGCAAAAGATCAATGTCACTGTGACCTTAATATAAAATTCTGTTTTCAACGTAAATCCTTTGCGTTTAGCAATATTTCTAAGCTTATATATCAGGATTGGTTAATCCTATTGAAACCAAACGTTGATAAATGCCTAAATTATATTATTACGTGATGATGCAGCATGATGACATTGAGGTCAGAAGGTCAAAGGTTAAGGTCACTGTGAAAAAGGAGACAGACGAGACATTTAATTCCGCGGAATTCTTGGGGTTTTTCGTTCAGTTACGTTCATTGATGATACATGGTGGCGTTTACTTTAATATCTGAAAATGATTCTAAAGTCTGAATTACTAAACATTTATTGTGCGCTGATCATGAGTTAGCAGTACAAATTACTTTAAAAACACCATTCCCTTGGCATGCAAACAGGCCTACATTGCCTATGCAAAATTATAGATATTTTTTTTTACAATTCAACTTTTAATGGTCAAGCCGGCTAAAGACACGATCTGCAGCGTTCACAAGAGGTGCACATTTGCTTGACAAAGCTTTCTGTGTAAATTACAGCGGTGTATTATTAAATTTACACAAAATAGCTATTTTTTGGTATCCAAATGGACATTCTCCCGCCGACAACGCTTTTGATTTTCCTGAAATTCTTTGACAATTAAAGGGTTAATAGATAGAAGTAGTATTTGGGGGCGATAAGAGGAGCTGTTGACACAAGGGGATTAGGTTGGCCAAAAATAACCTCTGGAGGGGTTTGAGTCGATAACCGAACCATTCATTTCAGGAGGTGATGTTAAAAAATATCTTCTCTTGTCCTGCAAATGGACTTTCAATACACACATATTTTTATTTCCTTGACCAATTTTGACAATTAAAGGTTTTACCCATAAGGACAGATATAATTGTTATACTTACAAAGCAATGCTGTGAAATGGTCAGACGTTTCCACAGTACCTATAAGTGACAGGACGACGAATGGACCTTCCTGTAGAGCAAAACTGACAAATTAATATGATCATATTGTTGGTATCCATCCATCCATCCAACCACCCACCCACCCATCCATCCACCCGTCTCCTCATCCTCCTCCTCGACCTCCTACTCCTCCTCCTCCTCCTCATCATCATCATCATCAGCATCATCATCATCATCATCATCAGCATCACCACCACCACTAACACTATTATTATTATTATTATTATTATTATTATTATTATTATTATTATTATTATTATTATTATTATTATTTAGCTCTTTTAGCGACACCCAGCCTCACGGTGGGTTTACTAAAAAGTATGATCTTAAAAGAAACAAGAGATTTAGTGAAACTGAACATATGTCTTAAACATAGACGTTTGAAGCATGATACACGTGAATAGTTTGTCTTTTAGAATCTTAAGGTCTTTTAAGGGAGTTTTATGAAATGTGTTAAAGGTGATTAACTGTCTGACTGCTCCACCCCCCACCCCCACCTGCCCCCCCCCCACCCCCACCACCACACCCCCGACAATAATTTCAATGAGCGTTAACTCTGGACCTGCTAAATATTTAGAAAACAATTTGACTGAAAGTTGTTGGTGGCTCAGTCAAATTGTTTTCGAAATATAGAGCACGTCCATTTTATGTGCAGGAATGCAGTCCCGTTGTGACTCATCATCCTTTATCACGCCCTTGCAAATTACTCGACAACTTACCAATGTGAAATGGATGAGTGAATCAAAGTACAGCCAAGCAACTACCCATTTATCGATGTCGGAAAGTTTTGCTTTCTTGGCCACATATGCAGCGAGGGCAACACTTCCCAGGGCATAAATAGCTGTGACCAATAACGATATAATAGTCACCATGTCAAATGGAAGCTCCATCTTAATCTGTTGTTATCTGAATCTTTGTGTTCCTAAGTTAACACACCTGAAAAGATAAAGGAAGCATCATGTGTATTTTCCCAAAAATATATTTGGTTCTGATTTATGAACTAAGAAATTTTCTCCCTAAAGCAAATACTCAAGGATGATTAGGCCTCGCCTTCACATTCTCTAAGCTATGATTATTTCAAAATATAATTATAAGCATTTCTCGCTCAGACAAAACATTTTGTGCGATTCAATTATTGTCCATAAATTCAATAAATACTGCTATATATATGCTTTAACTTCAGGGCAATATAATATGTCCAGGGTTTTTTAAATAACTATTTCAACCATATTGTCCAGAAACCTGATATCAACGAAGCTATATAACTTTGGAATCTTTAGAATATTTGTAAAGAATTTTATTGATGGCATTATAGATTAATAAGCACTACCAACATTCAATCAATTAGTAGAAATTCGTATTTCGATATTAGCGCTATATAATGTACTCATCCACTGATTGCTACAGAGGAAACCGCAGTGGATATATATATATATATATATATATATATATATATATATATATATATATATATATATATATATATATACATAGAAGGGTGATTCCTAGTTGTGGCCGCTCGTCGGGGAATGTGAAGCTATCTTCCTGGCCACCAACACGTGTCTCCGACACTCGATGCTTGCCCACTGTCACACATTTGTCGGAGCATCCGAGTTCATCCTATGGTTCACAGAAGAGCCTTCAGACGTGATGGCAGTATCATTTGATACCATAAGAGGGTCGCAGAACCTGTAGATAGCCGTCGATGAAGAGAGGTGCACTCTCAGATAGGCCAACCGTGTCTAATACAACACGCTCACGACCGGCTCAATGCATAGGCTCGCATCTAAGATATCTGAATGAGAAAGTGGCCAAACAGTGCATGGCAGCGGTTAGGTACGCAGTCTAGGCTATAGATTGCTTTTCTAGTTAAATATACGATTAATGTCAAACAGAAAACTTGAATAATCCCAGACTCAGGGCGAGAGGTATCTTTCGCACTAGAAATGCAGGAAATAACTTTTATGACATCAGGTCTTCAAAAATTCCCAGGGGTGGGGGCAGGACAAACACATGTCTCGCCCGTGTAGAGGGAGTAACCCTCCACCCCATTGGCCGCGGTCTAACCTTTGCCTAAGGCGCCATGAACCCTAGAGAAAGTCCAGAACATGCTCAGGTCAAGGAAGAAGACCCAAATTAATTATCTATAGGGACTGCTAACATGATTGAAGTTATCGAATGGAATGATTGACGTTAATCTTAACTGACCAACAAATAATACTAGATTTGTGGACAAGGGGCAATAGTGAGATGAATGGTCTTCAGTCAACCACACGTCACAGGCAAGAACCAATAACACTAAATTTATGGATAGACCAAAGAAGTTGTGCTATACACAGTTAATCACTTTTATCACATTTATAACATCTCGGGTTGTTCACAGGGTTATAAATTAGCGCTGAGAATATACTTTTTTAAATATGGTAGCCCACGAGGTATTCAATTATAATCGCTCAAAGTGCACTAAAAACACAACCAATCAAGGTATGTTAGGAACATGGTCTTAGAGACTTAGTTAGCCACCTGTCCATCTGCCATATCGGATTGGCAATCTTCAAATATCGTAAATATCTTGTAGCACGGATCGACCGGACGGGTACGCACCGTCCCAGCTAAGCTGGGTGCGGGACGACCGGTCCGGATTCGCTCCAAGCACGCCCCCCCCCCCAACCCGACCCATGAGTAGGATAGTAGGCGTGTATAAAGCCCTATGAGAGCATAGAGGTGACATAGGTGGCGCTGCAATTTTGTCGAGCACGCAGCATTCGCTCAGCCGCCACTAAGATGGCGGAAAGATAGATTCTCGCTAATATCTTAAACGCAAAAATAACATGCGTGTTTCATTCACTACGTAGAATTTTTACCAACAGGTGTGAAAAGGGAACTGGAATTAACATTTCACCGGTATGTACGCATTCTCTTTTATGATAGGGATCAATTGCAGCTAAGTAAACATACACATAGCAGTTTTTGTATGACAGATATTACATGCTTTCCACTTGCAGTCTATCGTTATTCAGGCCTTGCAATTATGATGGGCAATTGGCCAACAGCAGTAGTGATCAATAGATTCTTCAAACCGTACTTATTATTATGTTATCTATTTTGTTTACTGAACAACAGTGTAATTAAAGCCTTCGTTTGACAGATTTGATTAGGAAAAATTTAATTTTCTCACAGATAATGTCCATTTGCAGACCAAGAGAAGACAATATTTGACAAATTTCGTATTAATGTCTTCAGAGAATTCACTATCACTACACACACTCATTCTCATTCATTCTCTCTATCTCCACATGTCTTGTGGCTCGTGCATAACATCTACAAGGTGCTTGATAGTCGCAGCTTGTCTCTCCCAATGGGCATTAGCTGTAGTGGTTTAACCAAAGATAATAGATATAGCAAGATGGGAATTACGTTATAACGCGCATACAATTTTGCGAAGCTTTTACGGCATAGCACCCTCTTACATCCTTGACGTGACGTTATAGGGAGAGGTAATTAAAAACAATTACGTTATGCTAATAGATCAAGCAATTGTCGCCTTTTTACATCAAATTTACTTATTAACAGGTGCGATATGGTCATTATAGCCCATTTATGTTAATATTATAACCTAATCCAGATATACACGTTTTGCTTTAAGCTAACGTCTAGGCAGCCGTCTGTCTATACTTGCTTGATAGGTCTAGATATTGGTCTACACTCACTTGACTAAAAATCGGTGTTCGGGCGGGCTCCCTAAACTATTGACTAAAAATGGGTGTTTTTGTTATTACTCAGAATTTCACCGTGAAGAATCAAATTTGCATTTCCATGATCAATGGCGCGTGTGTTCATTATTGAACACATGTGTGTTATAATTCTTATTTGATTAGAGACGTATGAGTAGTTTCTGAAATCGCGTAGGCCTAAGAGATTATGATTAGTCTGGAGCATATTATTAAATATTTGCTATCAGCTCGAAATTTTCCATGCCTCTGTGGAACGGTAGGGCTTATATCCTATACGGTCATATCTCACAGTGACACACTGTTTTAAAATTTGCACAAATTATGGCAAATCCAATACTTAAACCATTAATCATTATGATAGAGAAAAATGAAACATAGTTGTGCATTTAGCTGACATACTCAGCTTTATGCCATTACAAGTCTCATGATGATCTTTGGCTAATTTCCAAGATACCATGTACGTACATAAACAAAAATGCTAAGTAAAATTGCTAAACTTATTCAGTTTCATCTTCGATCCGCAATCGTTCTTACAGATTTGATTGCTGCGTAAAATTAAGTATTATCCGTGTATTTGTAAAGCACAGATATTTCTCACATTATGCGGTCCGAGGGCTGTGGGATTTGGCCACACCGGTCTTATAGTTATGTCATCTATGTGTGTAACTTGAAGATACAGAGGGGCAAAGAAATACAAAACCGATTTGTGTGTCACTTTGGGAGGGGGGTGAGGGCTGGAAAGTTAGGCCGTGTGCGAATGCACGTGTTGCACGACCTTAAGTTCGGCCCGTCCAGCTATTTCATCCGCATAGGTTTGGTGGAATTCAACCAAATTTGTTATATTTGAGTTACCCATACACGATTCCAGTTCGTGATATCACTGTTATATTGGACTCCGGCCTTATGGGAGGGGTACAGTAGTCAGACTAAAAGGTTTATGAACGCGTGGATATTTGCGATGGCGTGCCATCGACTGCACCTTATATGGTCGTAGCCTGCTGACATACAGATTTTCTCAATTTAGTCAACTATTTTTCAGCAGAAACTGAGCAAAACGTGGTAAATTTGCAGGCAATAGTAGCCTATGTGGATATTTATATCCTGAAATGCAGGAGATGGCCTTAGAATATAATGTTTACAAAATGCGTGGGTGGTGGGGTGGGTGGGGGTGGGGGGGGGGCGGACCATGAATACCGACCACCTTGATCCGACTATTGGTTAAACCTGATCAATTTTGATTCTACCGTGGCAAGTATTCAACCTGGACTTGTTCCTTCTGCTCTCCTACAAATTTTAGTCTCGCAGTTACTCGCGTAAACGCGCACACGCAGGCATGAGCCAGCGCACGCACATACGCACGCGCTCCGCGGCTATCACTCACTTACCTATACACGTACATAGGGAACCATTTTATGCCGATCCTCCCTATACAATGTTGATGATACTATAACAACGCAAAAATATTTATTAACTAGAAGTTGCCCGGGTTACAGATGCGCTGATAAAAATTGAGAACTGTTCATAAAAAATGGTGAATAATAATAATAATAATAATAATAATAATAATAATAATAATAATAATAATAATATACTACTACTACTGCTGCTACTACTACTACTACTACTACTACTACTACTACTACTACTACTACTACTACTACTACTACTACTACTACTACTACTACTACTACTACTACTACTACTACTACTACTACTACTACTACTACTGCTACTACCACTACAACTATCTCTACCGCTGCTGCTGCTCGCTGCTGCTAGTGGTAGTGTCTGTTGCTGCTGAAATTACTCAAACATGGCCAGTAAAGTTTAAAATCTGACTCTGACGCGCCACACGTCACTAACAATGCTTCTGGCAATTAGGAGAATAACTGGTGCCAAAAGTACACATTATATTAAAAATAAAGTGTCCTATTTTAGAAGGGATTGCCAGAGACCGTTTGCCACCACCACCCACCCCACCCGCCTAACCCCACTCGCCACCCCACATATACAACCCCACCCCACACCTACCTCAACTATAGCATCGCCAGGTTTTATTATACCTTAAATCACTGTATATATGATACAGTGCATTAAATTTGTTTGCAGAAAAGAAATATTTCTCCTTCGATCAATACTCACCATTATATTACTTCTGATAACAAGCTATCCTGATAGCTGGCTCTAAGAATCTAGACTTAGCAAGCTTTACCGGCTCCTGGAACGGGTACCCGGCTCCCAACAAACGGGTACCTATCTGACAGTGAGGCTCATTCTTGTTTGCATAGCAACAAGAGCTACATGCTTTTTCCCAATTGGAGTGTCTTAGCCTTTTCTTAAAGTTTCTAAGTCATCTTCTGTGTTGTGATAGCTTAGTTATTTGCTCTCAAAGGAGTATTGGATTACCATGGAAGGAGCCGTTGAAATTCAGGTTGTATATTTCCATGTTATTCCATAGTTGTAAAAAACATGGATCTATCAAATTTCGTCTGTGTTGCATGTTCCAATTTCTGACCCCGAATCTGGGACGTGTGTTAACAACGAAATATACCAGATTGGTCGCCTTCCTTCACCCAGGCGATCGGCAGATATGAAATAAGGTGTTGGCTTACGGTTTTTGAACACGAAAATCGGCTGACGTCGTTCTCCGTATTATCCGAGAGGTGACGCCACACCCGAGTTATCTCGGATTTTTATGTGAAGATAATGTTTCATTAATTTGCGCATCTGATTCTGGGTGCTGCGTACTTTATTGGTACCAGAAAAACTTTGGAATTTTCAAGTTTTACGTGTTATCACGATCTGTTTGCAATGATCGGTGGTTTCAAAATTCTTGATTAAGATGTATGGTCTGCGGAACCGTGTTTTACAGCAGTTTGTTTCATTTTGCTGTTTCTTCACATATCGTTTTACCCTTCGTTAGGAGTATAATTTGTATTGATTAGTAAATATACCCCGAATGCTATGCGATATAGTTCCTGGTTCCGTTTATACATCCGTCAGGATCAGTGTATGGGTGTATCATGTCCGCTTCGTTCTTGTCGTCATAGTCAATGCGATCTTTGCTGTAACGTTGCGGAGTGGGGTGCTGGAGGGTTACAATTAATTTATAGTCAATATATTTGAAAATTATTTGTCTGTTTCTGTTTCGTTCCACTTGCTTATTGTAGGTCTATGCTTATTTATAGGCCAAGCCAGCCCCGCCATCATGTGACGGGCGTCACAAGTTTGTTAAGGTCTTGTTCAAGGACCATGTCTGCTTTAGATGTACAAATTATAATCTTGATAATAGGTGTGACGTTTGTGCAGTGTGGTCGTCCGATATGATGGTCTGAAGCGAAGTGATGGTCAATATATTTGAAAATTATTTGTCTGCCTTCCGTTTCTGTTTCGTTCCCCTTGCTTATTGTAGGTTTGTACTTATTTATAGGCCAAGCCAGCCCCACCGTCATGTGACGGGTGTCATAAGTTTGTTAAGGTCTTGTTCAAGGACCATGTCTGCTTTAGAAGTACAAATTATAATTCTGATAATAGGTGTAACGTTTGTGCAGTGTGGTCGTCCGATATGATGGTCAAGTTCCTTTCCCAGGAGGACTTGGCAGGGTCTGTTGCGGGGTCAGTCGGTCCACAAGTAAATCGTGGAGCGTCCGTTTCGGCCCCTGGGGCGCTCCATGTCTGCAACCGGAGGTTGTGGAGATGGCACCTCCGGTGTGGTTTGGACCTGCTATGCAAGGCTTCTTGCATAGCGTCCTTCCTACACTGGTGTCGTCCCTGCTAACGAAAGTTGCAGGACAGTCTCTTCCCATGCTTGGTAAGGACCCTGTCCTTGGACAGGGTTCTGGACTGGCCACCGAGGGAGCCAGCTCGTACGGCTCCCTGGCAGTCCCGTCGGGGTGGTCCAGTAGCGGTGGCTGGACCGTCAGACATGGGAGCCATCCGCCAGGATGGCTCCAGTGTTTCCTCATCTGGTGACGACTCTTCGGAGTCTGAAGATGAGGAGGCCGAGGAGAGATTCCAGCGGCCTGAGATGCCACAGGTGGAGAGCATGGCGGTCGATTCTGTCCTGGGCAGAACCACCCTCCATCTGTCTGGCTTGGCGCAAGCCAGGACAGTGGCTCCGCCCATGGTTGAGGCCCCTCCGGTACGGGGCACCGGTCAGGTGATGGTTGGTTTGCTGCCAACCGACATGGTGACGGGCGTGGCTGGCCAGGCATGGTATGCACCTATCTGGCCTGGTCCAGCAGTCATGCATGGGGTGCCGTTGGTGCCCGTGTATGGCCATGGTTCTTCAACCGCTATGGGTCCCCACGGTTTTCCGTGCGGGCCTACTCCATGGACTGGTGTTTTCCATGGGGTGGTGGCGGAACTGTGTGGTGCCGGAGTTCCTGGCGTATCAGTGATGGCTCCTAGCCAGGAGGCCATTGCTGGTAGGGCCTTCAGTACATCAACGGGTGATGTGTTCACGGGAGTATCCTCTTCGGTTTGAGGCTCTGGTTTGGCTAGCCAGGGTGGACCCGTTTGTGGTTTCGACCACATCCGAAGAGGATGCACCCCGTCCATCGGTTGCATCGATTAGGATGGGGATCCTTCCTGCAGCCCGGATCTAATCTATTGGACTGGATCCAAGGTTTATGGAGCTGTTAGATGCTATTTATAGCAAGCAGCTCCTGACCAAGGGCCAGCTCCCTGCGGCCTCCAGCGAGGTGCGGGCGAGATCTCATATTCCACAGGCGGAATACGACAAATATGGTGTGGTACCAGCGGTCACTGAGGATGATCGCTGGGTACTTGAGGTCCAGAGTCCTGGAGCGGGTGGTCTCACTCCGGCGCTGGTGGACAAATCCCAGGTTCACCATGAGGAAGTCCTGGCCCTATGCGATAAGGGGGTGAGAGCAGCAATGAGTGCTGTAAATCACTTTTATCACCTTCTTCAGTCGGTGTGGGCTGAAGCGGGCGCAGGCCACCCTGTGCCACATGTGGCGCTACCGTGCGTAAATGATGGCTTGGTGCTGTCCATGGATGCATTGGCAAGGGTGCAGGCGTGTGTGACAAAGTCTGGGAGGCTCTTGGTAATGGCAGTATCTTAGAAGCCACTGCCAACATCGCGCAGAATCAGTTAGCTGTTAATCTACAGCTAGAGCTAGTGCGTCAGGCGCACGCACTAGGGGCTGTGGCCAAGCCGCTAACCGGGCAACCTTCTAAGAAGCAGAAGAAGCATAAAAGCAGGGCGAAAGCCAAGCCTAGTGCTGCTTCTGCTTCTACTGGGTCTTCTCAGCCACCTCTGATGAAGAAGGCAAAGAAGGTTGTGGAGGCGCCTACCCACCCCAATATTGCTCCTGATCGCCTGAGAGGTGGGACAGGTAACGGTAAGTCATCAAAGGGCGGAAAGAAGGCAGTGGATCGTACCTGAGGGTACGGAGGCTCCCTTCGTATCTGCCTGGACCGCGCCTGTGAGATAGGAATACTGGTGCCAGTTAGACCGGTCAAGCCAAACCCAAAGTGGGTTTCTCTCTCTCTCTCATCAAGAGAGGGATGGAGGAGCGGATCACAAGACAGACACCCTCAGTAGGCGTCAATGCGTCTATAGTGGGTGGAAGGCTCATGCGTTTCGTCGAGGCTTGGCGAGGTGTGACGTCAGACAGTCTGGTTCTAGGATGGTTATCCCAGGGGTACATGCCGGAGTGGTGGGATTTTCCACCACAAAATCTGTCTTTGGCACCAGTCTGGACTCCCGTGCCAAGGGAGCCAAACAAGTTAGAAGCCATTGAAAACGAAGTGTCAGGTTTGCTTCTGAAGGGAGCAATAAAACCAGCAAACCAGAACACTCCAGGCTTCTATTCAAACGTGTTCCTTGTCCCCAAGAGCACAGGGGGATGGAGACCCGTTCTCAATCTCAGGCCATTGAATTGGTTTATCCATACGCCTCTGTTTCAGATGGAAACTCCAAGGTCGGTAATGGCAGGATTGAGGAAAAGAATGTGGTGTGTATCGATCGATCTGAAAGATGCATATTTCCACATTCCAATGAACGGGAGTTGTCACAGGTTTCTGAGATTTGCGTTTCAGAATCAAGTATGGGAGTTTGTAGTCCTCCCATTCGGCCTGTCGACAGCTCCATGGGTTTTCACCACAGAGGTCCTTGCGGTGACAGCGTTTCTCATAAGAGAGAACGTGATACTTCACACCTACATAGATGATTGGCTTATCAAGGCAGACACGCCAGCCAAGTTAGAGGTGAGAAATCCAAGTTGAAACCCACTCAACAGTTTGTTTATTTATGGATGCGATTCAATCTCGAGGAGGGCAGGGTTTACCCATCAGAGCCCAGAGTGGTGTCTCTGTTAGCCATCCTCAAGTTTTCGATTGGGAAACCACATTCAGGCGAGGCCGATGCTGGGCACGATGGTCCCCATGGAGCAGGTAATCGCTGCTCAGATGCGAAGACCTATCCGGTTGTATCTGATGTCTTTGTGGAAACAGAGAACATAACCCCTGTCAAAACTGGTGCCAATTTTGGAGCCAATAATGTCGCCTCTTGTATGGTGGAAAAAGCGTCAGAATCTCCTAGTAGGAGTTTCGCTGCACCCACCCCGCCCCAGCTGTCCGTGTACACAGATGCATCGCTGGAGGGGTGGGGGCCTGCCAGGGAGAACACCAGCTCTCGGGCACATGGACTCTCCAGGAGAGCCAGCTGCATATCAATCTGTTGGAAATGATGGCAGTGGAGCTGGCGTTGGAAAGATTTCGTCCATAAGTCAGGGGCAAGGTGATATTGATATGGTAGGACAACTCGACAGTAGTATCATACATAAATCGCCAAGGCGGGACCAAGTCACCCACACTGTGTATGAAGGTGTGGCACTTGATTCAATGGTGCAGGAATTACTCAGTTGTTTTGAAAGCAGCTCACATTCCTGGGCGATTGAACATTCTGGTGGATGCTTTGTCTCACAGACAGAGGATTCTGCTGACAGAATGGTCTCTCAACCCTTCAGTTCTTCACAGGATCTTCGAGCATTGGGGCAAACCCAACGTGGACTTGTTCGCCACAAAGGAAAATGCTCAAATCATGACTTATGTCTCGTCGATTCCATATCCAAATGTCATCGATGCAGACGCTCCGGCGATAAGCTGAAGAGGGATGCACACTTACGCGTACCCGCCCACCATTCTTCTGCCAAAGATATTAGTGAAAATCAGAGAGGAACCATGCCAGGTCCTGCTAATAGCGCCATTTTGTCCCAGCAGGTCATAGTTCACGGATCTTCTGGATCTGCTGGTGGAAAATCCAGTGCAGTTAGCCGAGATTCCGAACATAATCTTCCAGGCCAGGGGACGCTTCGTACACGAGCGTTCCGAAATGTTCAAATTGACTGCGTGGATGTTATCAAACAATGTTCCATGTTGGAAGGTTTTTCTCGACAAGCTGCGAAATTCATCGCAGCTGCGAGGAGGTCAACCTTCAAGTCATATAACCACAAGGTTAACAAATTTGCAGACTGGTGTGAAGGAAAGGGTATTGATACCTTTCAATCCACTATTCAGCAAATAGCAGACTTTCTCTGTGAGCTGTTCTATTCAGGACTGGCTCCTGTCACAATTGCTGGATACAAGTCAGCTTTGGCATTTAGTTATCCCTTGTCTAGCCAACAGGGATAGTCCACAGGTGGCCCAGTTAAATGTGATGGTGAAGGGAATGAGCAATCTCCGACCGAGACAACCGGTAGTCATTCCACCTGGAGTCTATCTTTAGTGCTTAATGTACTGGCCAAGCACCCTTTCGAACCGTTGCATTCGGCTAGGCTAAAGCATTTGACTTTAAAGGCGGTTTTTTCTATTGGCAGCTTCCTCAGCGAGAAGGCACAGTGAGATGCATGTGCTTTCAGCAGAGAGGGACCGATTTATTGTCTCTGGAGAGGGTCTGTGTCTACTACCAAGAGCAGAGTTTATGTCAAAGAATCAATCTTTGAAATATCCTGGCAAACCGATCATTATACCGAAACTAACTAGGTTTGATCGTGATGGCAGTGTCTGGTGCCCAGTCCGTGCTTTGACCAAGTACAAAAGACGGACAGCCCCGTTACGGTCGAATGATAGACATCTGTGGATCTGCCATAAGCCATATGGCACCGCATCCATGGATTCTATCTCTCGTTGGGTGGTGGAATGCATTCAAACTACCCACGAGATTGTGACTGGGCACCAGGTGCAATGCGCAAGGGCACACGATGTTAGAGGAATATCCGCCTCGACTGCTCTTTACAACGGTGTTCCGTTAGAGGACATCATGGCTGTTGTACGATGGCACTGTGAGTCCTTTTTCACGGATTACTATATGAGGGATGTGTCAGACTCCGCCAACCCACTCGCTTTAGCTGTTTTGAAATGATAGTTAAACGGCCACACTGCTCTTCTCCCTTTTGGTATTTGAAAATGCAAAAGTTAGGGGCAGACATGGTCAAGCGAGGAGATTACAACCAAGATTGTGTCACGGATGGTCAAACAAGTGATTGGTTGAAGGCTCCACGTCTGGAATCCAATAATCATAAGGTAATTCAAGAGGGAGAGTTTTTTGTATTATGTTCATATATCATGATCATTCATCTTATATATCCATGCTCATTCCCAGGCTAATATATGCATATTCGTGTTTCAGGCGAGATTCATGTTCGTGAGTTCTCTCCCCTTTCTTAGGAGAAAAAGTGTGGGGGGGGGGGCGGTGATGCGAATGTGATTCGGTCCCTTAAACTTGATGGTCCTTTCAGGTCTCCGCTTGTCAAGTTTTAAGTCTAAGGTCTTTCTCCAAGTGGTAAAAGAGGCATTTGATGGCTTGCCCCTTCCCACCAGGTTACTGACTAAATCTGCTGTTATCAGAAGTAATAGAATGGCGAGCATTGATCGAAGGAGAATGAAGGAAATTTCAATTTCCCTTTCTCTGACATCTAACAATACTCACCATTCTATTACGGACCCTGCCTCCCAACCCCACGGAGGAAAGCCATAGGTATTCTCTTGTTTGGTAGCTATGCAAACAATGCGAGCCTCACTGGCAGATGGGTACCGGTTTGTTGGGAGCCGGGTACCCGGTTCCAGGAGCCGGTAAAGCTTACTAAGTCTAGATTCTTAGAGCCAGCTATCAGGATAGCTTGTTATCAGAAGTAATAGAATGGTGAGTATTGTTAGATCTCGGAGAAAGGGAAATTGAAATTTTCTTCAATCTATAATTATTATTAGCAGGTGCTTAACTGCAAAAATTATTTTTTCTTTTTTATTTGTTTATTTTTTCTTCTTCAATGAGAATTGCAGTTATATATTGGACAATGTCTATGATCCTATGAAGTTGAAAATTTTTTACCCTACACTTGCGACCCTTTCTTAATGAATATTTTAAAGGGAGATGTAATGTCAGGATTTCACTTTCAGCGATTGATTTTTTTTGTCTAAAATAGTGTATAACGTAATTCTCTCTCTCTCTCTCTCTCTCTCTCTCTCTCCCTCCCTCTCTCCATCCATCCCTCCCTCCCTCTCTCCCCCCTCTCTCTCTCCCTCCTTCCCTCCCTCCCTCTCTCTCTCCCTTTCTCCCTCCCTCGCTCGCTCACGTTCAGTTGGGAGACGACGGAAATACATTATTAGAACTTGTGCCCAATCGCTTTGTACACTAAGTTCCTGTATTAGCATTAACTTAATGGATGCGCGCGTATGCGTGCGTGCGTGCGTCCATGTGCCCGCTCCATTCGTACGTATGTATGCTGTGCTTAGAATAGTGTCGTTCAAAAATTGCAGTACCCCATTTTTCTTGACAATCAGATAATCTCTTCTTGCCTACATCAATTATATTCGCAATGCGTAGGCTAATGTTCATGATATTTGAAGATGTACAACCCCATTACAACCAGTTCCACCCACCCCCTATATATATTTGGTGTTAATTATAGGCATGTATAGGCATGGTGTAGCAAATAGTAGGACTACAACATGAATTTCTAACCTTTCCTTATCTTTCGGCAACTAAAAAACACACACTTTTCATTCTTCCCCTTTTAATTTGTGCATCCGATCGCAGAGCCTGAGCCCCCTCAACTATGAGCAGGCTCCATTTTTTATCTTTTGATTTTCCACCTTTAAATTCACTGCAGCGCGCCATATCTATTTGTTTATTCACATGTTTGTTTGTTTGTTTGTTTACCTGGTTTGGCTAATTATTTATATATTTATTTATTTGTTTATTTCGCCTGTTTCGCTTTGTTTCCCGCTTCAAGGCGGATTTGCGTCACCGCGTCATTTGCGTTACGAGTTAATGCCCATGGTATAACGTCAAAGGCACGTCGTAGTCGTATGATGGCGCTGTTTTTCAATAGCGTCGTAAAGGGCCTGGGTATTTCACATCTTGCTATATCCATTATCTTTGGTTCAACTCCATTGGGTGCGAGAAAACAATGCATGTGTTACAGAAAATCTCTGTCTCCCCCCCCCCCCCGCCCGCCCGCCCGCCCGCCCGCCCTCCCTCTCTCTCTCTCTCTCTCTGTAAAATGCGAATGATAGCCTTGCGGCATTGTGGTGATGATGTAAATTGAAAACAAAGACAATCTTGGCTGCTAATTCTGACATTTTTCTGCAGAACTTTACCATTTTTTTAATGGACGCTGACAAAATCTGTCTGGAAACAGGTAAATTAGGTATGGAGAGTATGGAACTTATGCAGAAGGCACATATCAATATCATTCTGGTGTTGAAAGCAGTTTTATATTTAGATTTAGTGTTTTTATACATGAATGTGGTGTGAGCTGTATTTCAGGTGTCACATGCGAGGAAGTTGCTGACAGAGAACTATTGCCTGTTTCCAGTACAGCAAGTGTTGAAGATGAAGCAAGTGAAAAGCTGGATGTATCTATTGATCTTATAACCACAGGGTCCATATAAGGATCGTGAAAAGCCTGGAGTCAGAGAATTTGAAAAGAACTCGTAAAAACAATGCTTTTTCATATAAGTCATGGAAAAGTCATGAAAAATCAGAATACCACTCGTATCAAGAATTATGCTATAAAAATTGTCATGACAAAAAACAAATGCAGGGGATAGATCTACCATCTGAAACGCATCTAGCATGTTTAGATTTCAAAAGTGTATGGACAATGTGACTATTATTATAACCACAACCAACCAGACTGTAGTTATCTAACTCTTGGTCAGTTTCCATTTATATGTCAAGAGAAGACCATTTTTGAAAATTTACCACTCGAATGACTGAATCGGTAACAGACCCAGTAAACGTCTCCTGTAGATGGACTCTGATTCAATGGAACTATTAAATGCTTGAACATGATTATTGTAACCATTTAGAGGTAATAATTTGTCAGAAAAACACACATTTTTTGCTTGTTGATTGTCCAATTGCATGGCAACAGACTGGTTTTTTTGACAATTTTGCACTGGAAAGACTATCTCGGTATCAGAACCAGTCTCTCAAGTACTAAATTTTCAAAAATAGTCTCGTCCTGCAAATGGACAAGACTTGCATCATTCAGCAAAATTAGCTTTTCTTAACTAATCTTGACCATTATTAACCATTTAACACTCATACCAGCCAAAACGGCTTCAGCTGTGGTCTTGAGAAATGTCCATTTGCAGACCAGAGAATATTTTTGAAAATTTACCACTGGAATGATTGGCTCGATAGCCGAGCCAGTCATTCCATTGATAAATTAAAAAAAATTATCTCTTGGTCTGCAAATGTGCATGTGTTAAATGGATTGTGTGGTGGTGGGGAATAAAGACCACCTACCTGCCTTTAGAGACCATTTTCTTCAAATTGTATTTAAACCTCTAGTAACCGTCTGACTGAGTTTTTGCAGACGACATATTCCAAAGGTTATATCTCTGAACCTGATAAATATTTTGAAAACAATTGGACTGAAAGTTGTTGGTGGCTAAGCCGCCAACAACTTTCAGTCGAATTTTTTTCAAAATATTCAACAAGTCAAGAGCTTTTGAAAATTGAAACTATTGGTTGCACTGTCTTGCAGCAGTGAGACAGTTAAGAAACCAGCTGTTGTTAGCACTGATATCATCTATTTTCACTTAAACATTGTTCAAAATCACTAATGCAAAAAAAGTCCAGAGATTGTTGTCAATATCTCGAAAACTAAATCATTTGATTGAAAGTCATTGGAAGTGACACCGATAGATGTAAAACTTAAGTAAGATTAGTTTGATATGCCAATGTTCCAGGTGAGCGATACAGGCCCATTGGACCTCTTGTAATTTTTTCCGCAGGTCGACCAAAAACTGGCTCATCCTACTAGCCCATGACTAGCCGTTTGTCTAGCGCTCAACCAGGCTGGCGCGGCCGCTAAGATGGCAAAAGAGCGCCTCTGCTATTAAGAACATGGCTGGCGCCTCTATGTATACAAACAGACCCATGTTGCGTAAAAACTACTTGAGATTTTAAAATAAAATTCGGACCATATATAGAAGGGTGCATGATTTAAATAATCCCAGATTTTCAGGTACATCGGCCAAGTATTTCAACGAAATCCCTTTCAAAATAGTCAGTAATGTTCATTACTGTTGTTGCTATATGCCAAGTCTAAAACCACTGTTGTGGAAAAACTACTTGAGATTTTAAAATAAAATTTGGAACATATATAGAAGGGTCTATGTTTTAAATAATCCCCGATTTTCAGGTATCTAAAACGTAAATTTTGTCAAGTAGATCCCTCATTTCAACGAAATTTCTTTCAAAAAAGTCAGCAATATTCATTATTGTTATTGCTCTATACCATGTCTACTTATACAACAAACAAACCACTGTTGAGTAAAAACTTTTTACGATTTTTAAAATTAAATTTGGAACCTATAGATGGACGTATGTTTTAAATAATCCCAGATTTTCAGGAATATTTGTACCTGAATCAGCGAAATCATTTTCAAAATGGTTAGCAACCTTCGTATTTACCATACCTCCCCATATAGGCCTACTATTGTCACCATAGGTAACCGTGTGATAAAGTGTAGAGAAATCTGCTTACTTTAAAAACTGAGATTGGAAACTTTAGCTGCCCGAGACAGTCAAAACGTTTTCAAAACTATTGAAGTTTTTATATATTTAGCCACCTTGTAATGTTTGTTAAAAGTAACTTTTAATCAGATTGTTTTCAAAATGGATTCTGATATATTTAAATATAATCGGTGGAACACGGGACAAGTCACCCCAACATTTGTGATAAATATATTAGGCCCCTTACCTTGTCCATTCCATCCATCACCACCAACCCCCTCCATATAGCGCCAATCATGGGAAAATGTGAGAAATGGCTGCCCAGTCTTCTGCGTCCCAAGCTGACCAGGAAATTTTTCAAGCTTTCACTCGAGACCCCATGTCTAGGGGATGGGGGGGGGACCATTTACCGTGTGACCTCACTGTCATTGCACTACCTCGGGGTAACCATGTGTCCAAATTTAGTTTCAATGTGATTAACGATTCCTGGTATAAGACAATATATGCAGAGCTCAAACCATTACCAAGAACTGAACCACTTCTGGAGGCCGACAGACAAACATACAGATTAACCAAGGCAGGAGGCCGACAGGCAAAAATACAGATTAACCAAGGCAATCACTGTAGTGGTAAATATTCTAATTTTCCCCAATAACTATTGAACATTTTGTTTCCAATCAGTTTAGTTTCAAAATATTTGACATAATAAAGTGTTTAAAATGGTACTTAATCTTGTTATGCATGGCTGAAATTGGTAAATATCTTAGGAACAAACAAATGGATCAGAAAAATGTATAGATTTATTAAAAATAATAACCTGATAAACAAGAGAAATCAGAGATTGTAGACCCTCACCCTCCCTTTTCAAGATTTTTTGATTTTTTTCGGACCATGACAAAAGTTGTGGAATCCTAAGTGTTAAACATTGAGCCAAATCAGACCAGCAGTTTCTGAGATATCCATAGATCAAGAATTTGATCCGATCCGGTCCCAGTTTTTTTATGTGGCTCACATGCCTGGAAATCCTCTTGTAAATGTAGTAGTTTTCGAGATACAGCTCCGGACACACGCCCACACTCGATCGCAATACCCTCTTCCCCTTACGTGGCGAGGGTAATTAGACGCATGTTTACAAGAATACACAATAGCTTCACCGTGAAATAGAGATACAGAGATACTACAGGAAATAATAACTAATATTGTGTTAACCATTTAATGGTCAAGTCAGACAAAATAAAATCTGCAGTGGTCTGAAGGAATGTCCATTTGAAATTTTACCACTGGAATGATTGGGTCGATATTAAACAAGCCAGTCATTCTAGCATGGCTAGTGGTAATTAGAAAAATGGCTTACTCTTGGCATATGAATTAATGGACATTGCTAAGCAAAAATTGTAAGTCAAATTTTCTTGACAAATCTTGACCATCAAAGGTTCAAATGGTGTTGTCTATGGCGGCTTCAAGTCATATTGATTTCAAAATATTCATCAGTCTACCTGTGTGCATGCTTTGAAATTGACTTATGAATCATATCTGCAATGCGTAAATTAAAACATTTCTGGCGATAAAGTAATATTGAACAAAGACAGTTTCTTTGTATATTATCATTGTTTTTTAAATAATATATTTACAATCATTGTCACTATATTGATATCTAATCATGTCATTATACCATTACTACAACTACAATACAATTTCGGTTTATTTACAAACCCAGGTCACATTGTCACATATGGGAAACTCAAATGAACAATATTTACAAATAACTATGTACATATTATCATTACAAACATCATTATCATCATTATTACAATCACTAGTACCATCACCATCATTATTATTTAATATTATTATTTCGTTTATTATCATGACATCATCATATCATTCACATTATTATGCCATTATAACAATATACAGGATTCACCGTTCTAAGGGACTGAAGTATAAATTCCCTGACATTGCACTGTCTTTTCCCCTGATATTTATAAGTTTTCAAGGCACATAGGTAGGACATTTAAATGGGTACTTATCCTGTGTTCTACCATTTAACCATTAAATATATTCAAGAAAATTAAAATTTTCTCATAGGCTGAATCACCGAGTTAGCAGCAGGGGTAAGGTGAGCTGGAGTTAATTTAGAAAATAAGTTGACTGAAAGTCATTGATGCCTTAGGCTGAAACAACTTTCATTGCTGCCTATGGCAGCAACAACTTTCAATCAAATACATTTCAAATATTTTTAAGAGCATAGATGTCAGAGCACATAATACATATCTTAAATATGTCTGCAGTATTGGAAAGGTTAATCTGTTAATTGGAATTTAATATCTAGTTTGGCAATAAAATCTGACATGGTGATAAATCAATGAACGGTGAACAAATCATTATTTGCCCTATGAAAGTGAGACTGCAAATATTTAAGGAGTGATAACGCTGGCATTTTACGTCCTATCAGTTTCATTTTCACAACACAGATATTAGATGCCGTCATTAACATTGTGACCAAGTTTGGTGTCAATCCGCCAAGAAATAACAAAATGAGCCGCTATTGTTGGTGATGGACAAACAGATGGATGGACGGACATACAGAAGACGCATGGGGTTATCGCTATACGACAGCTGACTGACAAGTAAGCAGAGTTAATAAAACCAATTTCGGCTTCAAAATCCATCAAATAAAACAATTGAATATGGCAGCCAAACACGCTAAAATTTGATTGGTCCACGGTGGCCATGTTTTTTACCTATCAACTTCCCATGAACAAACTTCAATGGCCCGTAGTCCATAATCATATCCCCAAAATTTCTAAAAATCGGCCGATCGGCTTTGTTTGAGCAAACTTAGATCCGTATGCCCTAAGGATACTTCCTGCCAAATATAATTGAAATCGGCCCAGTGGTTATTGAGAAGAAGTCGTTTAAAGGACAAATTTGATGGCCGGATGGACAGACAGACAGACGGATGGACGGACACCGGACAGACGACGGACGGTCGCCATGGCATAAGCTCACCTGGCCAGAATGGTAATAATGTTATCAAAACTTGCGCAATTATATTCCCACATATCCCTAGTATTACAGAAAAAAAGTCGCAAGTGATACCTTTCGGGGAAAATTTTTGACAGCACTTTGAATTTGACCTACTTTTGTATTCTTACAAACTGTAATTATATGATAGATGAACGTAAAATCAGTTTTTCGCCACTTCCTTTATAATTACAGAGCTGGAAATTGGCACAGTTCTTAAAGATATAATGTTATAGCTCAGCATTACACAACGGTTGAGTTATTTTGAAGACAGCGTGGCAAATGTTGGTACAACCATACAAACATGCATTAAATCAACATATAGTTCCTAATGCCAGTCCCTCCAATTACAATATGTCTAATTTCTCCATCATATCAACGCAATTTGCAAATAAAATTTATCAGAGTATGCCATGGTTTGTCAATAATTATTATTGGTTCAATCCTGACGTCCGAATATGGTGATTTATGATAATAAATGGACCTTGGTAATATTAGAAAACATTCGAGAATGTACATTGTAAAACTACTTTTGCTTTTACATTGTATTTCTCGACACAGAATTATTTAATATAGTTTGTTAAACAGAAACACTGCATTTAGCACATACTATTATTGAAATTATTCAGAGGCTATTAAAAAACACAAAAATGAATGAGCCAAATGAAAATGTGACCCTCCCATCTCCGCATACTTTATCTGTGGGGTGATTGCGTTATCTGTCGCAACCCTTTGGATGGAGATAAGCAACGTGTACAAAAAAGGACTTGAGACTCCTTTGCGCATAAGTCGTCTTCGAGGTGATGATGAATTACATAACTACCTTTTGGAAAGGTCTCTAACCTCCCCAATTGGAAATGTTTATGTACATAAAATAAAAAGGTGTAGGGCTGAATATACGGACCTGCGAAGAACTAGAACCGATGATGATAATGGGGGTGGATCAACATCCAAAAGATTACGTTCAAGTGTTGAGCCATTTGACTGGGCAGCTGATTGTTTTCTATGTGGAAAAGCCGCGAACATTGACCTGAAACATCCAACAAGAGACCCTGTGTCACAGGTTATGCTACTTGGATTCAGAGAATCAGTTTTAGAGCAATGTAACAATCGTGATGACCTATGGGCATATGATGTTATGACAAGAGTAAATGATTGCATAGACTTAGTAGCAGCAGAAGCACAATATCATAGCAAATGTTATAGAGATCTATTTTGCTTTGCATATGCTACGAATGTGACAGTCGGTCGACCAGCTGATTTAGGGAAGCAGGGTTGCTTTGAGGCTGTTTGTGATTGGCTGGATGAGGGGGGTGAGACTGAAACACTGACTGTTACTGATATCCATGAGAAAATGAAAGAATTGGCTAATAGGGCAGAAGTCTATGGTATTAAAAGCCTCCGAGATAAACTGCATGAGCATTATGGTGACCACATATTTTGGTCACGAATGAAAGGAGGTCGGGAGGATGTGCTGTGTTTCCAGAATATGGCAAGTTACATAGTACACAAGACATGGCACTCTGAGAAATTAGATGATGATGCACAAGAAGCTGAAAGAATAGTCATTATGTGTGCGAAACTATTAAAGGAGGAAATACGTGAGGGGAAATTAATATTCGAAGGAAAACTACCCAGGTAGCAATGATATTAAGGATATTGATAAAGGAAAGGAGTTCCCTACACCACTGACACATATTTTTATCGAGACAATGATAATTAATGACGTAAGACGAAATAGCATTGGCCAAGCACTTACACAAGCCGTAAGACCATCTTCAATAATGTCACCTATTTTGTTTGGGACGGCCGTGGAGATGGATCATGTATTTGGATCAAAGTGGCTAGTAGATGAGCTATTTAGATTAGGTTTTTCGGTCTCATATGATGAGGTCACTTTGTTTAAGCAATCGATTTTACAAGTGGAAAATCTTGGTACATTACTACCAAATGCAGATGCAGAAATCACGCAATGGGCATCTGATAATGCAGACCATGATGTCAGGACGATAGATAGCCATAATCAGTTTCATGGTATGGGTACGATAGCAATGTCAGCTGTGAAAGGAGATCGAGCAAACTTTGACCAGCATGTAAGATGTAAGGCAAGATTGGCTGTTTCGGAACTTATGACGGACAAAGGTATACCCATTGTTCAATACATATGGTCAGCTGTATCAGGCCTTTCCTCTCTAAAGTTTAAATCCATTGAGGAAAATCAGCGACCATATATAACACCATCAGTAGCATATTATGCTAATCTTATGTGGCAATCAGCTCTCCTCTTCAGCAAAGCAAATACACAAATACCTAACTTCTCTGGATTCATGCAACACTTCTTCAGACCACTCGATGATGGCATCGACAAATGGCAGTGCTTATTCTTCCTTTCATAGACCGTAATCCAAATGACGAGACATGTCTGTACTCTACACTTTTGTACATTCAAGAACAATCCTGTCGATTGATGCAACCCAGTGCTTGCGTTACATTTGACCAGCCGCTCTGGCAGAAAGCAGTAGAAATTACTGAGTCAAAAGGTCTAAACAGGATAGTTTGTCGACTTGGTGGGTTTCATCTTCTTATGAGCGCTTGTGGCAGTATCGGTAATGTGATGAAAGGGTCTGGTCTTGAGGAAGCCATGGGACAAGCCTATGGGCCAAATACTATTTCCCATATTTTGACAGGTAAATCAATTGCCAGAGCTTTACGTGCACATTTTCTGGTCGAAAAGGCACTTATGACTAAGCTGGTCTCGGGCATATTACCTACAGAGTCTGAACATTCCAATTCAGAATCGTCCCAAAACACTAATAGATTAACCATGGATCAAGTAAGCAAACTAAAAGAATTGTTTGATCAAGTTACCGAAGATGGTGGTGTACCACTCAATGATATTCTTGATTCTGAAGAACTGTCAGATTTAGATCAATGTATTGCTAAGCACAAAGAAAACATGGAAAATGAGTCACGCACTGCCAAGAATTGGATTTTGTATCTATATTATATTAACATTGTCAAGACCTTTATGCAGTGTGAGAGAGTGTGCGATTGGGAAGGTCACCTCACAGCTGTTGGAAAGCTGCTGAATCTTTTCGCTGCATCTGGTCATATTAATTATGCCAAAAGAGCTAGACAGTACCGCCAAATAATGAGGGCCCTCCTAAATCAACATCCGTGGTTGTACCAGAAATTTTCGGAAGGCTACCATGCAGTGCGCCGAAGTGAAAAATACTGGGCTGGTTTGTGGACTGATCTATGCATAGAGCAAATTCTAATGCGATCCATGAAAACTCGAGGAGGTTTGACACATGGTCGTAACATAACAGATAGTGTTAGACACCAATGGGTCTATAGCATGCATCATTGTGCAGCTATTCATGACGCGATGACAAGTCTAACAAACTGCCACCATGCTACAAGTGAACAGCACGCATAACTAGGAAAATCATGGTGCAGGCGAGATTCGACAGACATGGAGAAAATACTGGATTGGTTTGAACAGCACAACCCTTTCAATGATGAAGTTTCTGCATTAAGATCACTGGCAACTGGACTAACAGCAACCGATGAGGATGGAATCACCTGTGACCAAGCTGAACAAATTGGTAGGGAGATTCAACAATCACTTGATGGTGTAGCATTTGGTAGTGCACATATTAAGCGATCGGAGCAAGTTCGGACATTGGAATATCTTCTGCCAGGTATCAAAGTAGGTAAGAAATCAATTCAAATTGAGCCCAGTGTTTTATTCATGCGTTGTACGGCATTGGTTAACCGTGAGTCTGAGGACCTTAAAATCTTACCTCAAGTATGAGCTGTCAGCGGTACCTACATCACTCTTCAAAGATTATTTCATGCGAAAACCAGATAAGGCAGAATTAGCTAGAGAGATTAAAAAGGATCTTACCAACCTAAGTAACCAAGCTAATGCTATTACCAAAGACAGTATGCCAGTTATAGATGGCGGATGGCTCCTGCATCGTATTAGATGGCAAAAGAATGCCACATATCGAGAAGTGGTAGAACAGTATGAAACATATCTTAGAAATATGTTTGGGATGTGTTGTGTTGTTTTTGATAGGTACGAAGGGCCATCTACCAAGGATCACGAGCATTTGAGGAGGTCTGGAACACGATCTGCAGATATCACTCTCAATGAAAGCTCCAAATGTCACAAGAATCAGCAGGCATTTCTCTCAAACGTGAGAAATAAGACACAGTTCTTAGACCTCCTTGCTTGACTGCTACAATCTAAAGGACACATAATTAAGTGCAGTGATAGCGATGCAGACACTTTGATTGTATCAACTGCTCTAAACCTTTCGCAGAATGGCCAGCCAGTAATCCTTGTTGCTGAAGATACGGATATCTTCATTATGTTAATTCATCACTGGAAAACACAAATGGCTGACATATTCTTGATGAAAGAGAAAACGGTTAGTGCGTCGAATAAAAGTGTTGAATTGTACAGCATTCGAGAAACACACCAGGTAACGGATCCGGTTTTACGTAATAATATCATGTTTATAAACGTGTGGAGTGGTTGTGATACGACTTCATCTACATTTGGACAAGGAAAATCGCATCTAATGAAGACATTAGTTAAATGTAATAGGTTGCAGCATCTATCCCGTGCAGTGATTGGCGAGACAACCACTGATGATGTTGGCGCTGTAGGCGTGTCTATCTTCTGTAGACTTTACGGTGGTAAAGACCATGACACACTAACCTCCTTAAGACATACACGGTACCAAACAAGGGTTGCACGCTGTAATAAAATTGAGCCTGAAAGATTACCTCCAACTGAGAGAGCAGCGTATTATCACAGCCTTCGAGTCCACATGCAAATGAAGCAATGGGCTGAACTAAAAAACAACTGTCTCAATCCTTGCAAGTGGGGCTGGAAGCTGGAGAAAGATGGTATGCAACCGGTGATGACTGATTTAGGTGCTGCACCAGAAAGTGTCTTAAAATTCATTCATTGCAAATGTAAAGTCAGTAATAAAAAACAATGTGCAATAAATCAATGCTCGTGCCACAAATCTGGGTTAAAATGCGTCGCAGCATGTGGAGGTTGTCATGGCGAAACCTGCTACAACAGGCCACACACTGACAGCTGTGAAGCTGAAGATGACGATGTTGAGGAATGGGTTACAAATTAAAGCATAGAGATAATAGACAGCTCTTTAATGATTGGTACGAGAGATACATTTTAGTTTAGTATGTTATATTCATTTGGGTTCATTTATTAAATTGCCTGGAGCATGTCTTGTATTATGGGGAATTCTGATTTACTCAACGTACCAGCAGCCATATTGGATTTTGCTATGTCGACTAACTTGGTTGAAAATCAGTTAGAATATTTTACTTCCAACATCCAGAGCAAATTCCAGCAATGTAGCCATAAAATATCCTGAGAAATCTTAATTTGGTTTCGTCTAGTGTGTGATTACAATATGTGAAAGGGCAAAAATGTGGGGGGGGGGGGGGGGAAATCAATTTGGCATAAAAAATTTCCCCAAAGGTTATCAGCTGCGACTTTTTGTCTGTAATACTATGGTCATATGTGAACAAAAATTCGAAGGATTCAATAACATCGGAATTTTTTTCCGAGGTTTGACCAAATCCGCTAGTCTATCAGTAAGAACCCGTAGTGGGCGTCAGAGCTTCCCTGACAACACGTGTCAGGATTGGGAGAGAGTGTATGCTTATAGTGTACCGAGATGGTACTTGTGATTTTCTCAAATCGCACCATTCTCGTCATTCTTGGTATCGATCAGGACCAGAAAGAAACGAGGATTACAGAACTTTTTACTTTGTTGAAATCTAACCAGAAATGGCCGAGTTATCATTAAAGGTACTCTGTCACACCAAGTAGTCTTAAATGAAAAATAATAGCAAACTTGCAATATTCCAGGCGTATTTAGCGTATCTTTATGCAAACTAATGGTATATGAAATGATTTTCCACATTGAAATCGAATTGTGCATAAAAACTATGCAACGCGGATGAGTTTTATTTAAAATGTATAGGTTGTGCCTCGTGAAATGGTGGAACAGCCATTCAATACGAAAGGCTTCCCCAGGCGCGAAGTATGTCACAACGCGTAAACAAATCTCTCGCGACAGCGATGAGTTCGCGTGTTTTAGCCTATTCTCATGTATCAACATCTTGGTGACAACTTGCATTTAAATCATATGAAGATATTTATGAGCTAGAATAAGACCATTCAACAATATTTGCGCGATTGGAAGCGGAAAACAATCCCATCAAGGGGCCTTCGCCCCAGTGTCAATTCGCCCCATTGTGCCGTTGTTATAATGGTACAATTCTAATACGCTGGCGGCTTATTTTAAAGTCCAGGTACTTTCAGCGATTGTACGTGATATTGTACACACATACGCCAGTTCCATAGCGTGTAGGATACGCGTACGCGAGCCTTACAGCTTCATTCGTCGCTAAGGCAGTCATCCGCACAGTCAGCGGGTTGGTCGGTCAGTCAGTTGGTCAATCGGTGGGTGGGTGGTTCGGCCTGCCAGCCTGTCTGTCCATCCATCACTCATGCAGTCTGCCACTCATGCAGTCATCCGATCCGCCACCCATGCAGTCTAGACTGTCTCTATTCCTCATGTAGTTATCCGATCTGTCACGCATGCAGTACGTCAGTCTGTCACTCATGCAGTCATCTGATCTGTCACTCATGCAGTCATCCGATCTGTCACTCATGCAGTCATCAGATCTGACACTCATACAGTAGTTCTGATCTGTCACTCACGCTGTCATCTGATCTGTCACGCATGCAGTCATCTGATCTGTTACTCATCCGATCTGTCATTCATGCAGTCATCCGATCTGTCACTCACGCAGTCATCTGATCTGTCACTCATGCGGCCATCTGATCTGTCATGCATGCAGTCATCCGATCTGTCACTCATGCAATCATCTGATCTGTCACTCACACAGTCATCCGATTTACCACTCATGCAGTTGGTTGGTTGGTCACTCGGTCTGTCGATTAGTGGTCTGGTCCGTTGGTGGGTGTGTGGTTTGGTCCATCAGTCTGTAACTTATGCAGTCAGCTGATCTGTCAGTCATCCAGTCCATCAGTCTGTCACTCATGCAGTCATCCTCTCTGTCACTCATGCAGTCCATCAATCTGTCACTCATGCATTCATCCTATCTGTCACTCATGCCGTCCATGATGCTGTCACTCATGCAGTCATCATATCTCTCACTCATGCAGTCATCCTATCTGTCAAGCATGCATTCCATCAGTCTGTCACTCATGCAGTCATCCGAAATGTCGCTCATGCAGTCCATCTGATCCGTCACTCATGCAGTCACCCGATCTGTCACACATGCAGACGGCCACCAATGCAGTTGCTCGGGGTAGGGGGGGGGGAGGGTAGTCGGTCTCTTTGTCATTTAGTCGGTCGAGCAGTGGCTTGATCAGTCGGTGAATGGGTGGTTTGGTCCGTCAGCCTGTCAGTCAGTCCATCACGCATGCAGTCATCCGATCTGTCACTCATGCAGTCCATCAGTCATGCAGTCATCCGATTTCTCACTCATGCAGTCATCCGATCTGTCACTCATGCAGTCATCCAATCTGTTACTCTTGCAGTCATTCGATATGTCGCTCATGCAGTCTGTCAGTCATGAATTCTTCCGATCTCTCATTCATGCAATCATCCGATCTGTCACTCATGCAGTCATCAGATCTGACACTCATACAGTAGTTCTAATCTGTCACTCACGCTGTCATCTGATCTGTCACGCATGCAGTCATCTGATCTGTTACTCATCCGATCTGTCATTCATGCAGTCATCCGATCTGTCACTCACGCAGTCATCTGATCTGTCACTCATGCGGCCATCTGATCTGTCATTCATGCAGTCATCCGATCTGTCACTCATGCAATCATCTGATCTGTCACTCACACAGTCATCCGATCTACCACTCATGCAGTTTGTTGGTTGGTCACTCGGTCTGTCGATTAGTGGTCTGGTCCGTCGGTGGGTGTGTGGTTTGGTCCATCAGTCTGTAACTTATGCAGTCAGCTGATCTGTCAGTCATCCAGTCCATCAGTCTGTCATTCATGCAGTCATCCTCTCTGTCACTCATGCAGTCCATCAATCTGTCACTCATGCATTCATCCTATCTGTCACTCATGCCGTCCATGATGCTGTCACTCATGCAGTCATCATATCTCTCACTCATGCAGTCATCCTATCTGTCAAGCATGCATTCCATCAGTCTGTCACTCATGCAGTCATCCGATATGTCGCTCATGCAGTCCATCTGATCCGTCACTCATGCAGTCACCCGATCTGTCACCCATGCAGACGGCCACCAATGCAGTTGCTCGGGGTAGGGGGGGGGGGGGGGGTAGTCGGTCTCTTTGTCGTTTAGTCGGTCGAGCAATGGCTTGATCAGTCGGTGAATGGGTGGTTTGGTCCGTCAGCCTGTCAGTCAGTCCATCACGCATGCAGTCATCCGATCTGTCACTCATGCAGTCCATCAGTCATGCAGTCATCCGATTTCTCACTCATGCAGTCATCCGATCTGTCACTCATGCAGTCATCCAATCTGTTACTCTTGCAGTCATTCGATATGTCGCTCATGCAGTCTGTCAGTCATGAATTCTTCCGATCTCTCATTCATGCAATCATCCGATCTGTTACTCATGCAGTCATCCAATCTGTTACTCATGTATGCATCCGATCTGTCAGTCATGCAGTCGCTTGGTCGATGTGTGGGTGGTTTGGTCTGTCACCATGTCTGTCAGTCTGTCACTTATGCAGTCATCCATTCCGTCACTTATGCAGTCCTCCTTTCTGTCACTCTTGCATTCATCCCATCTGTTACTCTTGCAGTCAACCGATCTGTTACTCAGGCGGTTATCTGATCTGTCACTCATGCAGTCATCCGATCTGTCACTCATGCAGTCCGTTAGTCTGTCCCTCATGCAGTCATCCTATCTGTCACTCATGCAGTCAGTTGGTCGGTGAGTGGGAGGTTTGGTCTGCCAGCATGTCTTTTAGGCTGTCACTCATGCACTCATCCGATCTGTCACTCATGCAACCTTCAAATCCGTCACTCATGCAGTCGGTCGGTCTGGTGGGCTGTCAGTTGGTCGCTCAGTCGTTCGGTCAGTAGGTTCGCCAGTCGGTTGGTAGGTGGCTTCATCTGTCAGTCTGTCCGTCAGTCTGTCACTCATACAGTCATCTGATCTTTCACACATGCCGTCCGTCCATTATGTCAGTCATACGGTCAGTCTGTCGGTTGCTCAGCATGTCTATCAACCCGTCGCTCATGCAGTCCAGCAGTCGGTCACTCATGCAGTCATTCAATTTGCCATTCATGCAATCGGTAACTCATACAGTTGGGCGGTTGGTAGGTTAGTTGCTCGTGTGGTCGGTTCGTCTTTTCCGCATGTACGCATCTGGTCTGTGATTCATGCAGTCATCCAATCTGTCACTCATGAAGTCATCCGATCTGTCACTCATACCATCCCTCAGTTTGTCACTCATACAGTCATCTGATCTGTCACTCATACAGTCATCTGATCCGTGACACATGCAGTCTGTCTGGTGGTCAGTCGGTCGGTGGGTTGGTCAGTCATTGGGTGGGTGGTTTGGTCTGTCAGTCTGTCCGTCAGCCCATCCCTTATGCAGTCATCCAATATATCACTCATGCATTCCGTCCATCCATCAGTCATTGTATCTGCCACTCATGCGATCAGTCGGTCGGTTGCTCAGTGGGTTGGTCAATCTGTTGATGGGTGGTTTGGTCTGCCAGCATCTCATGCAGTCCTCCGATCTGTCACATACATTACGCTAGTCCGTCACTCATGCAGTCATCCAATATGTCACTCATGCAGTCATGCGATCTGTCACTCATGCAGTTGGTCAGTCAGTCGGTTGGTTGATCGGAATATTCTGTCCATCAGTCCGTCACTAATACAGCTATCCGAGTTGTCACTCATGCAGCCTGTCAGTCCATCACTCATACAGTCAGTCATCCGATCTGTCACTCATGCAATCGGTCGGTCATCCGATCTGTCACTCATGCGGTCAGTTGAAAATTGTCAAATAGTGACCCCTCTCTTTCCACTCCCATATCCATACCGCATCTATCTGTAATTTCAAGGTCGTCTGAGATGAGTTCACGAAAAATCAGGATATGATTGCCTTTTTTGTCCCATAACCACAATACTGGTAAGACACACGTGACATCTATGAATGAAGGTGGCTTGAGCTGCCCATTTTCGTAATAACGGCAATAGTTTGCAAACTATTGTGAACGCGTTACGAAAACTGATAACGCAAGTGGCTTTCACTTACCAGTGACACCAAAAGTTGCGACGAAACCATGAGGTTCAATCTCGGCGGCAATGGTCGCACGGCTCGACTGGAATGTGAACATTCCACCAGCTGTATAGGCTGGTCTTTGTACCTTCCGGAGAGACGCGATACGGGATCCGCACCCCCGAGAACCGCAGCTAACAAGCCCCCCCCCCCCCCCCCGCGCATCCTGTACATGCGGCGCGGCGGAGTGGAGCGACATGGCAGACCAGCGCGTACCCCCCCCCCCCCAGCTACAATCTACAGGACACACAAATTTTTGAAAACATTAAAATGATCCAAAAAGATAGACAGAATGATTCTAAATAGGTCATAATTCTAACTTTTAGAATGAATTTAAGCTGCATACATACATTTACGAGGATATGGGATAAGTCACCCTAGTTAGCTTTTCGCTCATTTGACCTAAATGTTACTTTTATCTATGTGATAGACTGTATTCATCACCAATGACAAATCTGATTGAAGGGTATGATGGGAGGGCAATCATTCTTGATCTTACCCATTTAGGAATGCAGACTGTGATTTCTAGCTAAGAGCCTGGTTGAGAACACAGTTGACTAAGATTTAATTCAAAGACAGTGGTCCACTGTGCCAATAACACAATGGTTATTCATTAGGATCTAATTAAACTATTTTTGGTCGCTATTGAACCTGCGATCGCTATTTGAGTGATGATCACTCAACATTGACTATGAGGTGGTCGTTATGGGCAGGGGTTGGGCTATGTCCTCTCAATCAGTGTGTCAACAATACTATCCCACAGAATATAAAATTTCACATACTACTCCTCCCGACTAGTACTTCTCACAGCTTCTTGTCACCACCTAAAAAAGCTGAAACTAAAGTTGAACACGAAGATGTGAAATGACGGTACACATGCCGCACAGTAAAACATGTTCTCCTTATGGCACCAGTTATTTCATTAGCTTTGTTTATAATTGTTCTTATATGTTTGTTAAAGTTGCGCTTTTCATCAATATTTACTCCACAGTCTTTTCCGCATTCCATCTTAAGTATTTTGGGGTGATTATCAGTATCTGTCATGACGTATTGCAACTTAGGATTGGTTTTCTCTAGATGTAGAGTATGGGTTTTCATCGAATTAATGCGAAGTTGCCAATCAAGAGATCATTTACAGGTTAAGTCAATATTTTTCTAAATGTCTGTTGTTTTTGGATTTCCAATTAGTTTGGTATCGTCAGCAAAAATTTAGCAAATGTAATCAACAAATTCTGGTAAATCATTAATGACAGAACAAAGAGAACAAGACCGATGACACTGCCCTGTGGCACACCACTGGAGAGTAGTGACATCCTTGTATTCTGATTTTGGGCTGTCTATTTGAACCTGTTGTTTCTGTTGCTTAAGAAATCTTGAATTCATGCCCTTAGTTTTTCTCCTATTCTGTATGCCTGATGCGTGTTTCAAGGTCCTGCATGTGGTACAGTGTCAAATGCCTTCCTAAAACTAAGATAGAGTACATGGAAACCAACATTATATATATACTTTTTGATCTGGTCAAATAGCTTGAATGCCCATGAAAACTCTAGTCCAATCAGAGATCTGTTCTCGTTATCCGTGATCAAGATATGTTCATGCCGCAGGTCATCATGGCTTGATTCGTGTGAAATCGGACAAGATACCTCATTGTGGTGCACGATTGAATAGCCAACATTTCACCGGTATAGTTGTATGTGGAATGCAGCCGAGTTAACAGTTTGACATGCTGAATCTGGATGAAGTCGAAAACGCTAACACGTTGTTTCTTCGGAGAGCCTACCCAGTCTAGTGTAGCATTGGCGCTTGGTTGTGCTGGCTAGATCTCTGGGTTTCCCGTTCGCTTGAGGTGGGAGTCAGACCCTCCGAAGAATACAAACGCCAATCTCGTAGATAGGTGGAACGATAACATTCCAGTGAGGCCGGGCAGGCATTCCTGCATACATCGCAGTTCCACACCACAGTTTCATCCATGCTGTTTGTCAAGCAGGTGTAGTGTGTATACATTTTATCCACTGATTGCAAACTGGTTTAAAAACAAAAGCTCGGCGCAACTGTTGGTGCTTGCCGAATGCTCGCTTAAGTTGGTATACGCCGACGTAGACTTGCTTGTTTAGTCAGAGTTACTGTCTCTAGCTGATTTATATCTCGCTAGAGAACGACTTATCTTTACTATACCTAAGTGACAATATAACCACGGAGGGTCACCAAGGCTTCTTAAACATAGAAGATATAAAAATGACCTCCTCCTTAAAGCAGCTTTCGCTGAAGTGAGGGGAAAGGGCTTGCACGGGCTGCCATCAGTATATGTTCATCCAACCGTACTTCTGTATAACGATGTGTATTGGGAGATGATGTGTATTTATACGTGTGTGCATGCTGTATTACGAGGAATGGCTGGTCAGTTTCCGCAGATACTGGTCAGGTCAAATCTCTAAACTAATTAAGCTATGTGGATGCCGCTGTAGTTAGCGGTCCTTCTAAGGAGCCTAACCTGATGTTTTGAAACACAGATATTAATGCCAGAGGCCTATCATGCTAGCCTATCGTTTATCACAGGTTTCGTCTGCTTTCTCAAGATGCCCTCTGGTCTCCCGTAGGATTCGACCATGGAGGAGTCCCAACAAACAGACAGCGCGTGACAAATGCTACCCCAACCACAGGGACCGAGCCGAAGAGCGACTCCTAGCCTGACTCCACTAGGGCAACCACGACAAGACAAGACAAGGACATGACAATACACAAGCATTTAGAATCACTGTAAACTCATTATGGCTTGGCCAAAGAAACACCTAGCAGACTGTGGATGACTTGATATCGCTTCTAACTTGTTCGGCTCCTTTGGTACGGGAGTCCAGACTGGTGCCAAAGACAGATTTTGTGGGGGGATGTCCCACCACTCTGGCATGTACCCCTGGGATATCCATCTCAGGACCAGACTGTCTGACGTCACACTTTGCCAAGCCTCGGCGAAACACACAAGCCTTCCACCCACCATAGGCGCCTTGATGCCTAAAGAGGGTGCACGGCTCGCGATCTGCTCCCCCCTCTTAAGGAGGGAGAGAGAGAACCTTGACTGGTCTGACTGGCACCATTGTTCCTGTCGCACAGGCGCTGTCCAGACAGATGTGAAGGGAGCTATCATACACTCATGTATGCGCCGCTCCCTTCTTACTGCCCTTGGATGAGTTACACTTGCCCTTTACCCGTACCGCCTCTCGGGCGATCAGGGCTGCGACTAGGGTGGGCAGGGGCCTCAACAGTCCTCCTCGCCTTCTTAGCCGTAGGCAGCTGAG
The DNA here is from genome assembly GCA_034401795.1 of Chaetoderma sp. LZ-2023a. Classification (NCBI taxonomy): domain Eukaryota; kingdom Metazoa; phylum Mollusca; class Caudofoveata; order Chaetodermatida; family Chaetodermatidae; genus Chaetoderma; species Chaetoderma sp. LZ-2023a. The sequence goes on along the minus strand of CM067368.1, from coordinate 73,318,354 downwards.
AAGGCCCAGCAAGAGCATTAGAAGCGGGCATGGCTTTCGCCTTGCCCTTGCTCTTCTTCTGCATCTTGGGGGCAGGGTGTGCGACTGATGGCTTAGATGCAGCTCCTAGTGCATACGCTTGCTGCACCTGCTCTAGCTGCATGTTTACTGTCAATCGACTTTGCGCAATGTTTGCGGACTCTTCTAAGATGGCCCGCGCTTGGCCACCAAGGACCATCTAGGACCATCTGCCTCCTCGACTTCGTCACACATGCCTGGATCCATGCCAGCGCATCCATTGACAGCACCAGGCTGTCATTGATGCAGGAAAGCGCTGCAGGTGGCACAGGGTGGCCTGCCACCACTTCAGTCCACACCGACTGAAGCAAGCGATACGAGTGGGTGACGGTATTCATTGCCGCCCTCACACCCTCATTGCATAGGGGCAGGACTTCTTCTGAGTGTGCCTGGTTCCTATCCACTAGAGTCTGAGCAGAACCACCTGCTCCGGCACTAGGGGCACCAAGGACCCAACAGTCATCCTCTGTGACCATTGGTAGCACACCATAGCGCTCGTATTCCACCCTTGGAATACGGCACCTTGCCCGCACCTCGCTAGAGGCTGCAGGGAGCTGGCTTTTCGTTGCTTAGCATATATAGCTTCCAACAAATCTTTAAACTTGGGATCCCGTCCTCTGGATCCTAGCCGTGGGCAAGACACAACCCCGCCCCCACCCCCACCCCCTCCTCACTGCATGGCTGCAACAGACGGATGGGGCATATCCTCCTCAGATGTGGTCGAGACCACGGATGGATCAACCCTGGCTAGCCAAGCCAGTGCATCACTCCCATCCGATTCCGAGCGGACACTCCCGTAAGCACATCACCCGTTGATGTGCCTACGGGTCTACCAACAGCGACCTCCCGGCAAGGAGCCATTGTGGGATAGCCAAGAGCACTGGTACCATATGGTTCCACCACCATCCCATGCAATAAAGCATTCCATGGTGTAAGTCTGCACGGTTTTCCTTGCGAACCCATGATGGTTCCAGAACCATGGCCATACACGGGCGCCAACAGCACCCCATGTCTGGCCACCGGCTCAGGCATGATAGGTGAGTTCCATGACTGGCCAGCAGGACCCGTTATCGTGTCGGTTGGTGGCAAACCAACTGCCACTGGACGGGTGCCTGGTACCAGTGTGGCCTGAACCACGGGTGGAGCGGCTGCCATGGCTTGCACCAAGCCAGACAAATGGAGGATGGTTCAATCCAGGATGGAATCGATCTCAATACGCTCCACTCACAGTGTCTTGGGCCGCAACAACCGCTCCTCCATGGCATCCTCATCCTGACTCCGAAGAGTCATTGTCGGATGTGGATCAGGGATGGGGTCAATTCCATTTTATCAATTCCAATTCCACCTCAATTCATTTTATCAATTCCAATTCCGTTTCCACATCAATTCATTTTATCAATTCCAATTCCACCCAGAAAAGTTCAATTCCAATTCCATACCAATATTTACTTGAGATCAACATTGTTATATTTTAACCATTTAATGTCCAAGAGTGGCCAAGAATAACTAGATTTATCATTAGAAAATGTCCATTTGCAGGATAAGAGAATACGATTTTTTTTAACTTAATGCAATGACTGGTTCAGTTATGGAATCAGTCATTCCACTAGTAAATTTTCAAAGTCTCTTAGCATACATATGATTCTTCCTCAAGACCAGTGCAGAAGGCATTTTTGGCTGGCTTCTCCGTTAATATTTAAAACAATTAGAATAAAAATTGTTGTTGCCAATAGGTAGTTATATCTTTCAGTCAAATTATTGTCCAAAAAGTCAACATTCAGCAGATCTTATTTTTAGTTTATTTGACCTAATTATAGCTTAATGCCGAGTTTTTTCTGATGAATGTGACTGAAGGTTAATGCCATGTCTAATTATTATAGATACATGTAAACCTTGCTTTTAAATGTTTGCATTAAAAGCAATCGAATACAATGTATATAGTACAATACCGAGTGAAAGTACTGAGCACATGTGTGTAGAGTTTGAATAACACACCTAGTCCAGGTGTTTGTGTTTTTAAAGCTGAGCCATTTCACAGTAAGGGGTTGTTCAGTGATTCCTTTGTTATGTAGGAGGGCAATTATCTTGTAATGTTCTGCTTTCTTCACCCATTTCATTCCATGCAGATGATATTTATTACTTTACTGAACACTATTGCTAACATCTTGATGTTTGTATGATTTTAAGGATGGCATGATTTCATAGAGATGAACCCCATTTCCTGCGAATGCAGAATAAAATAAGTTCAAGATCAACAGCTTTGAGTAAATAAAGGAGGTACAAAGCTCACACAGGATAAAACGCTTAATTGGTCACTGGCCATGGAGAATTGAGTTAATTCAATAATCTATTAAAGTTCATAGGATTTATCAGATCTTTATTTCTTCAATTCAGAGCGAGATTATTTTTGAAAATTTACCACTGGAATTACTGGCTCAGCTATCCAGCTAGCCACTCCAGTAGTAAATTTTCAAAAAATTCATTTCTGATGTGGACAGCTTAGGTGTTAAAGGGTTAAGGGCTAACTTGCTCATCACTGTCTGAATTATCAGTATCTCAAATTCTAGTCTTCAAACCAAACATAGTCGTTAAAGACTAAGTTGCTAAAATTAATATTAATAGAAATTGTTCGTTTATTTAGGGATGCGATTAGATCTCAAGGAGGCCAGGGTTTACCCGTCAGAGCCCAGAGTGGTGTCTCTGTTAGCCATCCTCAAGAGTTTTTGATTGCGAAACCACATTCAGGCGACGAGGTTTCTTCAGATGCTGGGCATAATAGTCTCCATGGAGCAGGTAATCCCTGCCCTGATGCGAAGACCTATCCAGTTGTATCTGATGTCTTTGTGGAAACAGAGAACAGAGCCCCTGTCTAAGCTGGTGCCAGTTTTGGAGCCAATAATGTCGCATCTTGTATGGATGAAAAAGCGTCAGAATCTCATAGTAGGAGTGTCGCTGCACCTACCCCGCCCCCAGCTGCCCGTGTACGCGGATGCATCTTGTGGAACATGTTTGAATATAAGCCTGGAGTGTTCTGGTTTGCTGGCTTTATTGCTCCCTTCAGAAGCAAACCTGACACATCGTTTTGAATGGCTTCTAACTTGCCTGGCTCCCTTGGTACGGAAGTCCAGACTGGTGCCAAAGACAGATTTTGTGGTGGAAAATCCCACCACTTCGGCATGTACCCCTGGGATAACCATCCTAGCACCAGACTTCCTGACGTCACACCTCGCCAAGCCTCGATGAAACGCATGAGCCTTCCACCCACCATAGACGCATTGATGCCTACTGAGGGTGTCTGGCTCACGATCCGCTCTCCACCCCCCCCCACCCCCCCCCCCCCACCCAGGCGCGGTCCAGGCAGATACGAAGGGAGCCTCCGAACCCTCAGGTACAATCCGCTCCCTTGTTTCCACCCTTTGAGGACTTACCCGTACCCTTCCCCTTGCCGTTCCCGCCTCCAGCACCCCACCCCGCAACGTTACAGCAAAGACCGCATTGATTATGACGACAAGAACGAAGCGGACATGACACACCCATACACTGATCCTAATGGATGTATAAACGGAACCAGGAACCATATCGCATAGCATTCGGGGTATATTTACTAATCAATATAGATTATACTCCTAACGAAGGCCAAAACGATATGTGAAGAAACAACAAAATGAAACAAACTGCTGTAAAACATGGTTCCGCAGACCACACATCTTAATCAAGAATTTTGAAACCACCGATCATTGCAAACAGATCGTGATAACACGTAAAACTTGAAAATTCCAAAGTTTTTCTGGTACCAATAAAGTACGCAGCACCCAGAATCAGATGCGCGAATTAATGAAACATTTTCTTCACATAAAAATCTGAGATAACTCGGGTGTGACGTCACCCGCTCGGATAATACGGAGAATGACGTCAGCCGATTTTCGTGTTCAAAGACCGCAAGCCAACACCTTATTTCATATCTGCCGATCGCCTGGGTTGAAGGAAGGTGACCAATCTGGCATATTTCGTTGTTAACACACGTCGCAGATTCGGGGTCAGAAATTGGAACATACGACACAGACGAAATTTTATAGACCTAAGTCTTTTACAACTATGGAATAACATGGAAATATACAACCTGGATTTCAACGGCTCCTTCCATGGTAATCCAATAATCCTTTGAGAGCAAACAACTAAGCTATCACAACACAGAAATGACTTAGAAACTTTAAGAAAAAGCCTAAGACAATCCAACTGGAAAAAAGCATGTAGCTCTTGTTGCTAAGCAAACAAGAATGAGCCTCACTGGCAGATGGGTACCCGTTTGTTGGGAGCCTGGTACCCGGTTCCAGGAGCCGGTAAAGCTTACTAAGTCTAGATTCTTAGAGCCAGCTATCAGGATAGCTTGTTATCAGAAGTAATAGAATGGTGAGTATTGATCGAAGGAGAACTCAGATTTAACAATTCCAATTCCAATTCCAAAATTGAATTGGAATTGACTCATCAATTCAAATTCCAATCGAAACTGACCCCAACACTGATGTGGATACACTGAAGCCGTCTTGGCAGATGGCTCCCATACCTGACAGACTGGCTACTGCTACTGGACCACCCGGAGGTGGCCGCGGAGAAGCAGAACTCGATGGCACACCCAATAGTTAGTCCAGGACCCAGGGTGCATACCAAGTATGGGGAGAGGTTGCGCCACAGTCTTCGGGATCAGAGAAGACACCAGCATAGGCAGGACGCTATGCAAGAAACCTTGCATAGCGGGGCCGAACCATGCAGGGGGTGTCAACTCCAAACCCTCCAAATGCAGAAGGGAAGCACCAACCTGGGCCAAAACAGCTGCTTCCCGATTTAATTTCGAAACGCCTGACCCAGCGTCAGACCCAGCCAATTCATTCTGGGAAAGGAAATTGACCAACTCGATGGACCACACTGAGCACACATTACAACGGTCATCGGCATTACATGAGGAGCAAAGGAAACAGACATGGTACTTATATGCGACCTGAATGAATTTATGGCAAGTGGCACAGGATGGAGGCATGGGCTTGGCCTATAAGACAAACACAAGACTACAATAAACAAGCGATTCAAACAAAAGGCAGACAAATAGTTTTCAAATAGACTGACAATAAATTATAAGTTAACCGTCCAGCACCCGAAACCCAAAACGTTACAACCAAGATCGCGTAAGCTGGCGATAAGAACGTTACGGGCAACAACATACACTCATAAATTGATCCTGCAGGACGTATAAACGAACCAGGAACCTTGTCGAAGACATTCGCGGTAAATTTAAGAATCATTTCCAAAATTATACTTCACAGACGAAAGAGAAATACGACACGAGTAGGAAAACAACAGAATGGATTAATGCTACTGCTGTAGAACGGGGTAGAGCCGCAGTAACGCACATCTAATCAAGAATTTTGAAATAACCGTTCATCGCAAACAGAACGGAAAACTCAAAACTTGACCATAATTCATAACGTTTCTGGTACAAACACGCACGCAGCCACCAAGAGTAAGATGCGCGAATTTAAGAAACATTTTCCTCAACGAAATAATCTGAGTTAAAAGGGTGTGACGTCACCCGCCCAGACCATAGGGTTGAACGACGTAAGCCGATTTAGTGTTAGAAAACCCTGAATTTCGCCGGTAAAAACAGTTAATATTACTGCCAGATCACCGTTGGGGTTAAAGGAGGCGATCATACCTCCCGCTTCCGGGGTCAGAAAATGTGACATACAACAGACACGAAAATGTATAGACAAAGTCGCCACTATAGCTAGATTACTTCTAGGAAATATACAACCTGGAACATCAGTGGCGTTTTCCATAGTATTCCAGTTAAATCCGGTAAGAGTAGAAGGCAACAGAAGCACTGAAAAAGTACAAAAAACTTAGATTTTTCACTGCACTATGAAGGCGTGTCACTCTCGTTGGCTATGCAAACAAAAGTCCAACAACAGGTTATAGCATGTCAAATCTGAAGATTCCTAGGCATCAGCCCCTAGGTTACTGTAAGCATTGATCGAAGGAGAATAGCTGTATTCAATCACGAATCTCGTGTTGCTATTCATTACAGAACCGACTAATTATTTATAACGCAACTATGGGTCATTTAAGATGATGACCACACGCCGTTTCGTCGAACAGGGTCAATACCCTAAATTTATTATTAAATTTATTTTGCAACGGCCCACGACAGGGGCGGCTTACCTAGTGCCTCGCGCTTAAACCAGAAACTATTTAAGGTGTTTTCCTATATGCTACGTAACACAACGAAGAGACGAACTGAGTACCCGAGCCAGTCATTCCAGGTGTAAATTTTCAAAGTTATTCTTCTCTTGGACTGCAAATGGGCGTTGGCTATGCAAAGACGTGAATCTTATTCTCCATTTAATACCACTTGAATGGTCAAAAGAATTCTACAGTGGTGTTGCGGAGTGTCCATTTACAGAATACTAATCTAGTAAACTCCACTGATAAATTTAGGGGCTCCAGCTTTGGCCCTCACATCAGCTTAATCAGGCATTGGCCCAGAGATCATCTAATTGTGCATACAATCACCAGCCCGGAGGTGGGACTTACAGGTTGTGTGTACTATGGTATATAATATGTCACGCATCCTCTGCATATGCAACTGACCAGTATTTTGCTAGTCATTCATTTCTTCACCTTCAATGCGATCATCACCCATTAATTTGTGATCAATCGCCGGGGATTGGTGCAAGAGAGATACAGGTGTGGTGACACCCCACGAGCCTCTGACACGTCACAATAGTGGCAGGGGAAAATAATTTGAAACTAATTCTAACTAACAGAGAATTGCAGAATATATTTACCAGCAAACATGCAAAGCTAGTTTTCTTAAAGAAAGGTTTGCACATATGGGTGAATGCGGTGTGGGCCTAAATTATGTATAGAAAGATCTTACAGTTCTTACTATAGAATTATAAAATATATCAAACGTAATTCCTCCAATTACTTCTCCAACTAAAATATGTGTGACAGAACACGTGTATATGTGAATGATAAAATGTGTATTGGTCTTCAATCTCCACGCATGCACTTAATTACCATGCCTTACTAAATACAGTACGATACCACACCGTAAAGGAGATTGAGAATTTATTTAGTAGGTTTATTTTTGTCAAATTATAATAACATCTCTGATAACGTATGTTACTGGGCGTGTAAGGGCCAATACCAGACATCTGCGGCTCAGTATTGTCCCAGTAACTTGCATTATCAGGGATGATTCAAAGACGATACCGAAGTCTTTAAAGATTAACTAATTACTAATGTTCGACAAGCTTTTTACACATAAATGTGCTTCCTCAGATGAAGAAATTAAATGAAATATTTAGGTAAACATGGTTTATATATACGAAGTAATGGGGCTCAATGGGGATTCCAGTTTCCCAGTCAATCATATGACGTCATAATCAACCACGAGACGTGTAAGCTGAATTCATAATCAATTGCGTCGCCATGGCCCATTGTGATGCACATCATCCGACATTGTGTTTCCTGTTAAGTTTCATGCATACACATGCAGCAGTCTCATACCCTGAGAACACAACCTTGGTAGGGACTGCCCTATCGTGTGCAACTCATGTGTATGTGGTCGAGTTGCTTAAATTCGTGAGTACTGAAATTCGTGAATTTGTTTTTATCGCTCTCGTTCTATGATGTAACGTTTCATGAAACGCATCTATACAGTAGCCACGTTTTGATTGACAGTTCTGAAGCTTTTGACAAAGTTTTGAGCAAAATACGGTCAAAACAAGAAACTTTTCATACAATTACTGATGGTAGTGATAAAAATTGCAAGCTTCCTTAATGCACTTTCTTAGATTACTTACTTGCGCTTATTTAGCACCTAAAATGAGCAATTTTTACAATTCAAAGTTACCACCTGCTTTGGTTACATTTTTTCGCCGCGTCGGATTAGCCTGATTAACGGGAGCGCGTCTAAAATTTATTGGAGAGGCTCTAGAGGAAGGGGTGGGTGCTTATTAATCATTTACCAGTGTCAAAATTAACATAATAACATAATAACATAATAAACACATGGTTTTTTTAACGATAGAATTTTTTTTTATTCTTTCCTTTATGCCTGCTGAACATGTTTTAAAGACCCTAGCGTTAGCTCATTTCTTCAGCTCATTAATATTTGTGAATTTCACGTGACGTCACTACCTAGCGAAAGCGGCATCCATTTGAGGTTTTTTCTTCTCTTCAAATGTATCAACTGCTTTTATAGTTTATACATTCATTTGTAGGACACATTTTCCGGTTAAAACGGGCAAAATTAGCAGTTGAAACATTCAACAAACTAATACATTTACAAGCATGTACTAGACAGCTGAAGATGCATAATCACCAATTCACGAAATTCGGTACCGCTATTTCACACATAAACTGGCGAGGTTGGTCAGTTCAAACGCTTGGGATTTGTTTAAAAATTAAAATTTTGTACTGAAATTTTTTCCTTTGTATTCGGAAGTGTTATTTCACATTGTGTTAAATTCTTGCGCAGATGTGTTTTAAGAGTTTTCTTTTACGAGTGCATTACTTGCTTAGATTCACGAACTTCGGTACTCATAGTATATACTGTACAACTCTGATGGTGCGGATACATTAGTAGATAGTAAAGTTGCACAATCTTGGTCCCGCGTAAATTGTGTAGATAAAAAAGCAATATATTGAAACCCCTATTCCTGCTATAACTGGAAGGAAGAAAATTCCCTGCGTAGAACAAACTGTTAAGACTGACAAAAGGCCTGCACAGGCCTCAAATGTCGAAATTGATGATGATGATGATGATTGATGATGATGAATAAACATGAAGTTGACTATTCTGAAACTAATTTGACTGCCATATGCAGCAACAGCACTCCCTTATGGAAGCAGCAGCACCCAGTCAAATTAGTTTAAAAATATTGAAAAGCGTACCTATATAGTAACAGTTTTCTGGAAATTGATAGTCAGCGAGTTCAGGGATCAGTTGATCGCAAGACGATCAAAGCGTGGATAGAGCTTAGCTAGAGATGTGCGGGCAAAGCTGAAACTGAATTCCTCCAATACAGGAGTCAATAATGTCACTTTATAATACAATAATAGAGAAGTGTGGCGGAAAGGTTATACATGTAGATTGAAGAATTGAGTGACCATTCATCAAGGAACACTTGTAAGGAACAATACGGTTAGTTAAGTGGCTGAATATTAAACATCAGATGAAACTGCAATTATATTAACATCAAATAAATAGAACTAATTTAGAAATAAAGCGAATTTGGAAGGAATGAAGGAATTTACATATTTTGTAAATTAAGGAATACATTTTACTGCTGATGAACTTTTTCCAGACAGTGATAATTCTTATGTGAGAATTTTTGCTAATGATTATAATAGAATAATCAGATAAATACCAGTCTTGGCTTAAAAAGCTAAGCGCTATCAAAGAAAATAGCACTGAGCTACAATCAGTTTTATATTGTATATATAGAGCATAGCAAAATCACATACAAATGAGGACAAAACAAATGAGTATTTTGATTGATGGTCAAATCACTTTCCAGGTATTTGCATCAATTTCGAATGTTTTTTGTCTGTTTTTCAGTGGTACATGTATTGAATAGTATGAACTTGACTAATGATATCAAATATGTATTTAATTTATTCGTGTATCTCATATTGGCATGATCTCTGTCTCCAAAAATATATACATCCTTATTTAAAATAAGGATATCCTTTACTTTTTATTAGCAGATAGATATCATTAAGAAAACATAACAATAATGGTTTTGCTTTCATGCAATTAAAAATACTTGTTCAAATGTATCATGTAATGTGCAGAATTCACACAATGTATTATTTCGTTGTTTCATTCATATGCCACAGCAGTTTATTCGTAGTAACAGCTAGTATGATAAAGATTTCTATATTCCATCTCAGAATATTCTTTTTCAATACCATCGAAAAACAGATCGTTTAATAACATATATCAGGAGCAGATTTAAGCAAGACTGGCAGTGGTCTCGGATTGCTGATAAAACTGATAGGTTTGTTTTTATATGGACTGTTAGGGAAGCCATACGCCAAGTACAGGGGGAAATATTACTTATACATATTTAATGCTAGTGTCATTCTGTGTATTTACGTTTGTATATTTGTACATATTTATCTTCATGTATAAGATTATTTTTTGTAATTTTTTGTAATTGTACTAAAAATGGAAAAAAATCAAAATTAATAAACAAATTAATTAATTAATAAACTGGAACGAATCGACATAGTTGAAATATCCCAGCCGAATTGTCCCTGATACGAACCGTCCCCGGAGCACTTCCGTTGTAGACTAGATTCTCAATTTTGTTTTCCATCGTCATCACAATAGTTATATATAATATAGTTATATTTCTATAATATTACAATTCATAAAAAGTAATTTTACCGTACGATATATTAAATCCACGCGGTTTGATCAGTCCCGTGTACGTACAGTTGGATACAAACAAGTCTATGAGGACACATTAAAATATACAATACGAAAATACGGCTTTACGTTGTGAATTTTGTAATAAAGCGTGACTGTGAAAGGCTTACTCCCATTGGACAACTCCGCCTTTGATTGCAAAACGTTAAACAGAACGTTGGAATTTTTTGTGGCCTTTGTCAGGTTTTACCCATGTCTTCTTGTAACATACTATTGTACATAGCTGCTAGCATATTTTAATTGTACATTACAATTATTTTATTTGAAGAAGTAAAAGAAAAGTTATATCTAACAATATTTCCTAACAGCCAATCAGAATGTGTTTTACAATTCACGTCTGAGAAAATGCTTTACGTTGGGCCGGCATTTTGTAAGGATATTACGAAGTAATTTTATCCGTTTTAAATGATAAAACCGCGTTAAAAATGTCACAGGATCCAACAAAACAAAGGACACATTTATTTAAAAACAAAGGCAAAGATGCGGATGTAAGTATAAATGGTGAAATGTAATGGAGTCACTCGGAATTTACAATTTCTTGTCTCGTACATCTCACTGCACAAACTCACCTGACAAAGCACATTGCCAACTACGCAATAATTACTCCTGATGATTAATATAAGATGGGGAAAACCATAATTCCTTGACCGCGTAGGACTGATTAATATAAGATTGGGGCCCATAATTCCGTGAACATAACGAAAACCGGTCACAAAATTTTCAAACCCTCAATGGACATTTCCAGTTTTGACTATCCTCCCGCCCATCTCTAGCTCGACCCCTAAACTCCCGACTCAATTTCCAGAAAACTATACAGATAAGTTGAATATTTTGAAACTTGAGGCTGCAGCAACAGCATCCAGTCAAATTACTAAATTAGTTTCAAAATATTCAACAGCATGTTTATTAAATAGTAAAGACATACAATTTGTAATTAAGTCATTTCGTACCTATGCCTTACGGGTCAATCCCAAATTATGTTTGTAAAGTGAGTTAACTTTCGGTTAATAATTCCTAAATGTCGCGATCATAGAATGATAGGCAGCTGATAGGCAATCGTCGATCGGAGAAGAGTTGGTTTTGCATGGTTGCAATGTTGTTCGAAAAGTATGACCTTGGTAGCCCATTACAGTTCCTGGAGAGTTCTATAAACAAGGCAGCTTGAACCACAAGAGTACACGCATGTATCAACTCCTTTTGGACCAAGACCTTACAGGAAGATGCACACACTAAATCCTCTCTGAAACATCTGAATGTGGACAACTGCAAGATTGGAGTAACCCATAACAGCCAATGTATGAGATGTACAACAAGCTACCATCAAAGCAAAACTCCTCACTGGAACATATACCCTCCAGAGTTCAAGAAAGAAATTCACCAATGGTCGCGAATCCGATATATGCCCACTATGCCACTCAGAGCCGGAAAATCCAGATCATATCCTGTTTCGCTGCCAAAAATGCCCATCCTAGTACAACATGCTACAGAAAACATTGCAAGCCTTCTGGAAAGCAAAATCAATGATGTCTTGCTCCTCAGCATGACGCTCGATTCTCACAAAGAAGAGTTACATCTAGAGTTCAGAAATCTGTCCGATCCTTCTATACTTGAAGCCATCGAATCTGCATCACGATGACTGCTATAGGGTACACCACTTTAGAGCTTGAGACCTGAACTATCTCTTCAAAGCAAGCAGGCAGAAAGGAAAAAGTGGATCAGTCTGAACCTGTCCACAAAGTTATGCTACATGAAAACTGGAACACTGTACATACAACCTTCCTAATAAATGACGTACATAAACACTTATTATTATTTTATTTGAAATCAATCTTCTATTCTTCTGACCTAACGGTGCGATGAACTGTGCATAAACTGGGGGAAAAAAATACTAATCTGTGACGGTGTGGCTAACTAGTTTAGCATTACCCTGATAAACAGGGACATCACAACATAGTAACAGGAATGTGTTAAAGTAATGATATGTCCAAATTTGAGAGTTGTGGGTGCTCAAACAAGTAAGATGTAACAATTTTTTTCTTTGCGAAAGGTGGTGAATTGGGTTTGTTTGTGGGGTGGTTCAATCCCGTAACATGTTAACTTAGCCAGTCATTCCAGTGACAAATTTTAAAAAATAGTCTTCCCTAAGAAGACTGTTTTTGAAAATTTATTAGTATTAAATTTTCAAAAAATATCTAGGTCTTAAAAGATTTCTTGAATAAAGTTGAAGGATAAAAGTAGTGGTGTATGTCATGGAGACAAGTGACTCTTACTTGTAGGCTATCTTTATTTGTCTCTCAAATATGAAATTGTTAAAACTGCTATATTAATAATCTTTACTTAATTATAATACTAATGAATCTTCCATCATGTTTAAAGTATTAAGTAAAGATTATTCGGTTACGTTTTAACTATACTGCTTTTTCGAAAAAAGAGGCTAAATCAATTGATTAGGGATTATCATGTACAAGAATGCTGAAGAGAAGTTTTGAATCTCCCGCTATTTTTAAATATGTCATCTGTTCGTGGAAATAGAAGCAGGGGAATTCCCATTTATGTTCTAGCGAGATCTACACTAATGAGCAAGATAGCCTATTCTCGGGTTGGTTGAGAACAATATGTACTGATGCTTTTAAATAAATTTGCGTTATAAAACAACATCATCACTGGAATTTGGGATCTATTGTTCTAAAATATGTAGTAGAAAGAGCAATTGTAAAACAACAGCATCCATTTTATTTACTGACGTCATCTAATTATCATAATGTCAAATCGCCCCCAAACTAAATCGCCCAAGTACAACACAGATCTTGCCAATATATACAATGTTAAATATAATTGCTGATTAGGATATATACTGAAATTATTACTCAAACTTTTAAAAACATCTGTTATACATAATATCATATTAATGTGTGATATTCACGTTCGTGATGTTAAAAAATCTGTTCGTATTTGAAACGCTTTCCGGTTTTTAGATACTTCAGTGGAGGGCAGGAAAAGCGTAGCCAGCTAATCAAAATGTTAGAAATAGGCACACCTCCACTTGACGTAGTAAGCCTGCTAATACGGCTACATTGTTTATTTTAGAACGATTTTGATTCACAAAGCCGACAATTATGTTTCTGCGATATGTTTTGTTATAATTTTTATTTGACAGATCTTAAGAGTACTAATTTCATGGAATTTAGGTTTTTTTTTACATTTGCCTTCGTTTCTGTTTACTTGTCACTCAAAAAAGTCACTTGTCATCGCCATGTAGACAAGCGTTATTTCGAGCCCTGCATTTGTATGTGACAGTTAAAGAGTAATTTTCATTAATTCGTACATCTTCATGCTTTTATAATTGCTTTATTTGATTACTGAAAGACTGAAAACTACTGAAAAAACATTACTCATTGACATGGTGATATTACTGAAAACCATGGTTTTCTCATTGGAAACTACTGAGTGAGTTTATAGTGGGTCGGCAGGTCTGCTAGTAGGGCTGCACGGTTTGTCTTACAGCCATATCAGTTTCGATATGACTTGATATCAGTTTTAACCGGATATCAGTTTTATAGGTGACTTCTATCACGAAAACGTTTACATCTATTCTCTAAAACGCTTAAAAAATGATCGTCAATAGCACGAAAATAGAACAGTTTTATTTCCAGGTACAAATTCTTGCCGCCTTACACATATGCTTAAAATCATGTGAAAGAAGGGTTTATTTACCATATTCAGAGCGAATACTTGTCTGCGACTTACGGGTTGTGGTTTTAAATTACTATATTCGCGATATAGACCACACACATACTGTACCTTAGATCCGATCCGAGTTTCATCCAAAGAAGTTGGGATCGCTCAGTTATCTCGCACTGGCATCTGAACTCTCACGAGAATATGAATGTGTCTTCAAGCAAACTCTTCCGTAAATAGTTCAACCAATTATTTGCAAATATATATCAGAATTATTTTATAAATAGATCGATCGCGTGACCCCGTTAAATTCACATGCTAATCGAAACGAGTTTGTTTTAGACACAATGGGGCGAAAGTAGATATTCTTTCAACAGTCTGTCACGGGTGTGTCAGATATTTAACGTCATGTCTGTATAACCATTCATGGTGGCAAAGATCATAAAGTGTCACCCACAACGTGATTGGATAAACAATGTTCATTCATAGGAAGAAAACTTATTCTTCATATAGTGAATGGATAATTGTTGCTGTGCTAGCCAATGGGGGAATGGAATGATCAGCAGAAGCTGCTTAAGCGATATATATATTTCCCAGAAACCCCCATTGTGCTTTTCGTGATGGTCGCTGGTTAGTATCCTTTATCACAGGCATTTTTATTATATATAAAATAGGGGAATATGTGGCACTGGGAATCTGGGATGGGTGGATGAAAATTCGAAGGCTTTCACTTTTAACAATGCTGATACTAAAAACTGAAAATATGTTGATATTCGTTTTTTCAATATTTATTTTTTATAAGTGGTTTTGTAACTGTCAGGACGTGATATCGGTTTTAAATATGGTATCTGTATATTGCGCAGCCCTATAACTAGGCATGATTAGTGCATGCAGATTATCTCCTAGCAGTCTATCTGCATGCACTAGTCATGCTTAGTTAGGGCTGTGACGATAGATTTTTCCATGATACAGTATGTATCGTGATGCACTGGTCACGATTTGATGCGTTACGTTATTTTTTACTAAGTTTCATCTGGACATGCAGGCCCGGAAATAACTTTTTCAACAGTGTACAACGCTTTGTCAGGCACCAGCTACTTAGTACCGGACATCCAGAATTTGCTGCCTGTCAACACGTCTACTTCACAGTGTTCTTTACTTGAACTTATTAGAAACATGTCAAAAAGCAACTAGTCATGTGTCATAATGATCATGATACACCTTAGGTAGATGAATAGTATGCAGACTCTTTTGTTGCACACTGCAACTATTGGGACTTTGAATCTGTACCTGACAAAATGTCAGGAACCGGCAAGACGATGCCTGACATTTGATAGTTTGGTGCCTGACAATGTCCTTGACAGGCACCTGACAATGTCCTTGACAGGCACCTTATTTCCAGGCTTGCAGGACCTGTCCATATTATGCTTTTCTCAGACTGCTCATAGTCGCATGTCATAAATAGGTCCTAAAAATGTTTCATTGTCAAAATGGACAATTTTAAAATAATTTTTGGGCTAAATATAGACACAATTCCCTTCCAAAAACTGCAAACTAAATGTGTTTATCTATTATAGTTTTGAAGATATGTGGATGTGAACATGTGTCATTACATTGGGAATGCATTGAAAGGCTTTAACATTTTTGTCATTTTCTCAATAACAACCCCTTGTGTGATAAAGAATCTATAGCTTTTTGGTTTTCTATCCAAATTGAATCTAGTTTTTTGCAAAATGTTCATAAGATTGTATTTTCTATTATAGCTACAAAATAAACCTAAGGAAATGTCAGTAATAACACATATATAGTATTAACTCTTACCTCTCTGATGTCAAAATTCTCTATTTTTACTGAGACACTAACGAACATACTGGTATGTACATTTTGGAAACAATTTTGGTGGAAGATGTTGCGGCAACATCTTCAACCATAATTGTTTCCAAAATGTGCTACAATTTGTCTTTGAAAACAGTTTTAAAAAATTTAATCTGATGTCAGACTGCTAGGAGTTAACATTATTATCTCATATGGCCAAGTGAGCTTATACCATGGCGACCGTCTGGCCGTCAACTTTATCTTTAAACAATTTCTCAGAAAACACTCAGCCAATTTCAATTATATTTGACACGAAGTATCCTTAAGGCATAGAGATCCAAGTTTATTCAAATAAAGCCGATCGGCCAATGTGGCCAGCGGCCATCTTGGATTTTGGCCAGTTTTAGGAAATGTCTTTAAAAAATCTCCGAAACCGTTTGTTGGATCGATGCCAACCTCATGAAATATGATCTAGAGCAAGAGGTGAACCAAGTTTGTTCAAGGGAACTTGATTGGTCCAATGGTTTGGTGGCCATCTTGGTTGACCTAGATTTAGCGAAAATGACTTCTCCAGAACCGCTGAAGGGGTCGGGTCGAAATTTGACAGATATGATTAGGTACTAAGGGCCATTAACGTTTGTTCGAGGGAAGTTGGTCTGTTAAAAAATATGGCCGCCGTGGGCCAATCAAAATATAGCGTGTTTTGTGGCCATATTGAATTTTTTTATTTTGATGGATTTTGAGGCCGAAATTGGTTTTATATATGTTATTGGGTATTCTGATTTGCCATTTTCGAAACTGTCGGATAAACAGTTTGGTATCCATCTTGGATTATTTTCCCGCCAAAGGCTGTCGTACTAAAGCAATGGTAAATTTAAAATGTTTTCTCGAGAACCACTGGACCGATTTCAAGTATATTTGGCAGGAAGCATTCTAAGGGCATAGAGGTCCATGTCTGTTCAAACAAAGCTGATCGGCCAATTTGGCTGACGGCCATCTCAGATTTTGGCCGATTTTTAGAAATGTCTTAAAATCTCCTAAACCGCTTGGGGGATCAATTCAAAATGCATGAAATATCAAGAGCAAGAGCTGCACCAAGTTTGTTCAAGGGAACTTGATTGGCCAAATGGTCTGACGGCCATCTTGGATAGCCGATTTTTTGCCAAAACAACTCCAGAACCACTGAACGGATTGAGCCGAAATCTGGGAGATAGTATTAGGCTCTGAGTGCCATTAAAGTTAATTCAAGGGAAGGAGCTGTGTAAAAAACATGGCCGCAGTGGACCAATCAAAGTGTGGCGTGTTTGGCGGCCATATTGGACTTGCAAAAATGTCTACAAACTCATTTAAAAGGCTATTAACCAACCCAC
Organism: Chaetoderma sp. LZ-2023a; assembly: GCA_034401795.1. Lineage (NCBI taxonomy): Eukaryota > Metazoa > Mollusca > Caudofoveata > Chaetodermatida > Chaetodermatidae > Chaetoderma > Chaetoderma sp. LZ-2023a. The sequence goes on along the minus strand of CM067368.1, from coordinate 73,300,936 downwards.
CAACAATTTTGACTAAAAATTAGAGTGCTCCAGGAGTGAACAACACAGGCCCCTTGGGCCTCTTGTTTGTCAAAAGTAGAGACCCTTAATGCAAAATACTCAAATTATGTAACTCTGTCATATCTAAATGAATATATCCATAAATAAAGGTTTTCCAATAATATGAAACACTGCTTTTCAAAAAATGCTTCACAAGAGTATCTATAGAGCACATAATATCGTCATGTCATGAACCCTGAGCACAAAGGTGTCATTGTCCTCAATTCAATCTGGAATATAACCATCTTCCTCTCTCATCTGTTTATAGATAGGACCTTTCTTATTTGATTTAATGAGATTATAGTAATAGCCATGAACAACTTTGGTTCTTACAAGTGTCCTAAACTACAAATGTAGTAACGTTTTCTTGAAGACAACCCACACCATCAGATGTAGTGTGAAACAGAAAATAATCACTCATCAATCCAACATTTGGTCTTACAGCCGCTACACTGTCCTTTCAAATTATATCATATATTGAGTTGTATACAGTCTCAGTTTGTGTTTGTTTCTAATATCTTTGTGTCACAAGAGTTATTAACACCATCACCAGTATGGTCCAAGAATGAAACTAGACTAAAAGGTTCAACATAATCGGTACATTCTCTGTATGCAATGGAAACAAAGCAGGAAAGTAATCTAATGCGCGAGCGGTACTTGCCACAGAATGTATTTTTTGTGTTCATCTCACAAAGAAAAATTGCGCATGTTCCCGATCTGAAGTGATGTCTGATTTGTCTTAGTGATACCTGGTCATAAGTAAAAAATTATGGACTCGTTACCCATTATATAAATTTAGCTTGGGTTCAAATTTGATTATCTTTTTTTTAAAGTGTTGTGCCTAGAAAAGAAAGTAAGGTATAATTACTCTGCTTATTGTCTTCCCCTTCGAATAAGACCATTCCCATGTCATTTGAATTGATAATAAGAGAGTTGTACTCCAAAGTTCACCTAAGTTTAAATAATTACTCCGCCACTGTCTCCTCCGCCACCTAGTCCACCTCTTACATAGGTGGACATATTGGAGCACAACTCTCTTATTATCAAGGTAAATGACCTCAGAATGATCTTATCTGAAGGGGAAGATAATTAGCAGTGTTATGATGCCTTACTTTCTTTTCTAGGTGCAATACTTCAAAAGATAATAGAATTTGAGCCCAAGAAAAATTTGTAAAGTGTAACAAGTCCACCATTTTTGGGGTACCAACTTTGACTTGCGACCTCATAAAGAAATAACAAACATTCAGATCCAAGTTATTGAATATGGTGTACTTGTGCCTAATTTTAATTATACTTTACCCGATGATGAAGACGCATAAAGAGCGGCGTAGGCATATGTTCCTGTATCATGTGTGTGTATCAATATGCCATGTCACGATGTAATATGCATATCGTGAGCATGCGTATCACGATTCACTGATACATCTGTGAATCATTACAGCCCTAACATGCACAGGAATTTGCTAGCATGCCAAAATATTTGCATTTAATTATAGCATATCAGTCAGTCAGGTACATATACATTGCACACTCGGGATTAGGATTACACATGGACCAGCCATTTTCTACCAGCATTGTGAGGTGCGCAAATTAATACTGCATTGTCCATATTTTGTGTATCTTTCAAATAATCAATAAATACTTATTATAATACATCAGTAACACGGTGGTGGGGTGGGTGAGCAAATATATTTTTACAAATCCTAATATTAGATTTTCTTTTATGTTTTCTCTTTGATAATCTACCAAGACAACAGACTCAAACAAGCCAGTCGTACACATTTGTGACAGGCTAAACTACCGCCTCCTACCAAAATTTCACACAACAATTTGTCTGCAAATGGACAATCCTCGAAACCACTGCAAAGATGTGTGTTTGGCTGGGACATTAAAATGGTTAATGGATTTAGAATTTCTAATTAGACACTTATTATGAAACATTAGACGTGTTGATTGTGTTTCCTAAACATAATACCTAAGTAATTTTACCAGCCGGTATCAGAATGTCTTGATTGTCCACGTTACACATTTATTGCTTAGAAATGCTATTTAAATAATAATAATATTTAATTATTTTTCGGCTGTAGTATCTGTTTATTTTTTTCAGGAGATGCGCAGAAGGCGAACTGAGGTGACAGTAGAACTCAGAAAAGTATGTATAATATATATTTTAATTCTTAGTTTTCAATCACTGTTTCATGTATTCTTGTAGGATTATCGAGTCTCTTATTTGCTCGATGTTAACGAAACTTGGATGGAACAATCCTGTGGTGACGTTTAATGAATATTTTTATTGGTCAATCTTTTTTGTGGGTGTCTTGAATTCTCTGGAAATCTTTTAAAATGCTCTTCCTTAATTAATGGCCCAATTCAAGGACCCATTGGTGCAGTGTTTCTCATGGCATCTAAATTCTAGAGGTCCCAGGAACCCCCTGAAATCTGGGGGTCCCCAGCTGAAATCTTGCGTTCCCAAAACTCAAATTTGGAGTTTCCAAGCAATATTATCTCATCCATGCTAAAAATTAGAAGGTACCATGGACCCACAACTATGAATTATGTATGGCCCATGCTAGATTGGGTAGGTATTTGTATGCAAAAGTGTATAAAACTACTTAGTATTTTCAGGGGTCCCATGGGACCCACTGCCATTACTTTGGTAGGTCCCAGGCTGAATTTTGGGTGATATATGTACCCTCAAAAGGACCCTTTTGAGAATCGATGCATGGGTGGATCGATGCTAGGGTGGTAGGCAGCGTAAAATTTGGATTGATCAATTCTCTGAGCATTAGGTTTCCATCTTGGATTACCAAAAATGTCCAGGAAATGTCTGGGCACAGTGTGTACTTGTAAAACTTAAATTTGAGTGTTTTTGGCTAGAACTGTTGAATTTCTGACATGTAGAACATGGCCTCAGCATCCTCTCGACATGAAATGCCAATGTTACAGGGGAGCAAAAATAGTTTACAAATTGACTCTTTAGCCCTCGAATTTGTTTTAAAAAAATTCAATTTCTCATGGAAAATGTTAATTTGCAGACCAAGAGAAGACAATTTGTTTAATTTTCCCACTGGAATGACCGGCTCGGTTATCGAGCCAGTCATTCCAGTGGTAAATTTTAAAAAGTAGTCCTCTTGATCTGCAAATGGACATGTCTCAAGACCACTGCTGAAGCCATGTTTGGCTGATATAAGTGTATTTTACACTCTGATGTCAAAATTCTATCTCTTACTGTCTCATTAGCAAAGAAACAGGTATACATTTTTCATCTTCCACCAAATTTGTTGAAAAATGAAGACCAGTTCATCTTTTACTTTAATTTAAAAAAATTTAATTTTCAATAATAATGTGTGTTAAAGGGTTAATAAAGAGCATTGCAAAGGCTGGTTTGACAATTATCCCTTACCAATGACTCTGGTGTTAAAATTTTTAATTTTCAAATTAAAGTAAACGATTATTTCTCAACAAATTTGGTGGAAGATGTTGCTGTCGTAGACAGCAACATCTTCCATCAAAATTGTTGAAATATGTTCACCAGTTTCTTTGGTATTGACAATAAAAGATAGAATATTGACACGAGAGTGGTAAGGGTTAAAGAGTTAGAGGTCTATCTAATCATACATGTCATATTCAGTTTCTTGATATGTCTAATAGCCTCGTTGAATATTTGTTTGACAGACCAAGCGAGATCAGCATATTTTAAAAAGACGAAATGTTCCAACACAAGACAGTACAGATTCTGAAGACAGTGAAAAGCCAACACTACAGTCCTTGGAAGAGATTGTCCAGAATGCATCGGCTGATGATGCTGACACTAAACTAAATGCAGTGCAGTCTGCTAGGTTTGTATCTCTGTGAATGCCTTGTTTTTCTTACTGGGTACCACTCAATTTTGCCAGACTTAATGAAAAGCAACAATGGTCATAGTTTGTTTACGTGTACCTGCATGTGATAGTTGTTGCCCAAAAGTCGACGCTTGTAAAGTATCCAATGTACAGAGTAATTAGGTACTTGCAAAATGTTAATTATTTTAGAAATAATTTGATTGTAAGTTATGTTTGCAGCAACAGCTTCCAAGTACATGTATATTACTTTCAAAATATTCAACAGTATTTGTTATGTTTTCTGGAAAGAATTAACAGTTGGTGAGTCACTCAGTGTAAACATGTAGGGCCGTTGGCATTTAATCTTTAATGGCCAAATTCTAATATCTGCCTGTTGAATGTCCATGATGTATAGGCCAAGATCATAGAATTTATTTTAATTTATCACTATTCACTAATGACGGGTCATTCCAATGGTAAGTTTTTTTTTAATTATATTCTCGTGGCCTGTATATAGACATTCCACAGGACCATAACAGAGGGTAATGAATTGAGGATTCCATTTTCTCGGACAATCTTATGATGTCATAATCAACAATGTAACATGTGGGTGGGGTGACATCATGAATTACGTCATGAATGACATAGATAATGTCTTATGAACGCTTAACCTGTATAGTTTTCTGGAAATTGATGTTCAAAGAGTGCAGGGATGGATCGATCCCAATGCATGTGAAATGTTAGTTGAGCTTAGCTAGAGATCTGTGGGGAAAGCTAAAACTGGAATCCTCCATTACTTCACTAGTTAGGTGATGTCACAATCATAATGATGTATATCTCTGGCACAAAATTTCAAAAGGGTCTGTCGCGATTGTACGAATTGTATGTATTTGATGAATTTACCATTTAATACATATTCGTTTGAATATTTTTAAACTAATTTCACTGGGACAGGTTCCGGTCAAATTAGTTTCAAAGTATTCAACAGCATACATGTATATTTAATTAGCATTAAATTTTGATTCTAGGAAGTCAGGTTTTAAAGATCCGAAAATCTATTCCAATACGAATAAAAAAATTGAGCATGGCTTAGTTAGAAATAGGTGAGTCTGCCGTACAAATGGACCACCTCTGTGCCTATTTGCCCCCTTAGGTATTTACTTGTTTTACTGGACTTAGATTTGTATTTTTTTTACACATTTTGTCAATATTATGTTTTTCTCCAATACAGGAAATTATTATCGAGTGACAAAAACCCTCCAATAGATGACCTGATTAAGTCTGGAATTCTGCCTATTTTAGTCCTGTGTCTCACCAAGGATGATAAGTAAGTATACTAGATGCACACATACAGGCCTCAAACCAATAGTTCACACGTTGGTTGCGCAAAATCAAAAGGTGCAGAACAAAATTAGTTTACGTGAACATGATCTTGATTTAATATTCAGTGGGAAAGATTGTAAGATCCATGTCCAATCAGGAGATTATTCCATGATAAATAATGACATTACGTGTAATCCATGTATGATTATTAACTATGAATTGGTCGCGATTTTGTTTTGCGGTTTAGCATGGGACACCCATAATTCATAGTTGTGAGTCCATGATACCTTCTGTTTTTAGCTTGGATGAGAAAATCTTCATTCAAGCCCTAGATTTTTCAGTTTAGGACTCCTGGATTTCAGCTTGGAATACCCACTTTTCAGAGTGTGGGTCCCTAGGACATCCAAAATTTAGATACCACTAAACACTGTCCATGTGGAAAGTTACTCAATGCAGAAGAGGTTATTAAAAATAACCTGCAACCTATTATTGGTTTACACAAATTTTCCAAATTTCATGGCCTGCACATTTACTCACTACTGTGAACAGAATGGACCTTTCCATTTTTTACATCCCTCATATGATGTCATAATCAACTAAGTGATGACATCATAATTAATTAGGGCATGACTGACTCGATTTAGTGTGTCTTTAACACTTAATAGTCCGACACGTACGAATTGTATGTCTACTATTTAATAAACATTCTTTTGAATGTTTTGAAACAAATTTGACTGGGTGAGCACTGAATTATAGTGGTACCATGCTAGATTTTGTAGGTATTTTTGGGTAAAAACATATAACGCTTTTTAGTATTTAGCAGTCATGCAAGTAGGGCTGTGCAGTTATCCAGATTTTGAACCGTCTCCAATTTGACAACCGTACAACCGTGTATGTTTAAAAATCCGGTTTTATAATTATTTTTTTAGGATATATAATATATAACATTGATTGTATAAATTTGCTTTAATTTTATCTATGTGCGAAATAAAATCTGAAATAAAACCATACCTACGCAGTATCGTAACAGGAGAACTTTGCTAGATGGTATTGCTACATACGTTCAGAAATTATAATATGCTAGCGTTTTATTAAATTCTATAATACACGCTTGAAAGCATATCATAAGCGATCTAGTGTTTTTGATATCTATGTCTATTATGAATTCTGAACGCGCATCTGAGACTCTAAACCCGGGACGTGATGTAACTTGCCAAAGTAAGTTGAGATCGAATTTGTCTAATCTCGGACGATCAAGAGTAATTTCTCGTGAATGTTCAGGAACTGGCTCGACGTATGTTGGACGATATAATTAACACTCGACGCAGGTCGAATATACATTATTAGCGCCTGAAAACAATTTTAAAGCTTACAACTGATAGTTTTAAACCAAGTCCTTCCAAATCGCGTTTATGATCTATATTAAAATACGTATGAATTCCTTTTTCGCGGAAACTGTATGCTAGTAAATAGTATAATATGGCCGAGTTTGATTACACGTATCCGATTAATTAGATCAATAAATTTAATTTAGTACGCATGTTCAGGCTTATACGATATGCAGATTTGTACCACGTGGTAGTATTACGACGTCTGTAACTAATTTTAGTCGTCATTTAACACTCATATCAGCCAAAAACAGCTTCTGCAGTGGTCTTGAGAAATATCCATTTGCAGACCAAAAGAGGACTTTGAAAATTTACCACTGGAATGACTTGCTCGATAACCGAGCCAGTCATTCCAGTGATAAGTTTTCAAAAATAGTCTCTGTCTGCAAATGGACATTTTGTATGAGAAAATTTTAATTTTAATAACTTCACGGGTTAAAGGGTTAAATCATTAAATGGCAATCCTACTGCATGGTTTTAATTATGCCTCATTTCTCCCCCTCCCCCAGTGCGATTTCCCAGTGGGCAATTTCTGTAAACCAAAACGATAATATTGATGTGACAATACATGTATGTTTTATTTAACCCTAATAATCATACCGGCCTCTGGTTTGGTCTTGTGGAATGTCCATTTACAGGCCAACAGAATACAATTTTTGAAAATTTATCGCTGGAGTGACTGGTTCGATAACCAAGCCAGTTATTCCAGTGATAAATTTTCAAAGTTTGTAATCTCTTAGCTTGTAAATAGCCATTCAATAGGCAGATATTTAGATTTTCTTGACCGTTAAAGAGTTAATCTCTTTCACAGTCCAGCGTTACAGTTTGAAGCAGCATGGGCATTAACAAATATTGCATCTGGAACATCACAACAGACACAAGCAGTCGTACAAGCCGGTGCTGTACCGCTATTCTTAGGCCTTTTAGCTTCCCCGCATCAGAATGTTTGTGAACAAGCAGTGTGGGCGCTAGGAAATATTATAGGTAAGTACCGTGAGAATGGCGGAATCATAGTTTTAACTAGGCCTCGCCCATTTCTAGTGTAGCTCCACCCACAATTTGATCGTGTTGTGATCGATCGATCCCTGCACTCTCTGAATCCCAATTTCCAGAAAACTATACAGACAAGCTGTTGAATATTCTGAAACTAATTTTACTTGGTGCTGTTGCTGCATATAGCTCCAGGGTATGAAATAACGGTCGGACATCGGTCATGTCCGATCAAATCTGGATGGGTAAAAATATTTTACTGAACATGAATTTTGGGGAAAATTTGCAAATTTTGGAAAAAGAGAGCAAGTGAACAATGTTGGTATCGCACTCAAATACGATAGATCGATCGAGCGCACGTTTGTGCGTCATTTGCACATTTCTAAGTGAAAACGATATTCACCTTGGTTACCAGTATTCGTGATCTGTCAAAACGCGTCATACCGGCAAATTCATCCTAGAGGGTGGTCTTACAATAGCTAATTGTCCCGGGAATAGTGTAAACCTTTTATACTGGCGGATTTTCTGATTTCTAATGAGGGATATAGACCGTGAGTGACTTGAAAATTAAGTCATACGGCGAATAAATGACATAAAATTGCATAGAACATCTGATAAATGATACCACTCAAAATCTTGTCATTTCGCTAGTCTGAAAATGATCGAGTCGATGCAAAATTAGCAATGGCGGATCTACAAAATCGGCCACTGCGCACGAGTTAGTGATGTGTTCTTACACACCTGTCATGAGAAGAGAATTTGGTCTCGCGATTTCATTGGTTGTTGGACATAATTATATCTAGAAAATCCAATGACATTACGTGAGAGATTTTCACAGAAGTTTGAGACGCGTTCGTTCACGCCTTCGATACTGAAGAAGCTAATTCTTCCTCGCGATTTCCTTGGTAGCTGTATATAGAAAACCAATGAAATAGCGGGCGAGTTTTCTCACAATAGAAGTGAAGAAAGCAAGTTCATAAATAATCGCACTGTAGAAGACACTTGACAACACGTGCGTTACCATTATATTCGCGTTCTACAATTAACCATTTAATGGTCAAATTTGCCTAAAAACTTTAATTAAAAATAGTTAATGGCCATTTGCAGGTCAAGAGATTATTTTTGAAAATTTACCACGGGAATGATTGTCTCAGTTACTGAATAAGCCATTTCAATGGAAAATTTCAAAAATAATCTCGCCCTGCAAGTGAACATTTATCAGGAAAACTATCACACGCCTTCTTTGACAAATGTGTTCTAAAGTGAAAAATTTTTTACATTTAATTGTACATGACTGTGACATCAGTTGATGTGTTGCTAAAATGGCATCTGAGCGAAAAGTGCCCAAAGGGGCAACCCTTTCTAAATGGAGGACCGAGTATAAGTGGTTAACTCCTCATTTTCTGGGTCCTACAGTTGACTATGAAATTGTTCTATCTTTATGCATTTTCTCCTGAAAATGTCTTAGTCTATTTGACTTTTCAGGACAAAATGGGTAAAAATAGAACAATTTCACATCCAACCGAAAACCTATATTTTTCTCCAGAAATGCAGGAGATGGCCTCTGAGAGCATCTAGATTTAAAAAATTTTGTACAATATATTGATTGATTCATTTACTCTCTCTCTGTTTGCCTGTCCGCATCCAATCTCGGTTAAGCCTTTGGTTTAGCTCAAACTATCATGTTATATCTTGGCAATACTTCACCCTATTGTGACTAAACATGGGCACATGCTTCTTTATATCAACAAGATTGAGCACAATGAAGTCAGTCGTCCTAACATTTGACTTTAAAATACTTAGTTTAACAGTTAGATATTTCTGCTTAGCTCATTTTAGTTTTATTCCCGAATTGGCCAAATTATTTGAACTAAGCATGGTCAAATATAATAGTTACCAACCAGTCAGGCCAGTCAGAGCAGTACATAGACATTCAGACTTCCAAGGTGATAGTCATTGGGATCTTGATACAAATAATTGATAGATTTGGAAATGGCAAAATTTTCGCCAATATCCCGTCAATGTAACACTGAGTGAGGTCTTGTTTATTAGCTCACCATCTCATGTAACCTCATGTGGTTACTGGATGAAAGCATTATCCTCGCCTTCACATTTCTTCTAACATAACTGATGTGCTGTGTCGTGAGGCAGAGATACTGATTTCAGCATCAAACTTGTACACCATATCTTGCTGCTTCCGTTGTCTGTCCAGCCACGCTTCGAATGCTTTTATTGTTGGAGCACTAAAAAAAGTCAATACTAATTCAGGTATGCTGCTCCGCGACCCGTATGCAGAAACTGTTCTTTCGCGGGCTAGTCCTTACTCTCATTTTGAAAGTTTTCCTGCGAGGCTCTGTGTTGTTGACTCCCTTAGGGGGATCGTTGGACTTATATCTCTGTCATGCACCCCTTCAATTTGATTGGGAGCTACAGATTCCAGTCGATTTGATTTCAAAATATTCAACAGATTTCCTGAATATGTATTTTCAAATAGAAACAAGTTGTCAAGAGTCATTATTGATTTGTACTAAATTGTTAGTAGCTGCTCTCCCAAGCTGGTATATGTCACCCTGTAGTGTTATATGTAGTTAAAATTCAGTTAGGATTTTAAAATATATTAAAGACATTTCATTCTGTGAGTACAGTGTAGCTTAGAAACTACTTAAATGGTTTCCATAACAAAATAAATCATAACATGTATTGTTGAATATTTTGAACATAATCTGATTGGAAACCATTGCTACCTTAAGCAGCAATGGCTTCCAATGAAATTACGTTCAAAATATTCAACAGAACATTTCTTACATCCTGTTTAACATTGTACTAATTTACATATTCCTGTTGTTGTTATGGAAACATATTGACTTATTAATGAACTGTACTGTAGAAGCATGACAAGGTTTGTTGCCGGCATCTTGAGCTCTGAAAGCTAAGTTTACTGTTATTATTTTGTTTTTCAGGTGATGGTCCCAAATGTAGAGACTATGTAATATCATTAGGAGCTGTCAAACCATTACTGTCATTTATTAATCCCAATATCCCCTTGCCATTTCTGCGTAATGTAGCATGGGTAATCGTTAATTTATGTCGGAACAAGGAGCCACCGCCGCCTGTCGATACAATCCAAGAGATATTGCCAGCACTAAACCAGTTAATACACCACACAGATATCAATGTAAGTAGATTAGCGGTGTTGAATTTCGAGTATACATGTAGATCGAGGTTTGTTTTTGTCGCAAAGATTCGATCTCGTACAATAACTAAGAGCACAAGTACATGTAAGAGTTGGATATAATCGGTAAGTCATTTCTCATTTAGCTCTTTAACACTCATATCAGCCAAAAATTGGCTTCTGCAGTCGTCTTGAGAAATTGCCATTTGCAAACCAAGAGAAGACTATATTTGAAAATTTAACACTGGAATGACTGGCTCGATAGTCATTCCATTGGTAAATTTTCAAAATTCTCTTCTCTTGTTCTGCACGTGGATGTTTCTCAAGACCACTGCAGAAGCTGTTTTGTCTGATATGACTGATAACCCTTTAACACTTATATCAGCCAAAAACGACTTCTACAGTGGTCTTGAGAAATGTCAATTTGCAGACGAAGAGAAGACTATTTTTGAAAATTTACCACTGGAATGACTGGCTCTATAACCGAGCTAGTCATTCCAGTGCTAAACCTTAAAAAATAGTCTTCTCTTGGTCTGCAAATTGATATTTTCTTTAAAAGTTGAAATTTTCTTGAACAAATTCAAGGGTTAAAGGGTTAAATATGCGCCTATAAATAGGTAAAAGGTATAAATTTTATTCATGTTTACTTTTGTATTCAAGAAGTAGTAGCAGTATTTAATGTATCACACTGCGTGATTGTACTATGACAAATATGATGTCACATATCACATCATGTCTTGGTACACATCCTTGCTGCCATAGATTGCTGACCTAATTATTTAGATTGTATATCCAGTTCTATTGATAGGACTGATGCTATTAGCGCTGAAACTTTCTGGCCATGGGAACTTAAATGAGCCCCATTGATGTTCTGTGGCAAAAGGTCATTGTCGGCTCCTGCTGACATGCCCTCGCTGGAGATTATGTATCAGCGAAACGTGTCTGGAGTCACCCCGTAGTTATTCACTTGAGATATTTAAAATTTGTGAAAAATATCTGTTGTTTTCACTCAATAGCGTCTTATAATGCGTGTTTTACTGCCATCGCTTTGTCCACCCACCTATCTGTTTATTTGTTTGTCTATTTGTCTGCCAGTGCCTGAACAATCTATCTGTCAATCCCTGTGACAATCAGGGATTCGTGAATGGCTGCCTTTTGCGGGGGTATCATAAGATATGTATCATTTAGTGACTGCTGGTTTTTCTCCACAGATTTTAGTCGATACAGTTTGGGCATTGTCTTACCTGACAGACGGCGGGAATGACCAAATACAGATGGTTATAGATTCCGGAGTAATACCCTTCCTTGTACCACTGCTCAGTCACTCAGAGGTCAAAGTTCAGGTGTGTATCGTACAGGATATAATGTACAATGTTGGACCTAATAGGCCGTAAAATTATGGCTGACATTTATCATGTCTAGTACTAATTGAACTTTGCCATTTCAGCTATGCCCTGCTCATCTCTAGCTAGCTGTTGGAATCGATCGATCCCTGAACAGCATGATTCGCAGCAATAGCACCCAGTCAAATTAATTTCAAAATATTCAACAGTATGTTTATTAAATAGTAGACATAGAAATCATACAATAACGCTTAGTCCGTCATCAATTATATGTTCGTTGCATACTTACATCTTACTGCGGTCATTCGTGATGTCATTGATTATGACGTCATCCTACACATCATGTAGTTGATTATGATGTCATGTGATGGATGGATAAACTGGAAACGTCCATTGTGAAGAATTAAAATAATGTAGATTAACTGTCTGACTGCTGCATGCGACCAGCCAGTAATTTCAATGGCCACTAACTCTGTATATGCTGAATATTTTGAAAGCAATTTGACTGATTATTGGTGGCTTGGCCACCAACAACTTTCAGTAAAATAGTTTACAAAATATTTGGCATATCTAGTTAAACTCTGTGGAAAATGTAGTCTGCAGATAGTTTTAAACTAAACTATGCACCGTATATAGAGAACAAGTGGGTGAATATTACATGCACATGTCATAGCTGAAATAATGGTGTCATTTGGAATTGTAACAGATATAGATCTAAAGATAGTAATGTATATATTTTACTTTGTTCAGACGGCGGCATTGAGAGCTGTGGGTAATATTGTCACTGGCACAGATGATCAGACGCAAGCTGTCCTCAACTGTGACGTTCTATCTCACTTCCCCGCCTTGCTCAGTCACCCCAAAGAAAAAATCAATAAGGTAACTAATGACTCGAATATATAGTTTTGTTGCACTTGTTTTATTCAATAAAGTGTGTCCTCTCTTAACCCTTTGTGCTGCTTGTAATGGCCCAGGCTGCTTTGCTCACTCCAGACTGCAACGTCCCAGGCCGGCCCATGCGGTAACAATGGTAATGATGCCAAAAGTCTTCCTGTAAGAGTGCTCTCCCTTAAGCCGCTAGCTGTGTGTCATGCAGGCATATTTGTGGTGTAAAATACGATACCAGTATATACGTTGAAGTTATTTTAAAAAGATTGTCAGCTTGCCCACCCACCAGACGCAATAATATTGCAAAATACTCGTCACAGGGCATATGGAGATTTTTTTTATAATCACATAGCATTCTCAGATATGCCATTGCTAAAGTATGGTGTGTCCTGGACCGTTACAGTTTGGACTGAGCATAGGTACGTAATTTCATTTATTTCAACAAAATTTTGTTTTCGTGATTTTGAGAAATATGTCAAATTTATGTTGGCATTGTGAACTAAAATGCTAACTTTTTCACTTATATTTGCAGGAAGCTGTATGGTTCTTGTCGAATATCACTGCTGGTAATCAGTTGCAGGTCCAAGCTGTCATTGATGCTGGCCTTATTCCACTGATCGTCTTACACTTAGAACATGTGAGTGATTATAAAACACCTAGACCATTGAATTTTCAACTGCCTAAATTACCTTTTCCTTTCATGTGATAACTGGTGTAAATTTTGGAAACGATGTAACTCAAAGCTGTTGCCGTTTAATTGTGTGCCTACTGAATTTCTGCAGACTACATTTTCCATGGTTTTAACTCTGGGTATGCTGTATATTTTGAAAACAATTACACTGAAAGTTGTTGGTGCCTACATTGACAACCTTGTATGATTAACATTTCCAAAGACCACTATATTAGTAATTAGCTAAGACCACTGCATTAGTTTTTCTATAAAACCCTGACTTGACTTTGGACGAATTGAAAAATTGCGAGTACCTGTGGCGAGTTTGCTCAAGGACGACTTAACCTACTTCGATATAATGCGCGCGTATTTTTTTATAATGTAACTGGAATGACTAAATATAGTGGAATACATAGGCTAAGATCAGACAAAACAATAATTTATCAAAAATAATCTGTATAAATCAGATTAAATTGCGTAATTAGTGAAAATATATCAGCCAACAACCTAATATGTCTAATTCATAGGGAGTAACTATGTAACGCGATTACTGATTGGTTGAAGCATAGATAACTCATTAGCGTGTATCCAATAAGGACGCTTGTATCAGGGAGCTTTGAGCTTTATGCTGTTTGAAAAAATGACGATATCGTTGAACATCGTTGCTGGGATGAGCTTTTGAGTTGAGAAATTGGGAACACCTAATGATCGAGTATTGTTAAACATTATAAACACTAATCCATCAGTCAATCAATCAGCCGCTATTGCTAAATAAAAGACTGCTTATAACGCGTATTGATACCGTTATTCAAACAGCAATACACAGATACCGCCGCTAATCCGTCAAATGACCATTCAAATGTAAAAGATATCACACTGACGTTTAGCACAACAGACAGAAACATGGCCGGTATTTTTTGCAATTTGTAGGCTTAACAAGGCGACTAACATCGGGCTTGTAAACTCATTATTTATCAAAATTAGATCAAATAGAATACTAAGGATGATTTGGGGATTGTGTTTACAATTAAATGTGGTGGTTGAATCTGATTTATGGGCATTAACAACTGAGTTGTGCAAGAAAACACAACAAATCATAGTCTTAAACAACACAGTACGTTCGTTTTTATTGAATACACAATGCATTAGGTATATTTCTTAAAGTTAAAATATGCACAAATAAATATACACACATGATAACATAATCGATAATTAAGCACACGCAAAGTTACCCGTTTCTGTTACACCGCCCTTGTGCGTCCTCGGGGACGCAGAGGGTTACTTTTTATGCGTCCCTCTGCCATTTTTATGCGTATATACGCGCAAAAGGACACATAAGGGCAACTCTGCATGTAGGATGATGTCATCATCAATTGCGTCCTGAGTAATGTAGATAAGTTTGTCATGAACGCTTAATTGATGATGGACTAAGCGTTGTTAATAAACATGATGTTGACTATTTTGAAACTAATTTGACTGGGCAGATTGACCAAGCGTTGTACGAATTGTATGTCTACTATTTAATAAACATGGTGTTGAATATTTTGAAACTAATTTTACTGGACTGGCCGCTATGGCAGCAACAGCAAGTCAATTTAGTTTCAAAATATTCAACAGCTTATCTGTATAGTTTTCTGGAAATTGATAATCTGGGATCGACTGATCCCAACATGGGCAAAGTGTGGATAGAGCTTAGGTAGAGATGGGCGGGGCATTAGGCTTGCGCGATTACGTGATTAAATTGAAAATCGCGATTATGTTTTAAATCGTGAATTTATATGATTAAAAATTAAATAATCGAATAATCATGAATACTTTCTATTGCATAAAATATTTCAAAACCTAGCTTTCAATGACTTTAATGCGATCGGTTATGAAAAACTACATTTTGCTTGTCTTGGTAATTTATATCCAAGCTGATTAATCGAGTAATCACGATTATTTTTTAATAATCAATCGCTATCACTCAACGCAATAGTCGCACACGCCTACAGGGCATAGCTAAATCTAGATTCCTCCATTACGTCACAATCATAATGGCGTATAGCTCCGTTAAAAAGATTGACAAGTCTGTCACTAGTGCATGAATTGTATGTCTTCAATTAATTTTTAATTTAATAAACATTGTTTTCATTATTGCGAAACTAATTTGACTGGGAGATGTAGCAGTAACAGCCCCCAATCAAATTAGTTTCAAAATATTCAACAGCTTACATGTATGTATAATTTTCTGGAAATCAGGATTCTGGGTTCTGGTGGGTAGGTTTAAAAGTATATGGATCGATTCCAACACACGTGTCAAAGTGGGCGGGGCATAGCTAGAAATAGATTTTTCCATTGTCGGGCAGTTCGTTGTTGAATGATACAGGCACATTATGGGATGATCAGTGTTCTACATGTACCATTAGGCTTGAAATGATGAACTCGGGATGTTCAGTGCATAGAATATAGAGTGCTGTATCAGTAATGTTTGAAAACCTCGTAATTAATATTCATTCTGTCTTGAAGTATTTTTATATTCTTTTTTTCCATAACGTGAAATTAATACTTTGCCTATGAACAATAGCATGTTATGATAGAGTTCTAATTTTTGGAAACTTAAAATATTTTATTTTATTGAACTGTGAAAATTTATTTTAAATCATTTTAGCTCTGTAACAGTCATATGATCTAATGTTAGCTTCTGCAGTGGTCTTGAGAAATGGCCATTTGCAGACCAAGATAAGACTTTTTGAAAATTTACCACTGGAATGACTGGCTCGATAATTGAGCCAGTCACTCCAGTGGTAGATTTTCAAAAATAGTCTTATCGTAGTCTGCACATTTGAAATTTTCTTGAACAAATTTGAGGGTTAAAATATCCGGGTTGAAGTGATTATGTACTCTTTTTTCCACATTGGAGCAATGATATAATATGTGATGTATGCAGGAGGTCACATATATGTATATCTATATATACATCTGTGGCTAAATACTAATAATGACTGAAGTATATATTTCCTTTGAGCTCCAAACAGTGAGTAAGATACATTACACTCGATCCTAACTTAGACATGGTTTTAATCCCTCTAGATCACATACTTTACGACGTGAGGAATAGTCAATTTCGATATTTTGAAACAAATTGACCTGGAAGCTGTTGTGGCCCACATGTATGGCAGCTTTATCCCTTTCATCGCTGAATTCCCCATATCTCATTTTCAACGCTACTATGCGTTGTGCATCTTAAAGCTGTTTTGACAAACAAAAATCTGTGATTTTATAGTTTATTTGCTGAAACTGTTTTGCAACGCTCTACAGTTGATGATTTGAAAAAAAGCTTTGAGATAGCTATGTTTGTTCAAAATTAAGCTAATTATTTAATTCGTAACAAATACACATATAGTAAATATTGTTTATGGTACACTGCTTTTAATATTATTCAGTGTAAGAAATCCTTTTGAAAACAGATTATGATTAATAAAAGCAACAATTTTGAGATTCACTGTCTGGTGTTATCATCGGAAATGATTTAAATTATCCATTGTAAATATATTTTGTTTATGCTATGGTTTTAGTTTTTACAGACATTGACGTTTGAGTCATTTAAGTGATTACGTTTCTAATTTTATTTCTAATTGTATTTAAATTAGGTGAACACTTGCAAACTGATCTCTGACATGTCTGATAAGATGTTTTGTGTCATGAAACTGCTGTGCATAATTAGCCATGTGTTGCAGTTGATGATTACAATATAAACACTATTTGAGATACATTTGTTTTGTTCAACCAGGCGTGAATGGACTGTCAATTGTTAATAAAATGAAAAGCAATTCTTACTGCTAAATTTGAAGTAAGATCTCATAAATTATTAATTCCTAACTGATCAAATACTACAATAATTCGATTCACAAAGCTGTGTACGAGACTACACGCAGAAATCTTTGATATCATTTGTGGTATATGAAACTGTCTTTAAATTCCCGAGAGAAAATCTCTCGGTGTTTAAGGCTGTTGATGATTAATTCATTTTGGGAATTTTGAGATTTCGTAGTCTACACTTCTGTGAATATTAATTTGAGTAGTGTGATTATAAACTTTAATAATTTTACAATTGAAATTTATCTATTTTTCTGATGATGGACTACAGACTGAAATCTTTGATTGACTTAATACGAAACTCTGTAATTTAGAGAAATAGGCAGATGAAACTGTTTTTCAGTTGATGATTTTAAAGGATGGTTTTGAAATAAACCAGTGAAAATGGCAAAATGAAAAGGTTACTGGTATAGCGTTAGTTTACATGGTCATGTGAACTTTACAATGAAACCAACCTAGCAATTGAACAGTTGCAAATTATTTGTTAAATAAATTTATTTATAAAAACATTGGATCCACATAACTATGTACTTGATGATAATCTGGAATCTTTGATTAATGTTTTCTTATATGAAGCGGTTTTAGACGGATGAGAAAATATTTCGTTAAAAAAACGGCTAATGATTATTAGGTTTTGATATTCTGAGATTCCGAGTCGAGTGTTACATGTTATGCGTATTCAATTTTAATTTGAAGACCTTTAATTCTGTTATGTACATGTATTTACTTAGTCATTAAAACGATCTCACATTGTATTCTGTCATTAACAGCTTCCAGTCATTTCAGTTTCTAAATATTCAAAAGTATTCCTTGTATCTTAAATAGTATATATATATAGTGAACCTTTTTCATCTGGAGTCTGATTTATCAAACTTGCTACTGTTTCTGAGAAGGAAGAATAGATTTATGTACACATTTCTATGACTATCTAAATTCCTTGAATATACGAGAATTTAATGAGATTCTATGCTGATGCTGAAATTTGAATTTTTAATTTAATTTTTTATACAGTTTATATTTAATAGAATAAAATAGGAAACTGAACTCTGTAATTAAGAACATTAGGCATATGAAACTGTTTTCGCAGAGAACAGTTGATGATTTTAAAAGATGCTTTTGATATTATTCAGTTTCTTTATAGAATGTAAATTTTGAATAATGAGAACTTTATAATGGAGATTGATAAGTGAAGAGTTAGAAGTTTCTATTTAATAAATCTGTTAATAAAATGTTTGGATCCGCAAAGCTGTGTACATGACGACAAGATGTGATATTTGAATCAGTTTTCGTATATGAAACTGTTTTTATATCCGTGAGAAAATATCTCGACATAAAACGGTTAATGATTATTAATTCTGGAAGTTTTGAGAATCCTATGGAGTCTGTATTGTTATGCGGAGTAAATCTTAGTCAGCATGATTCAGTCATTGTTATTTATTTACATGTACTCATGTAAACATGACTCATGTCTATTGTTGGTGTCTATCATGCACAAGCAACTAGGGTAATCGTTTCGTTTTCAAGATCTTCAAACAAATATTAATTTCGTCATAAATAATTTAAGGTTTACCTGTTTAATCAGAGATTAAAGGTGGTCTGAGGTTACTGATCCATGCACTTGTTATTGTGAAGTCTGCACTGAACTGACTATAAGTTATTGTGTTGCGGTGAAACACGGTTCTTATTGCCTTCTGATCAAGCCCTATGCGTTCCTCGAAATTCGCAACAGCAATCAGCAAAGCCGTGGTAAAGGCCGTGATATACTTAATTGGCCACAGCAAATATTTTCCGTGGAATAAATTTGCAAGCCTAGCTATTTGAATGTGATTTTATCATAGATACATGGTATCAACACTGGTGACATATTAAAGCAAGGTTCTACAAGTCACCAAAATTAGAAAAAATATTATAGTTAATGAAATTTGAACAAATGCTGTGGTAGTGCCGTGGTGAACCAGTTCTGCCACAGCACTTTTGTGCCGTGGCAAAATTGTCCAAATTTCAAGGATAAGCTTAGATATATTTGTAAGCAGAAGGATTATATCGAGTGGCTTGAGCGAGGCCTTCCAGTGGTAAAATTGGCAAAATATTGTGTTCTCTTTATCTATGAATAGACTCCTCACGATCACTGCAGAGGCCGTTTTTAACCGTCTTGACCATGAATGGTTACCGCTTTCACCGTTTTCAATGCTACCATACAGGAAAACTGTTTAATATTTTTGAATTAATTTGACTGGAAGCTGGCAGCAGCTTTCAGTCAAAGTAATTCCAAAATATTCAACAGAATAAATTTTGTATCATAAAGCATTTACATTTTTAGGGATTTGTCGGTGAATGTGTTAAGTAATAATACTTAGCAAATAACTACATCTATTGTTGTTAGATTACTTATAAAGAGTTTTGTAGACTCGTCATTGTAATGGGGCATGATTATTCGATTTTGATGTGTCCGGATGTGGAAAAAAGAAGATATTTTCTGATGTTTAGCTGAAAGAATTGGGGAATTGTGAACAATTTACAGCAGCATTTTGAATATTTTGAAATTGACCATTTATCAGTCAAAATAATTTCAAAATATTTAACGTTGTAACACTGGTTTCCATTGACTCTATTACCAATATGTGTACATGCGGCTTGATACACACACCACCCTAACCACCAAAACTTTCCATCATTGGGACAAACAATATGTTGTGATATTTATGCACTATATATATATATATATATATATATATATATATATATATATATATATATATATATATATTACGATATCTAAACGTACATCGCTCTTGTCATTGACATGGAAACCTACATTATCGTCCTAACACCATACGTGAATCTGATGATGGCATTGTATGTAGTAATTTCAATAATGCATGAGTGTGTTTTGTTATTTGGGACTGTTTTTTGTCTTTCCATCACAATATAGCTGTGTGTTATATTTCTCAGGGTGATTTCCAGACACAAAAGGAAGCAGCATGGGCCATCAG
Organism: Chaetoderma sp. LZ-2023a; assembly: GCA_034401795.1. NCBI lineage: Eukaryota > Metazoa > Mollusca > Caudofoveata > Chaetodermatida > Chaetodermatidae > Chaetoderma > Chaetoderma sp. LZ-2023a. The sequence continues at coordinate 73,280,451 of CM067368.1, read as the reverse complement.
TAATCTAACAATCAGTGGCAGAAAGGACCAGGTTAGTAACCACACGCAATACATGCAATGGCCGATAGATTAGCCAAATACCATTTTTAGCTCACTTTGCCCGAAGGTCGTAGGCTCCAGAGATTCCATTCAGAATTTTGATTCATCAATTTTTTGGGTGAAAATCTTAGATTTTATTTTAAAATGTATCGGAAATTGTCTAATTGCTTCTCCTTACCATTCTCTGCGATTTCAACCAAATTTGGCTGAAAGAACCCAATTGTCATAGGCTTCAGAATGTCCATTGGGAATTTTGTTTCATTAGTTTGATTCATCAGGGTGAAAATCTTAGATTTGATGAGTAATTTACCAGAAATTGTCAAAACACTGCTCCTTAGTTGCTTGACATATTTCAACCAAATTTGGCTAGAGTGACCCTATCAAGGTAGACTAGAATTTCTATTCAGAATTTTGATTGGTCAATTTTTCGGGTGGCCATCTTGGATTTTCCGAAACTTATCCATCATATCTATTTAAATGCAAATGGTTCAAATGCTAATGGTCCAGGTGAGCGCCACAGGCTCTTGGGCCTCTTGTTTGGGTGAAAATCTTAAATTTTAAGAAAAATGACCTGGAAATTGTCAAATTGCTACTTAACATTCTGAGCGATTTCAACCAAATTTGGTTGAAAGGACCCTATGGTCTTAGGCTCTAGAAGGTGATGGGCTCTAGAATTTCCATACAGAATGTTGATTCATCAAATTTTTGGGGTTGAAATCTTAGATTTTATTTTTAAAATGTACCGGAATTTGTCAAACTGTTTCTTCTTACCATTTTGAATGATTTTAATCAAATTTGGCTGAAAGGATCCTATTGTCATAGGCTCTTAGAGTTCCATTTGGAATTTTGATTCATCAATTTTTTTTGGGTGAAATTTTCAACCAAATTTGGCTGATAGGCTCCAGAAGCTTCATTCGGAATTTTGATTCATTAATTCTTTGAGTGAAAATCTTAGATTTTATGAACAATGTACCGGACTTTGTCAAATTGCTTCTCCTTAGCATTCTGAGCGATTTCAATCAAATTTGGCGGAGCAGATCCTGTGGTGATGGGCTTTAGAAGGAATTCGGAATTTTGATTCATCAATTTTTTGTGTCAAAATGTAATATTTTATGAAAAATCTACCGGAATTTGTCAAACTTCTCCTTACCATTCTGAACAATTTTAATAAAATTTGGCTGAAATGATCCTATGGTCATAGGCTCTTAGAGTTCCATTTGGAATTTTGATACATCAAATTTTTGGGTGAAAATCTTAGATTTTATGAAAAATGTACCTGAAATTCTCAAATTGCTTTTTCTTACCATTCAGAACGATTTCAACCAAATTTTGCTGAAAGGATCCTGTGATGATGGGCTCTAGAACTTCCATACAGAATTTTGATTCGTCAATTCTTTGGGTGAAAATCTTAGATTTTATGTAAAAATTTACCGGAAATGGTCAAAATGCTACTCATCCATAGCTGCTTGACATATTTCAACCAAATTTGGTTAGATGGATTCTATGGTGGTAGGCTCCAGAGCTTCCATTCAGAATTTTGATTAGCTATATTTTGGGTGAAAATCTTAGATTTTATGACAAATTTACTGGAAATTGTCAAACTGCTTCTTCTACTTGTCAGCTTAACTGATTTCAAGCAAATATGACCAAAAGGATCCTATGATCATAGGCGCTAGAACGTGCATTCAGAATTTGGATTCATCAAAAAAATTTCGGTAAAAATCTTACATTTTATTACAAATTTACTGGAAATTGTCAAATTGCTTCTCATTACCTCTTTGACATGTCTGAGCCATTTGAACCAAACTTGGCTAAAACGATTCTAGGATCATAGGCGCCAGAATTTCCATTCAGAATTTTGATTGGTAGATTTTTCCTGTGACAATTTTTTTTCTATCTTGTTTAATGGAGCGAATCACGTACATTTAAATGCAAATGCTTCAAATGCTAATGGTCCAGGTGAGAGTCACAGGCCCTTTGGCCTCTTGTTGTTAGCCAAATAGTAAATATTTTAACCACATCTTTACTACAATGTCATTTATGAACAGATTTGCAGTCAGTCATCATCAGTTAATACTATCAATTTTACAGTCCAGATACAATAGGCTCTAAATATATAAGAAATGTGGTGAATATTTTGAAACAAATACAACTGAAAGCTGTTGCTTCCAACATCTTTCAGTCATATTAGTTTTAAAATATTCAACAATGTAAACAGGACTCTGCTTTGCAATTATAACGCTGGAATTAGTCAGCCAATGATTTAACCAGTTCTGCTTTTGATTAGCCAGATTTCAGTTTCACTAGAAATTGTCTAGTACATGTAGATCGGTCCCTGATTTAGGTAAGCAAAAGAGTTGCACGTATAGCGACTGTAATTGACATGGCATTGACTGTAGCCGACCAAAACTGACCTCTGACGTGGTCTAGGAATTTCCATTTTTAGCCCAAGACTAAGCCTATTTTTGAAAATGTACCACTAGAATGACTGGCTCGATAAACGAGCCAATCATTCCAATAGTAAATTTTCAAAAATAGTTCTCTTGGCCTGCAAATGGGAATTACCTAAGCAAACATTTTGAGTTCCTGTCCATTAAATTATGAATTATTATCCTAATAATGTGGTGTAAATGAGGCATTCAGAAAATTTGATTAAATTGATGTTCTCTGCAGAACTACATGTACTACATAGATCAGAACAAAATGCCAGGGATCTGTGAAGTTTCTGGTATACTGATCCGTATGGATCACCATTAAAAAATGTTAATTTCTAACCGTGTATATAATATAGTATTCATTTGTTTTATTCTCCCATGCTAGGTTGCGCATGTTATAGAGCAAAACGTTATTCCGCCTTTCTGCAATCTCCTGTCCGTCAAAGATTCACAAGTTGTTAATGTTGTTCTCGATGGCCTGAACAATATTTTGAAAATGGCTGGTGAGGAAGTCGATACGATGTGTGCCATGATCGAGGAATGTGGAGGTATGTTGGTAAACATGTTAAATGTAAATGTCTTAACGGCCTTGTTTCTCTCACTGCAGTTATAAATGAATATTTTATATTTTGAACATTTTTACATTAATTTGTTTAAATTATAAATTGTTTCAATCCTATAACTTAACAAGTACAATATGCTAATTAACTATCTGCCTGCTAAATTTCTGCAGACTATATTTTCCATGGGGTTTAACTGTGGATATGCTGAATATTTTGAAAACAATTTGACTGAAAGTTGTTGATGACTAAGTAAAATATTCAGCAGGTGCAGAGTTATTGCCCATTGAAATTGTTGTCTGGTGGCTTATAGCAATCAGACAGTTAATGTCTTTAGCAATTTTTGTGTTCCATCCCTGTATTTTTATTCCAGGATTGGATAAGATCGAAAACTTACAAAATCATCAGAATGAGGAGATCTACAAACTTGCTTATGAAATTATAGACAACTACTTTTCTGAAGAGGTCAGTATACATTGGTTATTTCTCCCCCTCTCTTCCCCCCCCCCTCCCTCTCCCACTCTGTCTCTCTCTCTCTCTCTCTCTCTCTCTCTCTCTCTCTCCCCTCTCCTCTCTGGTTATGTTGACAGCAAGAGCGGTAACCACTCATAAAGATCTAGTTATGAGAACAGTAAAATTTGCCTTTAAGATTTCATATCTGAAATTTCAAATTCCTAAATTCAGTTCACTTTCATATCATAGTTCTGCTGATGCCATCCTTTTACGGACTCAGAGGTCACTGTCAACCCTTTTACCTCAGTGTGATGATGGTTAATTAAGATGTTATTAAAGGGTTTGAATCCACTAATTCTTTAGTACCACCTTAGAGAATGTGTTGGTCGTGTTACCATAAATCTTTAACTAAGAAATCACAGAGCCAATTTCTGTTGTTGCCTAAGGCAGCAAGTCAGCAATATCTAGTTAACCATTTAATGGTCAAGATTTTTCACAAAAAATTTTAAATTTTTCCTCACTATATGTTCATGTACAGGCTATATGATAATTTTTTTTAATTTATCACTGGAATTCCAGTGTTAAATTTAAAAAAATAGTCTTGTCATAACCTGCAAATGGACATTCCTGAAGACCAATGCAGATGCCGATTTTGGTCAGCTTGACTATTAAATTCTGGACATAATTCTAAGCATTGAGTTTCAAATTAAAATCCTTATGCTGTTAATTAGTGAGGTAGATAAGCAGAGAATTTGAGTAGATCGGCCACAATAAATTTGCAAATTGTTTGAAATCTAACATTTTCCAAGTGTATCTAGGTCCTTGTATGATTACTGTATTCTGTGGCTGCAGTAGTAGAAACATCCTACAGCGGCAATCAGTCCTTCGCTTTTGCCCACTGTGTCTTTTCCTCAGCCGAAATCCTTAGCTTCCTCAGGTCCATTCTTGACTTGAGTGTACCACGTACTGCTTTCTTGAGGTCACCTCATAGCACGCTTAGCAGATTTATGCAATAGCGTCCTCTGCTGGCTTTGTATTTGCTGGCTCCGAGTAGGGCGAATTCCAAGGCTCTGTGCTGGTGTCTCTTCTGGCATCCTTAGCACATGGCCAAACATGGGCCCTCTTTGCTGGGCGACTTTTACAGACAGCGGCGACGTATTACACATCTTGCATAGTGCATCATTGGAAATTATGCTGTCTGGCAATCGGTGTCCAGTGATGCTGCGTAGATGTTGGCAGGCATTGTGTTTGTCTAGAGCTGCCTTTGAAGCTGCCCAGCTGGTACAGTTATACAGTATCAAGGGTATGCAGGTTGCATTGTATAAACGTAGCCTGTATCAAGGGCATCTTTGATCTACGAATCCATAGCTTCCAGAAGGACTGGAAGCTATGTTCCCCATGACGCAGCGTGCAGAAATGTCAGCAGTACTGCAAAGCAGTGAGCCCAGGATTTTACTTTTCCTCCATGGGTCGCCGCCACGAAGTGGGTCGTCATTTTCTATAGTATCATGCTTTGTCGATAGGCATATGTGGGTGACAGAGCTTCCACTAGTGGAAGTCCGGGAGTCCTATACTCCCAAAGTTCAAGTTTGGACTCCCCAAAAACATACCAAGGAAGTCCTGGACTTCATCTTTTTTGGGCCCTAACATCTCTAAAAATAATGTTTTAAACAAAATTACCTGTATTTGAACCATTTTAGACGTCCATGATTCCTTCTTGGACTCCCAGTAGCATTAGCCAAGAAGTCCCTGTGTTTAGAAATTAGTGGAGGCCCTGGTGGGTGAACTCTGTTTTGGATTCATTCATAGAGATTCTCAATTTTTAGATTGCTTGCAGCTATTGGGAGAAGTTCGTCAAGGGGTTTCTTTTCCTCGTCTATGAAGTCCACATCATCGGCATATTCCATCCTTAGCGGCATGCCCAGTATTGACACTGGGTGGTTTGGTCTTGTGGAACTTTCCCGCACAGATTTCAATGCGGCAGATAAGAGAGATCTCCCTGTTGGGAGCCGATTGATGTCTCAAACTCTACAGACTTGACTGACTTGACTCGTACTCTTAGCTTGGTGTCTGCAAGCTGTAGTCTCACTAGTCGTAGCTCATCTTCATAGCAACTGGCCTGGCGTAGTACATCTATGATCTTTGAGCGTTTAATTGTGTCAAAGGCTCGTGTCCCATTTTGTGGAAGTCCCAATGTTTGGACGTGACTACCAGCACAAGCATGCGTTGAGCCCATACGATGTCTGGGCAGCTGCGTCCACGTTTGAAGCCACTGACATGATCCTTGGAGCCTACAATAAGTCCGGTCATCTGTCCGTCGTCCATCAACTTTTCCTTTAAACGACTTCTCAAGAACCACTGGGCCAATTTCAATTATATTTGACAGGAAGCATCCTTAGGGCATAGGGATCCAAGTTCGTTGAAATGAAGTCGATCGGCCTATATGGCCAATGGGCATCTTGGATTTCGGCCGATTTTAGGAAACGTCTTTAAAAATCTAATCCGAAACCGCTCGCGGGGGGGGTGATCAGTTCAAAACTCATGAACCATCATCTAGGGTAAGAGGTAAGCCAAATTTGTTCAAGAGGACTTGATTAACCAAATGGTTCGATGGCCATCTTGGATGACCTAGTTTTCCCCAAAATGACAGCTCCAGAACCGCTGAATGGAATAGGCCAAAATTTGGGAGATATAATTAGGGACTAAGCGCCATTAAAGTGTGTTCAAGGGAAGTTGATCCGTCAAAAAACATGGCTGCCGTGGGCCAATCAAAATGTAGCGGGTTTGGCAGCCATATTGGATTTTTTTATTTGATGGATTTTGAAGCCGAAATTGGTTTTCTATATGTATTTGGGTATTCTGAGCTCAAATTTGCCATTTTCGAAACTGATGGATCAACGGTTTTGGCGGCCATCTTGGATTATTTTCCTGTCAAAGTCTCCCATACTAAAACTGGGAAATTTAAAATGTCTTCTCGAGGACTACTAGGCCAATTTCAATTATATATGGCAGGAGGCATCCTTATGGCATAGGGATCTAACTTTGTTCAAATGAACCCGATCGGCCAATAATCTTGTATTTTGGCTGATTTTAGGAAACATCTTTAAAAATCTCCGAAACCGCTTAGGGAATCGATTCAAAACTCATTAAACATCATCTAGGGCAAGCAGTAAGCCAAGTTTGTTCAAGAGGACTTGATTGACCAAATAGTTCGGTGGACATCTTGGATGACCTAATTTTCCCGAAAACGAATTCTCCAGAACCGCTAAAGGATCAGGCCTAAATTTGGGAGATATGATTAGGGACTAAGGGCCATTAAAGTTTGTTCAAGGTAAGTTGATCTGTCAAAAAACATGGCTGCCGTTGGTCAATCAAAATGTTTGGCGGCTGTATTGGATTTTTTTATTTGATGGATTTTGAAGCCGAAATTGGTTTATGTAGGTTTTCGGCTATTCTGAGGTCAAAGTTGCCATTTTTGAAACTGTCGGATAAACGGTTTGGCAGCCATCTTGGATCCTTTTCCTATGAAAAACTCCAATACTAAAGCAATGAGAAATTTAAAATGTCTTCTCGAGAACCACTGGAGCAATTACAAGTATATTTGGCAGGAAGCATTCTTAGGGCGTTAGAGGACCATGGTTGCTCAAACAAAGCTGATCAGCCAATTTGGTTGACGGCCATCTTGGATTTTGGTCGATTTTTAGAAATGTCAAAATCTCCGAAATCGCTGGAGGGATCAATTCAAAACGCATGAAATATCATCTAGGGCAAGAGCTGCACCAAGTTTGTTCAAGGGAACTTGATTGGCCAAATGGTTTGGCAGCCATCTTGGATAGCCTATTTTTGGGCCAAAACAACTCCAGAACCGCTGCACGGATTGGGCCGAAATTTGGGAGATATGATTAGGCACTGAGTGCCATTAAAGTTTGTTCAAAGGAAGGAGCTGCGTCAGAAACATGGCCACAGTGGACCAATCAAAATGTAGTGTGTTTGGCATCCATATTGGACTTGCAAAAATGTACACAAACCCACTTAAGAGACTACTCATAAACCACCCACCAACAATTTTGACAAAAATGCATAGTCCTCCAGGTGAGTGACACAGTCCTCCAGGTGAGCGACACAGTCCTCCAGGTGAGTGACACAGTCCTCCAGGTGAGTGACACAGTCCTCCAGATGAGTGACACAGGCCCCTTGAGCCTCTTGTTTAATAAACATTCTGTTGAATATTTTTAAACAAATTAATTACTCAAATTGGTTTCAAAAGACTCAAAAGGTTACCTGTTTAGTTACCTTGAAATTGTGATTTTGAGAATTCAAAGTATGTAAATAGATCCCAATGCTAAGCGTGTGTGGAGCTTAGCTGGAAAAGAGCATGGGCATGGCTAGAAAAGGGTCCCTTTGTCACCACTATGTAGCTGACGTCACAGATTCGGTCATAATAACGTACCATAACTGTCATGAAAATATTTTGAAGCTAACTTGACTAGTCGCTATGGACCGTTCCAGTTTTATCTATCCCCCGCCCATCTATCTCAGCTCCACCCACACTTGATCAGTCCCTGAATGCCCTAACTATCAATTTCCTGAAAACTATACAGGTAAACTGTTGAATATTTTGGAACTAATTTGACTTGGTACTGTTGCTATGGCAGCAACAGTGTCCCGTCAAATTAGTTTCAAAACATTCAACAGAATATTTATTAAATAGTAAAGACATACAATTCGTACAACAAAATATAATCCATCTTCAAATATGCGTCCGTGCCGTACTTATTGATGTTATTCATTATGATGTTGTTCTCTGTGACGTACTTATTGACGTCATTCATTATGATGTTGTTCTCCATGACGTACTTATTGACGTCATTCATTATGATGTTATTCTACACATCGCGTAGTTGATTATGATGTCATAGGATCGATTGATAAAGTGGAAAGGTCTACTGCTGCAGTAGGATAAATGGTAATTTGAAAATATTTATTTTCTTAGTGTGAAGAAGATGGAAACTTGGCACCACAGATGTCGACGACCGGATACCAGTTTGACCCAAACGCCGCCATCCCACAAGAAGGATTCCAATTTTGATGACATTGCGCTAACTGCCAGCTTTTTAACTCTCTGCCACGCATCTGTGTGCGGTTTTAAAATAGAATTCTGTTGCAGCCAGCCAGCAGCACACAGTCGCTCCCCCATGACTGTTTCGGTCTGTCCTTCCCCGATGCCGTAAACGAACATTTCAGAAGGCAGCAAACGCTCGCTGCGTCTCTTCCAGGGAAAAACGGTGCAGAATAAGAACATTTGTGATGTTAAAAATTCTGTTAGCCGTTGTTGTGAATTATAAATCGATGTAATCGAGGAAAAAAAATGGCTCCAAAAATCAAACCAGACTACAGTATATTTCTGCTTACAAGAAGCTGTTGTAGTAGTAATTGTGGTATTTTTGTGCCGATTTTAATGCAATTCAAACGTTCTGTGATCTATCACTATTTTGTTATATATTGATGATGACAAAAAGTGAATATATAATTTGTATACACGTCGTAAACTGTTGCCAAATCAGTCTACATTCTCCCGACGTAATTTCGCGGGAGGGTAACGTGTATCGAGATGTATTTTTAAAGATGGTATGTTCTAGTAACAGTGAAAAGATATTTTTTCACAAAACTGTTATGTAATGATGCATTTTTAAACATGTACATTATTATTACTACCACCACCACTCCACCAGTGTGCGCATGCATGTGTCTACACACATGTGCACACATTGTCGTCCTCATTTACTGAGCTCTTATATTGTCTGTTATTGAAGTGCTCAGGAAATAGGTATTTCAGGCACCACATGTGTATAGTTTCTGTTTAAAGTCGCAGAAAAATGAACGACATGTAACAAAGCAACCCACTCATTCCCCTGGCATTTGTGCCATAGTAATAATATGTGTTTTAAAACACTGATTATTTTTTGTTGGGTTTTTTTTTTTGCGTTTGTTTTTAATTCAACAAAACAGAAAATAAAGGATTTGTTAATATTGTTTTATTTAGGATAAATAGTCTAATACGGACCACTTTCTAGGTAAAAATATGTTTACCACAGAAAGACAGACAATCAGTCTATAACGACATGTTTTTATTATCCCCCCCACCCTCTCACACAGCCCCCACCCCCTCCTGTAATTGTTATAAGAAGCAGGTTTAATTACACTTAGTTACTTGAGAGAGGTTGCGCTGTGACATACAGACCAATCTTTAACCCCTCTTGTGTCAACTTAACCCTTTAATGATCAAGTTGGTCAAAAACAACTTCTGCAGTCATCTTGAGAAATGTCCATTTGCAGGGTAAGAGTATATTTTTGAAAATTGACCACTGGAATGACTGGCTCGATAACCAAGCCAGTCATTCCGGTGGTAAATTTTCAAAAATACTTTTCTTGGTCTGCAATTGAACACTGGATAAGCAGAAATTTGAATTTTCTTGACCATTGATGAATGTCCATTTGAAGGATAACAGAAACTATATTATTTTTTTTCGTTACAAATGTATAAAAATAATCTTTTTGGCTGCAAAAATCAAAATTTCCTTGAAAAGTCTTGGCAATTAAATGGTTAATTGAAATAATTAGTATTTTGAGTGCTTTAAAGCACTGTTAGCACAAGAGGGGTTAAGTGTCTGACTGCTGAATTTCTTCAAAGTATTTCCATGGGGTTTAATTCCGGATATGCTGAATATTTTTAAAACAATTTGAAAGTTGTTTGTAGCTCAGCCACCTGCAACTTTCAGTCAAATTGTTTTCGGAATATTCAGCAGGTCTAGAATCATTGCCCGTTGAAATTATTGTCTGGGTGTCTTGCGGTAGTCAGACAATTACACTTCATTTTGAATTGCCAAATAATTATGATTCAATTGTATGCTAAATAGGAAACCAGCTGAATATTTTGCAAATAATTTGACTGAAAGTTATTGCTGCCTGGAATTTGAGTCAAATTGTTTTCAAAATAAACGGCATAGAATTTACTTAACAGCCTTCATTCATGGCACATGGAATAAAACACTAAGTATATAAAACGGAATGCATATATTTGCTGTTAATCGCATGATAAACACAACCCCGCTGACCCACAACTATAAGAAAGTACATAAATCTCAAACCCAGCCAACACTTCCTTCCCGACCAACCCTACACCCTATATCAAGCAATTATATCGACTGATGACATTAACCTCTTCAAATTCATTATATATATTACAGATTTGATTGTTAGCTCACCTGGCCATTTTTGCGGCGTGTGCTTTTGCCATGGTGACCGTCTGTATCCGTCCATCAACTTTTGCCCTAAAACGTCTCCTAGACCACTGTGCAGATTTTAACCAAATTTGAATGAAAGGATCCTATGGTGGAAGCCTCCAGACCATCTATTCAGAATTTTAATTTGTCAATTTTTTGATTGAAAATCGTAGACTTTATGCAAATTGTTAAATCGTATATCCTTAACCGCTTGATGGATTTCAACCAAATTTGGCTGGAAGGATTCTATATGGTCAACTCTTGAAAATCGACGATTTTATGAAAAATTGTCAAAATACATCCCCTCCATAAGTCGCCTGGTGGAATTAACCAAATTTTGCTAGAACCCAATCTATGGTGGTAAGCTCCAGAACCTTTGAAAATTCAAAATTTTGATTGGTCATTTTTTGGGGGGGAAAGCTTAAATTTTAATAAAAATTTAGTGGAATGCATCTCCTCGTTAGGCACTTGGTTGATTTTTGGACTTAGGCTAGATCAAAGCACCCAGTCGTAGTACACTCCAGGTCTTCTATCCACAACTTTGATTGGTCAGTTATGGCCCTAACGTGGTATGCTCCCGAACTTATATCCACAATTTTGATTGGTTATTTTTATGGGTGATAATCTTAGATTTTACGAAAAATTTACTAGGTGTTAAAATGCTGATTGATGTCTTATGTGGCGATAACTTCCAGCATAAAATGTATTTCAAATACTAATTTTCCAGCTAAGGAACGGGCTGTTGTGACTTGTTTTATTTTAAGCATGCATTAAAACATAGTCAAACCCTTTTTGCACCCTTTGCTGGTCAAGATGGGCCAAGGAAATCAAATCAAAATTCTTGCATAATCAATGTCCATTTGCAAGACATGTGAAGACTATTTTTTTTAATTTACCACAGGAATGACGGGCTAGTCATTTGAGTCAGTCATTGCTGTGGTCAATTTTCAAAAAGTCTGACATGTTACAAGACCAGTCCAGAATGCGTTTTTTGACCAGCTTGACCATGAAAGGATTTAGTGGTCAGTACTGGTCACTAAAGACGGCTGGTATGTTAACACTCGGTAACTCGCCTTAGATGGTGGTTCATTAACTGTGTGCCTTCTAAATTTCTACAGACTACATTTTCCATGTGGTTTAACTCTAGACCTGCTGAATATTTTAAAAACAGTTTGACTGAAAGTTGTTGGTGGCTAAGCCACCAACAACTTTCAGTCAAATTGTTTTTTAAATATTCAGCCGGTCCAGATTTATTGCCAATTGAAATGGTTGTCTGGTGGCTTGCAGCTGGTTATAACAAGACCACCTGTTTTAACCCTCTAACACTCATATCAGCCAAAAATGGCTTCTACGGTGGTCTTGAGAAATACCACTGGAATGACTGGCTCGATAACCGAGGCAGTCATTCCGATGGTAAATTTTCAAAACTCGTCTTCTTGGTCTGCAAATGGACATTTTCTGTGAGAAAATTGAGAACAAATTTAAGGGGTAGAAGCATCATCTTTTGGCTCCCTCAAGACCCGACGGTCCTTCCAGCAGGTTGGCTAGACAGTATTTTATATCGTTTCATTCATATCAGTTGTACAACCTACAGGATCAGGCTCACAGCAATAAACTTGTATTAAGTAAGTCATCAGATCTGATTTTAAACAAAATTAAATTAGCTATTGAGAAATTAAAAAAAAAAAGAATTATTGTTCGATTAACATTTGTTCTTTTTAATGAATTAAATGAAATCGGGGTTCCACTGACTATTTGTTATTTTCTTGAATACTTCAAAAATATCTGCCATTGTTATTTTCAATAAAACTGAAAAATATCCACACTCTTTCAATAATCGTAATCGTTTTTTGTGTAAACTACCCCTAGCGCCCATCCGCTGTACTCATCCATGCTTAATAATATATATATATGTATGTATTATAGCCATTGTTTGTTGTGGTAACAGTAGCAGCAGGACCACCACCACCACAGTCCAATCATCAAATGCGAAAAATATATTTGATTTATTATTGAAGGAAGTTATTTATTCACACCTATCCTTTGAACCGGATATAGCAGTGGTCTTGGGAAATGTCCATTTGCGGGTCAAGAGAAGACCGTTTTGCAAATATACCACTTGAATTGGTGTTCTGTAACCGAACCAGTCATGCAAGTGGTATATTTTCAAAACTAGTCCGCTTGGCCTACAAATTGACATTAGCTAAGCAGACTTGCTGTTCTTGACCAATGTTGAGCATTAAAGGTTTAACTCAATATCTCAATTTCAACCAAGACAGCTACAAAATATTGTGCCATCCTATTTGGTCTTCAGGTTTGAGACCGGTGAAGACTAGGGCTAGATTTGCACACTTGTTTGATTTCTTGAGATTATTAAAAAACAATCATGTGTGATCACAAAACCAAGTAATGGAAGAACTTAAATGTGGAAAATGTTTGATTGAGTGTTATTGATATTAGCTTATATCTATCTTAATTATTTTGTAGCTTGTTTTGATGAAAGAAACATCAAACTGTTAAAATCTGCCATAGCTTCCTTTTTCAATTGAATTTTTCGGAGCACAATCTTGTGCCATTTTGCCCCCAGGTACAAGAATAATTTGGCCAGACTCAATTTTCAAACTAAAAAGATATCGCACAATGACACATGTATTGTAATTATTTTAGTTAATAGCATGTATGTTTGACCAAGACCGGATAGATAAATATATTGCTTAAATAGAAGAACACTGTACTACACTTAGAAACCACAGCATCACAGGAAAGCAACTACGCTACACCTACATGACCTAGCTGAATTTTCATCTTGTGTCGTTCTGGCCAGATTGTTTGTATCGATATAGTGCTCAGATATCATAAGCTAATGGTTACAATAACATAGTAATTGTAATTTAAGGAATGGCTATTACTATCTGGCAGTTACACTGGAGAGGTTTTCGGTGGTCTGGGTAGCGATACCAATTTTTCTTTTAGTGTACGTTAGCAATTCCTTTTTGAAGTAAATTTTAGTCATATTCAGATATTGCCAATTACGTTATACCTCCCCAACCGACTCCCATCTACGGTTAATCAAATAATTGCGATTATTTTTCTAACACGATCACGATAATAATTATGCAATCTGAGCTAGGATTGGGAGTCAATGTGTTTATCAAATCCCAAGTCAATATGGTAATGGTTTTAATTTAGCAGAAAACCTGTACTGCCCGGCGAGATTAAGATTAAAATATTAACCCTTTACTGGTAAAGCCAGTCAAATCCAGCATCTGCGGTGATCTTGAGGAATACCCATTTGCAGGACAAGAGTAGACTATTTTTGAAAATTTACCACTGGAATGACTGGCTCAATAATAGAGCCAGTAATTTGAGTGATAAATTTGTTTTACTTGCCTTATTTATGGTGGTCTGCAAATGGGCATACACTAGGGAAATATTAAAATTTTTGTGAAATTGATTAAATGATTAAACAGAATACTCACATTATAAACCATTTGTTGGATTTCAAATGTCAATCAAAATCTCAGGGAATTTTTTTTTCTTTTTATTTACTAACCGTGTTACAGCAGTAAAAATATTTCCAAAGCAAAAACTAAAAATATTAATTTGCTCCTTAATTTTCCTCTTTTTTTGTTGTTGTTTCTATGCTTTGTCTCATCCGAGAGCTTTTCTCCTTTTGTTATTACGTTTCTGATCTCAGACGCCTCCACCAAACGTGTTTCTGCGAATTTATTATTGGAGTACTGGTGAGCTTACTGATCGCTTAAAAGATGATTGTGTCATAGGTTAAATGCTTGTATTGACTCTTTCACAAAATCCTACTCCCAAGAATCAACTGCAATCATCCAAACATTGTGTTATCTCTACACCTGATGAGAACTGCTTATCTAAGAAGCTTAGCCATTTAATGGTCAAATTTGGTCAAAACTATTTAAATATTATTTAAATTCCATTTACAAGCCAAGAGAATAATATTTTTTTTAATATATCACTGGAATGATTGGCTCTTAGCGTGTAAATGGACATTCCACAAGACCATAGCAGAGGCCGGTTTTGGCCGGTATGACCATTAAAGGGTTAAAATTTTCGCGGAAGAAAACTTATTTTGTAGACCAGGAAAATTAGATGTAATGGTAGTTTGTGTCATGGAGTAAGTGGTCAAGCGCTACAGAGTCATAATAAAGCAGTGTCTGGTGCTGCAAGCATCCAAGAATTGACTCTAGTGTAGTGCCTGTCTACTGCCACATTTATAATGATTATGACATCGTGCCTAGTAGAATGTGGTCCCCGCCTATTGGTGTATAATGAAGGTCTGGCAGGTGAAGCAGGTATACGTGAATTAGCTACGTGTTCGGATTTCCGTGTACTGAATCCTTGAATATATTCTTTACTGTCAACTCTCACCAGGGGAGGTAACCACTATGTGATTGCTAAGCTTTTGCCTGAAGAGAAAGATGTAGCTTAGACAATTACACTGATATCGCTGTATCTTATCCCTGAGCTTTGCATATATAGAAAGGACTGTTTTGAAAGTTTACCGCGGGAATTACTGGCTCGATTAGCGAGCCAGTCAATCCAGTGGGAAATTTTCAAAAATAGTATCGGCCTGTAAATTGAAATTAAATAAATGCCCATGTTCTTGACCATGTAAGCGCAAAAACCCAATCATTTCGTTAGCTGCTTGCTGCATGTTCCCAGTAGTATTTAACCCTCATGTATGTGCGATTGGTATTTACCTTATTTGTGTCAGGGAAACTAACCCAGTTTTGAGACAATGTTGTTATTACTTTATTCTGAGTAATAGGTGAATCGCATCTCAGTCAATCATATGACATAATCAACTACGTCACGTCACGTGTAGGCCGACATCATAATCATAGCTTACCTGTATATTTTCGGGAAATTGAGATTCAGGGATCGATTGATCGCAGCATGGGTAAATCATGGGTGGAGCTAAGCTAGAGGTGGGTGGGGCAAAGCTAAAACGGGATTCATCCATTCTAGTTCGATTTCTGCCATAGAGACAGGTAGCAATGTCGCCATCAAACCCGGCACACTAGATTCAGTGGATTTTCATGACCTTATCACGAACATTCCCGCCACTACCCACATAACAGCAGGAAAGGCTGTATCAGGATCCAAGAAACCCTTGGACCCACTCCAAATTTCTAATGGTACTATAAGCACTCTCTAGATTCAGTGGGCACAAGGCTACTTCCTTACCCTTCGGTCGCGAACCTTCCACTCAGTATCCCCAGCCCACGCAACAGCCGCCGAGGCCTTAATAGGATTCAAGAACACCTTGGATCCATCACGATTGTCTTCAAGCATGAAAAATACGACGCATCCATATCCCGCCTCTTCACTTAATTCAAGCACAGCAGGAGTGACATGCGCTTCAGGACCACACAATTCCTATCCTCTGAACTCTGGTACCCAAACTCCATCCAATAGAGGAGACAACAAGAATGGTATTAGATCCCCCAGCTCCACACGCGAGCAGATACGCATTTAATTAGTGGGTTAGGAGATTTTCCTTCAGGTGACCCAATCACTTAATGAGCCACACAAAGTTATTATTTCAGGAAAATATTTGTATTGGCATTCAATATCTACATTGAGAAAATGAAACTGTCAAACACAATAGTTCCTACCTCATCCTTTTGTAGTGACTGGTTAGCTTTTTCAACAAAAATTTCAGAAAATGTATATTTTTACAATAAAACTTAAACTGGTGAATATTTTGAAATTAATTTGACGAAGTTAACACTCAAACCGACCAGAAACGGCTTCTGCAGTGGTTTTTTAATATGTCAATTTGCAGACCAAGAGAAGACTATTTTTGAAAATTTACCGCTGGAATTCCTATAATTTTCAAAAATGGCTTGGTTTGCAAATGGACATTTTCCACGAAAAAATTGAAATCTTCACGAAAATGATCAAGTTTAAGTCAATCAGAGATGAGTAGTGAGTACTGACACTTTCCTACCTGTCTTCTGAGCCTCTGATTGGTTGTCATGGTCATGTGACTCTTCATAGTTTAATTTTAAAGTTTTGCGACTGCTCGATATTTGCATTTGAGGCATCACTGAAGACTAAGACTGGGAATCAATGTGCTTATCAATTTCCAATTCAGTTGTGCCTGATTCCGCAAGTCACAGGGGCCTCTTGGCCATCTGTGCATTAAGTGTGAACAACGAAAGGATGTTGTAACAATGAAAAGATGCCATGTTAGTGTTCTATTAGTCTTGAAGTTAACCCTTTAACACACATCAGCCAAAAATGGCCTCTGCAATGGTCTTTAGAAATGTTGATTTGAAGACCAAGAGAAGACAATCTTTTTTAATTTACCACTGGAATGACTGGCTCGATAACCGAGCCAGTCATTCCAGTGGTAAATTTTCAAAAATAATCTCAGTTTGCAAATCGAGATTTTCTATTAGAAGATTGAAATTTTCTTGGGATAAATTTGATGGTTAAACACCGGACTCCCTCCTCAAAACTATCCTACAATAACTTAGATTTTCAGTGTTTTGTTATGCAAAATTTTCCTGAAGTCATGTGACTATGTCAGCCAATCACAGCATGAGATGCTCACTGGCCGGTTAATAGGATTATTATGGTCTATGATTGACTTAACGCTTTAACCCTGACTGGCTCGGTTATCGAGCCAGTCATTCCAGTGGTAAATTTTCAAAAATAGTCTTCTTGGTCTGCAAATGGACATTTCTCAAGACAATTGCAGAAGCCATTTTTGGCTGATATGAGTTAAAGGTTAAATCTCTGTGCATTAGAATGGATACAGTAGATGATAGGGGAATCAAGTGGTTTAATCTTGGCTACGAAGAGGGAGTCCAGTTGAGGGAATTGAAATCATAAATACTTGGGCATGTTGGGTGGCAAGTTGCGTCGTGTGAATAGAGAAGTTTAAGCCTATGAATGCCTAAATAGGCGTCGTCTTGGTGTAGTGGCTAGCACTCGGGAGTACTTAACCTGAGAACCCAGTTCACGCCTGAGTTGCGCACTACCTCGCCTTCATTGGAAACATTGACAATCTCCTTCACTCCTTACCTCTCCACCCAGGAGTATAAATGAGCAATTGAACACCGGTGTAAAACTGGGAAAGTTACCAATAATAGACTGAAATAACACCAGTCTAGATATGCGTGAATGGGACCTGGAATCAGGGACTCGATAGACGCTAATCAAACGAATAACTTCCTTCATATGACTGCCTGTCGTCCAAGTGTACATAAATCATGGTATCCGATCTAACTGATAATGTTGGTATTGATGTTCTGTTTGACCGCCCACCATTCTTTGTTGAGATCTATGTTTGACCATTCGCCATGTATAACGATTAATTGTCAAATTCTGTATTGTATTTCTAGTCTCCTATTGTTGAGCTAACCTTTTACAGCAAGCTCTGTTGACCTTTTTTTTTTCTTGTTATTTTGGGGTCACCGTCATCAGAAAAGAAAATGAGAATGAATTCTATAAAAAAAATTTCCACGCTCTAACCGTCGAAGTTATTCAAGAAAATTTGAATTTTCTCAGAAAATATCCATTTGCAGACCAAGACTATTTTTGAAAATTTTACCACGAATGACTGGCTTGTCATTCCAGTGCTAAATTTTCAAAAATACCCTTCTCTTGGTCTGCAAATGGACATTTCTCAAGACCACTGCAGAAGCTGTTTTTGCCTGATATGAGTGTTAAAGGGTTGACTGTCTGATTGCTGCAAAGCACCAGATGATAATTTCAGTGCAAACTATTGACCCTAGACCATATCTTAACTGTTTAACGCAATTATACTGCATACTGCAATTCCACCCCTCTTAGTTTGTATTGGTGTCCACAGAAGTATCACAAGACTTGTAATCAGCATGTCTGTGTGTTGACAGCGCATTGCACAAAGTTCTGTGGGGAAAGGATCTTCATAAAACTTGGGTGTGAGGTTGTCCGGAAGGCGCCTTTATGCATTTGGGGTTAATATTATTAACCCTTTAACACTCACATCAGTCAAGAACGGCTTCGGCAATCGTCTTGAGAAATGTCCATTGGCAGACCAAGAGAAGACTATTTTTTAAAGTTTGACACTGGAATGACTGGCTCGGTAACTGAGCCAGTCATTCGACTGATAAATTTTAAAAAATAGTCTGTTGGTCTGCAATTGGCCACATTCGGCGGTTAAAGGGTTAAAAAAAGGAGCCGGTGAGAATGTATTCTCTAAATTTTAGTGGGATTTGATCTGTCACTCAAGTATCCGATGTCGTTATCAAATGTACCCATGTTAGCTGATGTCACAATCAAAATGATATATCTCCGTCACGGGATATTGACAAGTTTGTTACGAAAGTGTACAAATTGTATGCCTTTGAATTCACAATCTAATAAACATGCTGTTGAATATTTTAAGTGGATAGAAATTGGTGGGTCATCCTTAGAAATTGATCGCTCTATTTCTATATATGATCACCTGTACTTGTAACTTGTAACCTATCGTGTCTTGATTTTCATTTCTTAGGAACAAGTACAATATTTTTTATCAGATGCAAATGAGCTGTTAAAATTATCTTCAGTTGATACTATGCTACCCTCATAAGCTGATTTCTTGATGAAAAATAAATTAGCAGCAAATAGGCTGATTTTCGACTTATCTCTGTCATATTTTTGGTATCTGAAACATTAGATTTTGTCATGCCCTACCCATTAAATTTTGTCATGCCCTACCCATTAAATTTTGTCATTCCCTACCAATTAAATTTTGTCATGCCCTACCCATTAAATTTTGCCATGCCCTGCACATTAAATTTTGTCATGCCCTACCCATTAAATTTTGTCATGCCCTACCCATTAAATTTTGTCATGCCCTGCACATTAAATTTTGTTGTGAAGGAGAGAACATAATGATCTAAATGATGTACATAATTCTAAAATTGGCTTGGCATTCCAGTCACAGATTCTCTAGTTTGTATTT
Organism: Chaetoderma sp. LZ-2023a; assembly: GCA_034401795.1. Classification (NCBI taxonomy): domain Eukaryota; kingdom Metazoa; phylum Mollusca; class Caudofoveata; order Chaetodermatida; family Chaetodermatidae; genus Chaetoderma; species Chaetoderma sp. LZ-2023a. The sequence goes on along the minus strand of CM067368.1, from coordinate 73,260,704 downwards.
GTATATGAACTCGGGATGTAATGCTTGGGCGCCCCTTTCTCCCCCCTCCTTTTCTCTTCCCCCCCCCCTCTCCACCTCTTTCCCACTCTCCGTCCTCTCGTTGTTTTCAAAGCATTTATAGCAAGTACTTAGATTTAAATTTGGAACTTATTTGGGTAATTTATTGTAAGATAGGATATTATCATATTAAACATTGTTAAACACGCTATAATTTGACAAATTGTAAATACTGAAGATGAAATAAAATAAGGTTAAATTAATTAAAATGTATATTCTAAGTGATATATTTAAATATTGGTCGGCCTGTCTCTTCAATTTGTTACATTTTTGACAAAGTCGGCTAAACTGCAATTATAGCATGTTTTCACTTGCTGTGTAGGGAATTGACTTAATGGAAGGATCCAGTTTTAGCTATGCCACACCATCTCAAGTTAAGCTCTGCCCACGCCTTGCCCATGTTGGACTCGATCGATCTGTGCACTCCCTGAATCTCAATTTACAGAAAGCTATACAGGTAGACTGTTGAATATTTTGAAACAAATTTGACTGGGTGCTGTTGCTGTAGTCAAATTAGTTTCAAACTATTCAACAGTATGTTTATTAAATAGTAAAGACAAACAATTTGTAAAACCTGACAAACTATTAAGCATTTATGACAGACTATATCGAGTCATCCATGACATAGTTGATTATGGCATCATCCTACACGTCATGTAGTTGATTATGATGTCATATGATTGATAGATAACCTGAATCCTGTAGTTCTTATTACATGCAGCTGATTGACTGTTACATTGTTGTTGTTTGTTATTCATTCTTAAGAATTCAGGAAATTGTCAGAGCAGTATTTTTGTTAAATGGTTATTTAACTGTCTTTTCATTAATGTTAACCCTTTGACCCTCGAAAAACTAATTTCTCAGAAAATGTCCATTTGCAGAGCAAGAGAAGACTTTTTGAAAATTCACTACTGGAATGACTGGCCCAGTCGTTCCAGTTATAAATTATCAAAAATAATCTTGCTCTGTAAATGGACATTTCTCAAGACCCCTGCAGAAGCCGTTTTGGCTGATAAAAGTGGTAAATGGTTAAAGCCTTTAATTTTATTACTGCCAATTATGCTTAGATTTCAGTAAAAAGAATAGTATAAATTCAATTTCTAATTGTAAAAATGTTATTAATTTTATTGTAATGTATTGATGGAATATGGCTGTACCTAACTCTTTAATCCTCAAATTTGTTCTAGAAAATTTCAACTTTCTCATAGAAAATGTCCATTTGCAGACCAAGACAAGACTATTTTTGAAAAATTTCCCATTGGAATGACTGGCTCAGTATAGCCAAGACAGTCATTTCAGTGGTAAATTTTCAAAAATAGTCTTCTTGGTCTGCAAATGGACATTTCTGAAGATCACTGCAGAAGCCGTTTTTTGCTGATATGAGCGTTAAAGGGTTAAGGCTCAAAATTGTGAATGGAATAAGCAATTAGCATCTAAGCAATTAGCATCTAAGCAATTAGCATCTAAGCAATTAGCATCTAAGCTGTGTCTTGTGGTATATTTTGATACTAATTTGATGAAGTTATTGCTGACAGTAAGATTAGTTTCAAAATAGTCACCAGCTTTCATGCACAGTCGCCTTGATATGGGAGTTGGAATATAGCGTTGAAAATTTCAAAATTGTCCAGTAACAGAGTTCTGTCGAGGACGTTCAGTGGTGGCAATTTTCAATTAAAATATGCTGAGTTGTCATATTTGTGCAAATTCTGACCGAGTTCAATGCTACTAACAGTGCAGTAGAGCGCTGATGGTATTGGTCTGAGTGTCGGACAGATCCATCCACCCATGTAGGCAAATCCCTGCCCTAATTAATCACACATTCAAGTAAGGTTGCAAAGGTCTATCATGTTTTAGTTTGTTCACTCCCATCTCCAACCCATCCCATCGCTTATCCACTTCACTGGCTATCTTACCGGAGGACAACTAGCTGAATTAACAATTATCTTCCCCGATACTCTCCCTCACCCATAAGATTATTTCCCCATATATCCACACCTACCAACATCATAACAGTGCTTCCAATGCTCAATCTATGCTCAGACAAATAAAGCCGTCGTTATCTAATGTAATAACTTTCAGTAAGAGTACGGTATGTTTCTCGAGCCTATGTGAAGCGCAGGATTGCGTAACTTAGTGATCTTTATGGCGTCAGCGAATGGAGCATCTGAGTTTGTCAGTCAGTCATATGATGTCATAATCAACTATGTAATGTGTAGGATGATGTCATAATCAATTATGACATGCTAAGTTCATCCTGAATTTATAATTAATAATGGACTAATATGGCAGCATGCGCACCCAGTCAAATTAGTTTCAAAACATTCAATAGCCTACATGTATAGTTTTCTGGAAATTGAGACTCGGAGAGTACAGGGATCGATATATCCCAACATGGGTGGCGCTTTAAGCTAGAGATGGTCCCTAACCATAGGTAAAACTGAATTCCTCCATTCGATAGAATGTTAGTTTTCAAGCTGTCAAGGCTCGGCATTTGCATCCCCAGGCCTCTAATCTTAACTGTCAAGACATCGGGCAATAATTTCAATGGGCACTAACTCTGGAGATGCTGAATATTTTGAAATCAATTTGACTGAAAGTTGTTTGTGGCTAAACCACCAACAACTTTCAGTAAAACTGTTTTCAAAATATTCAGCCAATCACAGTTACTGTTTTCAAAATATTCAGAGTTAAACCACATGGAAAATGTAGTCTGTAGAAATTCAGCAGGCAGATGGTTACCTACAGTCCAGCTGATAAATAAGTTATGATTTTTCCAAAACAAAAACATGTTTTTGAAGACCATGTAAGAAATGTTCTGTTGAATATTTTAAACATATTGGATTGGAAGACTGCTTCCAATCCAATTATGTTCTAAATATTCAAATATATGTTGTATTTTATTTTGGAAACATCCCAAGTTATTTCGGAGCTGTCCTGTATACAGCAGTATTTATTTAACGAGTTCCTTCAATAGTTTAACCATTTATCCCTCGAATTTGTTCAAGAAAATTTCAATTTTCTCATGAAAAATGTCCATTTGCAGACCGAGGCTTTTTTTGAAAATTTACCACTGGAATGACTGGCTCGGTTATCGAGCCAGTCATTCCAGTGGTATATTTAAAAAAAAATAGTCTTCTCTTGGTCTGCAAATGGACATTTCTCAAAGCAACTGCTGAAGCCGCTTTTGGCTGATATGAGTGTTAACGGCTAATGTTTGAATTCGGCAGATTGCCTGTTAACTTGTAAGTTTTTGTCATAATGTCTTAAGTGTTCCTTATCTTGACTTGTGCATCTACATTCTCAATCTTCTTTGATCATGAAATGAGTGATGGTTTAACTTACTGCTTTTACTGTAATTGTTTTTTAATTAATGCCTATCATCACAAGGTGCTAGCTTCAATGTAGACCTTTGGGCCATTAGAAATGTGTGGAAACAACATTCAAATTACCCCCCCCCCAAAATGCAGGCACATGGTTTTGTGTCTCATTTTAGGGAATGGGTGTTCTAACTCTTGCCAAAATTTGAGTAATTATACTATTTTAGCAGGATTACTATTTTTATTCGATGAAAGGACGCTAGCATGCAGGCTAAATTTTGGCCCAAATCCTCCCCAAAAATCCTTATACTCGTAGAAAGGACGCCTAGAGAAATTGAAATCCATTCTCTAAAACGGTTAAAACTCATAGAACCTACCACGGAAATTGAACGCAATTTCTATATGCATGCTTACTGCCGTACCACTATGTTTAATGTACGCCTCAAAAATATCATTGTGGAAGTGAAATTATTAATGGGACAGCCTAAATAGCGCGTATCTTCAATAAAGAGCTTTTGTTACATTACAATCACTGCTACCTTTGACATAAAATGTCGCCTTGAAAATATGGAAATCATGTGATGTTAGGAATGTGGTCAGATCAGCAGTTGTGTTTACTAGAATTCTAATATCTGCCATTCTCTATTTTCATTGGCTTATACGGAAGAATTTATCCAATCAGAATGAGGGAAATAATATTTCTTTTCAGTAAAAATTAATAATAGAATAGTGTTTACTCTCGTATTGCGCATTAATTTTGTAATGCCAACCAACATTAAATGATCCAAAACGGAATCTGAATTAGAATGAGATAAACCACTTCTTACGTTGGTGACTTGCTGACTCTTTTGCGATTGGAGGTGCCGTGTTCTCGCGAGATCTTATATGCTAACAGGAGTTTGTTATCAAACAGGTATGGATCAGACCTAAAGTACAATTCTTAGTTCCTATCGTGCAATGATAATATAAAGTATTCAGAGTTCCGAGTCCAGAATATTTTATCCGAGTACTCGCTCTAATTAATAATGATCTTTTGCGTTTGGAGGCGAATCATGTGATTTATATCTTGTTGGACGCCATTTTATGTCAAATTCAGGATTAATTTTGATGTAATAAATGATATTTATTGATGGATACGCAATATTTAGGTGCTCCAATTTAATAATTTCACTTCCGCGATGATGTTTTGAGATATACATTAAACATAGTCGTAAGGCGTGAGAATTTGTACCGTTGAATTTCCGTGGTATCATTTATTTATTTTTTACGAAAGTTGACAAAAAAATATGCTCAATGACTACTCGATTATAGGACGCACCCCTTTCCTAGAACATGTAATATGACAAAAAAAACTGCGTCCTTTAGTCGAATTTTAACGGTACATTTGCATATGTGAACGCATAGCAAAAGACCATGTTTTCACTAGACATCCATGACAATGAAAATGGAATCATGATGGATTTGAACTCATGCCAATGCTGCTTAATTGGGCGGGATTTGGATTGCAAAAGTTTATCCATGAAGTGTATCAATATGTTTAATAATAATAATGATAATAATAATAAGTAACGCTTGTACTAGTGAATTGCCAGTTTCAGTTAATTAACCCTTTAATGGCCACACTGGCTAAAACTGGCCTCTGCAGTGGTCTTGGGGAATATCCATTTTCAGGCTAAGAGACTATTTTTGAAAATGCAAGCCAGTTATTCCAGTGATAAATTTTCAAAAATAGTCCTCTCTTGGCCTACAAATGGACATTCAATAAGGAAATGTCTTGATTTTCCTGACCAAACCTGACCAATAAAGTGTTAATTCTTTTATCATGAACTTCATTTCCTGATAGGTCAACACTTTATTGGCCAAGACTTTTGAAGAAGATCTAAACATTTGCTATTTGAAAGTCTGTTTGCAGGTCGAGAGAAGTCATTAAAATTACACTTAAATGATGGTTATTGAGCCAGGCATTCCAGTGGTATATCATCAAAAATTGTCCTCTTGGAGCGTGTTTTGGCTGGCTTTACCTACAATTAAAAGGTTTAGCTTGAAGACACCTCATGCTGATCAAATTTTGGTTGAGTCTTGTATTAGTTTTGAAAAATCTGTTGCAATTGCTGTGTTTAGAAGTGCAAAAAGCAAGTGTTTTTGTAATCAAATTCCTTTTTCAAAATCAATACCTATACTCCGACGGGTAGTTACTTTAATGTTTGCTATTTAACAGTAAAGGGTTTAATAATTAATTAATGTTAAATAAATATTAATTAGTGAATTACTTTACACAGTTTATAGGAGTCATGTAAAAAATAGTTAATTTGTAAAAGTTGTATGGTTTTTTAATATAATTTAACCTTTGTGGTGCTGTGTCCAGAATTTTAAACTTTTAAAAGCGGATTATGGAAGACTGATATTTATTTTGGGAATGTTTTGCCTAAAGCTATTGCTGTCACTAGACATCAATAGACTAACTGTCTGGCAAATTTCTGCAGACTACATTTTCCATGGGGTTTAACTCTATATGCTGAATATTTTGAAAATAATTTGACTGAAAGTTGTTGGTGACTAAGCCACCAACAACTTTCAGTCAAATTGTTTTCAAAATAATCGGGAGTTCCAGAATTATTCCCCCCTTGACAATATTGGCAGACAGTTAATAATATTTGTCAAAATGAACCCTGGCTGTCGTGCTTAACTGTCTCGCTGCTACAAGCCACCATACAATAATTTCAATGAGCTAAAACTCCTGACCTGAATATTTTGGAAAATTTGACTGAAATTTGTTGGTGGCTTAGCCACCAGAAACTCAGTCAAATTGTTTTCAAAATATTTAGCAGGTCCATCGATATGATCCTTAGAATGTCATCTGCAAAAACCCAGCAGGCGGACAGTTAAGGAAATGCTGTAGGGCAATTCAACATGACAGGGGTTACCATAGATTTGATTTGAGTTTTGATTCATAACAAACTTATACTATTGTCAAATTTCTCAGTTGTGTACAAATTCAAAATTGTTCTGCTTGCCCGCAGCACATTATAGATTAAACAGAGAATTTGATTTAGCATGCAGCGGGTAACAATTGTAAAATTTAAATTGACTTGTTATATTCTAATTTTTGTACTGTTTGTAAAAATAAAGATATTGTTTATCAGATTTCACGGATTTCAATTCTGTATGTGATTTAATACAACTAAGTACCTAAAGTCCTGCTGTTTATTTTGAAATTAATTTTTGCAAATGTTGTTGACAGCTTTCCGTCTAATTATTTTCCAAATAATCAGCAGGCCTCATCTAGCATGGTTTGACGTTTAGGCGGAGTTTATGGATATTACTACAAACACTTACAGGAATGATTCTCGCAAGAAATGTTTTGTACAAATATTTATTGTGGGCATAGCAATTATGAGACGGTCTACCTTTATTTGCTGCAAAACCAACCATCAGTAACACAAACTAATAAATTATAATTAACATATTATTAATATTAATGATTAGTACTAATTATACAGATTTTGTTAAATCTTCTAACACTAAAGACCTGATGTGACTAAGTATGTATTATATGGGATATAGTTTGTTGAATATTTTGAAACTAATTCGGCTGGATGCCACTCCTGTTTTTAAGCAGCAGCTGCTACCAGTCAAATTACTTTCAAAATAGTCCACAGCTTTACTGTGTGGTTGTCTTGAGATGAAAATATTAGAATGTCAGTGATGAGTGTTAGGAAATAGTTTGTTGCACTTGTATCTTAATTCATAATTATTAATATACTGCTGTTGGTGTTTTGTGGCATTTAAAGGTCGACCACCACACGGTGGCACAGTATGTACAAAATGTATGCAATATGCATATCATTGGGAGATTATATGATATTGCTAGTACAATTTAAATATTTTATAAATTGATTATTTTCTCCCAAAATGTGGCTCGGCTCTATTGAAGCTATAAGAGGAAAGGTTACACAGATACTGGGAATTTATTTTTATTTAACAAAATTGTTTCATTAAAATTGTAAGCGTTATTAAATATTTATAAATTATATAATACAATGCCATATTCCAGTTTCTATGCAGCCAAAGTCACAATACGAAATAGTAATTTGAATGGTTTGCGTAACATTTCCTCGATTTTAATTTTTATACAAAAGTTTTACATTGAAAGCGTTTATTATTACTAGTAATGCTATTATTACTGAGAAAACAAAATGTTTATTAACTCTTTCGATCAGAGACAGGACCAGAACTAGGTAGTTCATTATTCATTGTACATAATGATTGTTTATAGGGAAGGAGAATATTTTTCACGGCTGCTTTCTGATATACCTCTCTTGAAAAACAATCTAGACCTCAAATGTGTCTAAAAACATCTAATTTTCCTGACTTATTAGAATAATCATTTCTTTAGTACAATGTAATGAGCTATCTTCCCTTGTCCCAACTTTGGAGAAAATGAGGATAGTAATACAAATATTTATATATATGGAAATGCAAAGGAGATGTACATCTCAAAATATTGCTATGGCCACACCACAAGTATTCATTCATTCATTGTTATACCAAGTTTATTTTTGCTTGTGTATACATGCTGTTACTTACTGATCGTAATAAATAAATAATAAATATGCTTGTTTGATTCTGACTTGCATAGTCTGTTACTATTTTGTTAAATAAAACGTTGCTGACTAAAGATGGCATATCAAGTTTCAAGGTAATGTATACTACTAACTGTATTATAGTGCTACAAATCCACGTCTTCATTAACTGGCTGCTAGGAGTCTGGGTATACATTGAAAATGACCAAGTTGCACACTAATCTTCGGATTTAAAACTGTTTGTTCAATATACATTGGCGCTGTGCATAGGATAGGTTGGCGGGGCAGGCCGCGCCGCACACTAATCTTCGGATTTAAAACTGTTTGTTCAATATACATTGGCGCTGTGCATAGGATAGGTTGGCGGGGCAGGCCGCGCCGGGGATGGCTACCATAGTTGGGGCAAAATTCAGAAAAGACATGCCATGAGGTCATTTCACCAGTTGCTATTAACAAGAGTGTTAGATGTAGACAGTGTCCTTCAGTGCAGGGATACATTTCTAGCCATGCCCCTCCCATCTATAACTTAGCTTGACCCACACTTTGAGCATGTTGGGATCGATTTATATATACTGACTCATGACTTTCCAGAATCCCATTTTCATGTTAACTATACACAGAAGCTGTTGAATATTTTGAAACTAATTTGACTGCGGGCTGGTGCTGCAAATTAGTTTTAAAAATATTCAACAGAATGTTTATTAAGTAGAAAAGCCATCAAAGACATTCATATACTTGGTGGACTATTCCAGCTTCATAGCATAGTGTTTCATGTCAATTATGATTGTGACGGAAGCCTACATGTACATGTGACGTACTTGATTATGATTGCACATACTTGAGTGACAGATTGGGTTCATTCATTGCAGAATTAGCACAGTTCTTTGTTTACCTGCATAATGCGCACGTCAAGATCTGCTCGCTAAGTTCAGTGTATTGATCGAATTGCTTTATACATAATGTAAACTGTTGGAACTTGTAAATAAATTGACCGGTTACAGTACTTTGGATATCCGTGGGAGCTTTACAATCTGCCTTTTATACTTCACCAGTTTTTAGTTAGTGACCCGGGAGTAGCACCTTAGGACGACGAAAATGAGAATGATAGGAAAGTTGGACGTGCGAATGGAGCTGGGCAGCAACCAAGAATAAGTGTATTTGGAACATAATCTGGTGAGTTTAAAGTTTACAAATTGGTGGCAGCGGTGGGATTTTTGTAACGAGATGAAGTAATATGAAATTTGCATGAAATTGTAAGGTCGGTGCAATACTATCTCAGGTCCAGGAAGGTGAAGAACGAGTAATTGCTTATGCCAGTGCTACATTAAGGAGTCAGAGAGGAATTGGAGCACATATGACAAAGAGTTCTGGGCAGTTGTATGGGCTGTTAGAAATTTTCGACCATATCTCTATGGAAAGAAGTTCCAAATTTTAACCGACCACAAGCCATTGTTGAATGTAGAAACTATCAGATCCAAGAAAGACCCTACTGGAAGACGTACCAGATGGTCTATAGAGTTAGGAGATTATGATTTTGATGTTGTCTACAGGAAGGGTGAAGAAAATGCGAAGGAATAGAGGATAATATGTATGTTGCTGAGACAGATGTTCTGCTTTGTGATGAGAAAAGTCAAGCCATTAGTGTTGATGATGAACAGGATGCAGATGAGATTTTGCGGTCTGTTAAAAATGCTATGAAGCTGAAATCTGATTGTATCGAAGAAAGTTGTGATCTTGAGAGGAGTAAAGGGGAAGTCATGCGATTGTGGCGTCAGAAAGATAGTTTGATTGTTTAGGATGATATACTATATAGGAAGTTTGTAGCTAGAGACGGTAGAAGTTGCTTACAAACAGTTGTTCCAGAGCTTAATAGCATTCGTCATCAAAGAAAGTCATTGCGGAGTTGGTGGCGGACATTTTGGTGCAGAGAAAACGTTGGTGAAACTATAACGGAAATACTATTGGTACGGGATGTCATCTGATGTGAAGCAATGGTGTCACGCGTGTGAGGAATGAGCAACAGGGAAATCATCTCCATTAAAACCAAGAGCTCCGTTAGTGCAGGAACAAGCTAGCTATCCATTTGAAAGATTAGCGATGGATGTGGTTGGGCATCTGACCACTACTAATAATGGCAAACGTTTTATTTTGGTTGTGTCCGATTATTTCACAAAATGGCCGGAGGCAATTGCACTAAAAGATCATAAAGCAGAGACAGTTGCCAGAGATCTGGTGAATGAAGTATTTTGCCGGTATGGAGTTCCAGCTAGGTTGCATTCAGATCAAGGCTGAGACTAAGTCAGAATTAATTAGTGAGTTGTGTAGGTTATTGGACATAACCAAGACACGAACAACGCCTTATCATCCTCAGTCAGACGGACTGGTTGAAGACTTAGTCGCACTTTAGTTGAGATGCTAAGGATAGTGGGTAGAGATAACCAGAAGGATTGGGATGAGCATCTCCCAAAGATGCTGCTGGCTTATCAATCAAGTGTTCATTCCTCAACCCAGTTTTCACCAAATTTGTTGATGTTTGGTCGGGAGGTACAGTTGCCAAGTGATATTGTGTTTGGTGGTGTAGAGGAATGGTTTCAGTCTACCACGCAGTATGCCACTGAAACACAACAGATGCTTCAGCAAGCATATGAATCCGTACTTGAGAATACAAAGGCAGCTCAGAGAAGACGGAGGGATGGATATAATAATAAGATTAGAGGTGAGTATATTAATGTTGGCGATAAAGTCAGAGTGTATAGTCCAGCTGTGAAACAGGGCCTATCAAGAAAACTTCATACGTACTGGGATGGTCCATGGACAGTGATCAAGAAGATAACAGATGTTGTGTTTCGAGTGAAAATAGACGGTGGGAGGAGAAAAATGTAGTTCACTACAACAGGCTGCGTAAGTGCAGTAGTTTTCCATTAGCTGATAACGCTGGTGGGTTAGATGGGTACAGGGATACCGGTAGAACACCTGATGTTGAGTCATCAGTTTTAGAGGAGCAGGTAGATCCACCAGTTCCCGATGTTCTTCCTTGTGCGCCCCCACAAGGTGGTATCGCTTGGAGATATAAGTTAGGTGAATCTTCAGGAGCGGACGGTCATTCTGCTGATGAACCTTTGGATCATTCTAGTGATGAACCTTCAATGGGTGTTGATTCTGATGACACAGTGGCCCCGAATGATGTGGATGATGATTTACCGATGAGTGACCCCATGGCTGGCAGCTGGAGAGCGCAGACTACTCGATCAGGCAGAGCGACAACGAGACCAGTACGCTTGCAGGATTTTGTGGTCGAGTAGGTTAAGCAATGCATTAGTCATGTATATTGGTGTAAATATCGATACACACACTAGTGTACATGTAAAAATGTTGTTCAATAATTGTAATTGAACGTGTACATAACTGTATAAAATATAAATAGTGTTTACTTGCAAATTGCTCTATTTCATGGAATTGCAAGGGTGGTTGTGTGTTTAGAAGATAAATGAATTTACTACAGTTCTGTAAATAAAGACAAAATGTATACACCCTATGACTCTTCAGTGTAATATTCATATCGCTGTAGAATGGTTGCTATTAATATAATAGATCATAAGTGTTGGGTTTTTTAAAGGGGGGAGGAAATGTAAACTGTTGGAAATTGTCAATAAACTTACCAGTTACAGTACTTTGGATATCCGTGGGAGCTTTACAATCTGCCTTTTATACTTCACAAGTTTTTAGTTATTGACCCGGGGGTAGCACCTCAGGAGGACGAAAACGAGAACGATAGAAAAGTTGGACGTGTGAATAGAGCTGGCCAGCAACCAAGAATAAGTGTATTTGGAAAATAATCTGGTGAGTTTAAAGTTTACACATCGTAACAAGCCTTTAGCCAGGTTATGATGAAGGAATCAATACCAATGGTGCTACCAGTAAATGGTGAGTTGCCGAAAATGGGAATGCTTTGATCCAACTATATTGGCTAATGTGAATATCACTTAATGTGACACGTCAGCTTTAAATAGCCAGCCTGGCAAAGGTATGGTTATTTACTAATATAGGTTTGTACTGATTATTTTAACATCATAAGAGTTTTCGTGAAGCTCAATATACTGGTATGCCTGCAAAACGTACATGTTTGAAGAACAGAAAATGTATTGGAATAGTTATTCTTTGTAAATATGAAGTTTTTCAGTTGAGATGACTGGCGAATATAAATGGATCTTGCTGAAAAATATTTTTCAATTGAGATATTTCTGATGATTATGAATTGGATGCTGAAATTTGATTACAACTGAGGTACTATCCATGTTCTATACCAAATTTTAAACTAAGTGTCTAGATATTTTCCGGTTGCCCAATGAAAGCCATATTTTCGATGAATTTCTCATGGAAGAAAGATAATTTGGGGTAATACTGACAGGTTTTGTAAAAATAAAATATGACAAACAAGAGCAATCCGAGATTGCAGACACTTGCCATCCAATCATTTCTTGTCAATGCAACTCCTACAGTTTAGCTCTGATTCTTTTGCAACTTGGTAAGTGTTATCTTTGCCACGTGAAGGTGTGCATGTGCTATCTGTATACCTGTACGTTCATCCGTCTGTCCAAAATACCCTCTGTCCATCTCTGACAATCATTTCTTGTCAACGCAACTCCTAGAGGTCTCAGTGGATTAATTTTAAATTTCTTCCACATTATCAGTATCATGTGCAGATGTGCATGTGCTTTTTTCGCGACCAAAAAAGTATTCATTACAGTGTTATCCCATTTAAATATCTTAAAAGATGATACATAAACTGCATTGCCAATCATTTGTCAACGCAACACCTCCTACAGTTTAGCGCCGATTCTTTTGAAACTTGGTAAGTGTTATCATTACCACGTGAAGGTGTGCATGTGCTATCCGTATCCCTGTATGTCATCCGTCTGTCCAAAATGTATGTATGTCCATCTGTCAGTCCATTCATCTCTGACAATCATTTCTTATCAATGCAACTCCTCCTAGAGGTCTCAATGGATTAACTTAAAATTTTGTCCACAATAGTATCATGTGCAGAGGTGCATGTGCTTTTTTCACGGCCAGAAACTTATTCACTGCAGAGTTATCCCATTTAAATATCTTAAAGCTGATACATAAACTGCATTGCCAATTATTTCTTGTCAACGCAACTCCTACAGTTTAGTTCCGATTCTTTTGCAACTTGCTAAGTGTTATCATTGCTACGTGAAGGTATGCATGTGCTATACGTGTACGTCCATCCGTCTGTCCAAAATGTATGTATGTCCCTCCGTCGGTCTGTGCATCTGACTATCATTTCTTGTCAAGAAACTCCTAGAGGTCTCAGTGGATTAACTTAAAACTTTGTCAACTATCAGTATCATGTGCAGCTGGGCATGTGCTTTTTTCGCGGCCAAAAATTTTTTCATTACAGAGTTAAAACCCTTCAAATATCTTAAAGCTGATACATAAACTGCATTACACTTAGTGACAAACGAATTTAGGTTTTAGGAGTTGCATTTTTCATTGATTAGTTTTTCTAAAATATTGTCCTTTACAATTAACGTTGCATGTATGCCCACTCTTGATGTATGTTTATCTAAAATGTTTGGATCCGGGGGGGGGGGGGGGGGGGGGGGGGTGTATGCCGTCTTCTGATGGCTCTTGTTTATTCAAGATTTTCAGATCACGCCCAAAGTTTGAGCTAAATCAGACCAGTAGTTTCCAAGATATTCACAGATCCAGAATTTGGTCCAATCCGGATCCAGGTTCTCTTATCTGGATCATGGGCAAAGTATGGAAATCCTCCTACACAGAAAGTTCCTTCGTTGTTATTTGAGCCAAATCAGATCAGTAGTTTTTAGTTTATCGGGCCAATACAACCGACCTGCATCCGTCAACTTTTTCTTTAAACGACTCTCAAGAACTACTGGCCCAATTTCAATTATATTAGGCAGGAAGCATCCTCAGCACATGGAGATCCAAGCTTGTTCAAATAAAGCCGAGCGGCCATCTTGGCCAGTGGCCATCTTGGATTTTATAAACCTCTAAAAGTCTCCGAAACCACTTGGGGTATCGATTCGGAACTTATGAAACATCATCATCGGCTAAGCCAAGTTTGTGCAGACCCGCTGAAGGGATTGGGCCGAAATTTGGGAAATGTGATTTGGGACTAAACGCCTTTAAAGTATGTTCAAGGGAAGTTAATACGTAAAAAAAAACATGGCTGCAGTCGACCAACCAAAATGTAGCATGTTTGGTGGCCATTTTTTATTTTTTATTTGCTGGATTTTAAAGGCGAAAATGTTTTCTATAGGTTTATGCCAATTTCAAATCTGCTACTTTCGAAAATGTCGGATAAACAGTTTGACAGTCATCTTGGATCATTTTCCCGCCAAAAGCTCCCATATTAAAGCAATGGGAAATTTTTAATGTCTTCTCGAGAACCACTGGGCCAATTTCAATTATATTTGGCAGGAATCAGGCATATGTATCCAAGTTTGTTCAAAGGAAGCCGATCGGCCAATGTGGCCGGTGGCCACCTTGGATTTTGGACTATTTTTAAAAGCGTCTAAAAATCTTCGAAACAGCTTAGCGAATCGATTCAAATCTCATGAAACATCATCTAGGGCAAGAGAACTTTATTGACCAAATGATTTGGTGGACATCTTGGATGACCTAGTTTTCGCGAAAAAGTTCTCTAAAACCGATATGGGGAGCAGGCCGAAATTTGGCAGATATGCATTAGGACTAAGGGGCAATAAAATTTGTTCAACTGAAGTTAATGTAAAAGAACATGGCCACAGTGGACCAATCAGAATGTAGCGTGTTTGGTGTCCATTTTGAGTTGGGGTTTTTTTTTAATGGATTTTGAAGCAGAAATTGCTCTTATACCGGGTTTTGTTTATGCCGATTTCAAATTTGCCACTTGAAACTCGGATAAACGGTTTGGTGGCCATCTTGGTTAATTTTCCTTCCAAACCCTCCAATATTAAAGCAATGCGAAATTTAAAATGTCTTCTCGAGAACTATTGGGCCGATTTCAATTATTATCCGGGCCAAGTGAGCTTATGCCATGCCGTCCCTCTGTCCGTCCGGTGTCTCCATCAACTTTTTCTTTTAAATTACTTCTCAAAAACCACGGCCAATTTCAATTATATTTGGCAGGTAAACATCCTTAGGGCATAGAGATCGAAGTTTGTTCTAACGAAGCCGATCGGCCAATTTGGGCAGTGGCCATGTTGGATTTCAACCAATTTTTTATATGTCCGAAACCGCTTGGGGAATCAATGAAAACCTCATGAAATGTGATCTATGGCAAGAGCTGAACCAAGTTTGTTCGAGAAAACTTGATTTGCCAGATTGTTTGGAGGCCATCTTGGATGACCTAATTCTCACGAAAAAGGCATCTCCAGAACCGCTGAGCGAATCGGGCCGAAATTTGGCAGATATGATTAGGGACTAAGAGCCATTAAAGTTTGTTCAAGGGAAGTTGATCCGTCAAAAAATATGACCGCCGTGGGTCAATCAAAATATACCGTTTTGATGAGCTGATGTTTTTTTGGGTATTCCAATTTCAAATTTGCCATTTTCGAAACTCAGATAAACGGTTTGGCAGCCATCTTGGATCATTTTCCCGCCAAAAGTTCCCGTATTAAAGCAATGGGAAATTTAAAATGTCTTCTCAAGAACCACTGGGCCGATTTCTAGTATATGTGGCAGGAATTATCCTTATGGCATATGTATCCAAGTTTGTTCAAAGGAAGCCGATCAGCCAATTTGGCTGGTGGCCATCTTGGATTTTGGACTATTTTTAGAAACGTCTAAAAAATCTTACAAAACCATTTCAGCGATTGATTCAAAAATCATGAAATATGATCTAGCACAAGAGCTGAATCAAATTTGTTCAAGGGAAATTGATTGGCCAAATTGTACGGTGGCCATCTTGGATGAACTAGTTTTTGTGAAAATGACTTCTCCAGAACCGCTGAAGGAATTGGGCCCAAATTTGGTAGATACCATTAAAGCCTTTGGCTTCCATTTTGGATTTCTTTATTTGATGGATTTTCAAATCAAAATTGGTTTTATATAGGTTTTTGAGTATGCTGATTTCAGATTTACCGCTTTCGAAACTGTCGGATAAACGGTTTGTCGGCCATCTTGGATTGTTTTACCGCAAAAGGCTCGTACTAAAGCAATGGGAAATTTCTCTTCTCGAGAACCACTAGACCGATTTCAAGTATATTTAGCAGGAATCATTCTTAGGACATAGAGATCCATGTTTGTTCAAGCCCGATCGTCCAATTTGGCCAGCGGCCATCTTGGATTTTAGCTGATTTTTAAATACGTCAAAATCTGAAACTGGGGATTGATTTCAAACTGATGAAATATCAGTTCGGGTAAGAGCTAAACCAAGTTTGTTCAAGGGAACTTGATTGGTCAAAAGGTTCGGCGACCATCTTGGATGACCTAGTTTTCATGAAAACGACTTCTCCAGAACCGCTGGAAGCGTCGAGACAAAATTTGGGAGATTTGATTAGGGACTAAAAGCCATTAGAGTTTGGTCCATGGAGATATGTCAAAACAACATGTCCGCCATTAATCAATCAAAATTTAGCTCTTTTGGTGGACATCTGGTATTTTCTGCAAATTTCGGAGAAAATCATAAAACAAAACTTATTAACCACTGGGCTAATTTTAGTAAAACTTGGCTAAACCTGCACAGAAATTTGATTGGTAAATTTTTCCAGTGGTCATCTCGTTTTGTTCAGTAGTACCAGTGGCTAATAATTGCAGGCCAGCGATACAGGCCCCTTGGGCCTCTTGTTTGTTTATACAAGCCAAGCGATGGATTGCAAGCAACCACTAAGTAGAAAATACTCTGGTTTCTGCGAAACGGAGATAATTTGGAATGCCAGAATGGCCAACTGAGCATAGCGACTGTCCGGTGGCGTCCGGCCGGCAACTTTTGCTTAAAAACACTACTACTCATTAACCACTTGGAAGATTTCAACCTCATTTGACTGGATGAACCCTATGGGGATCGGCTTTAGAAATTGTATACAGAATTTTGATTGGTCAATTTGTTCTGCACCCATCTTGAAATTTCCGAAAAATCATTTAAAACGCTACTCCCCATTAACCGCTTGGGCAATTTCAACCGGACTTAGCTGGGGGGATAGTACACTGGTATGGTTCAGAACTTGTGTACAGGATTTTGATTGGGCCATTTATTTGGCATCCATCTTGAATTTTCCAAAAAATGTCTGAAGTCGTTTAAAAACACTACTCATTAACTGCTTAATCAATTTCAACCAGACTTGGATTTTCTGAACATTTCTGGAAATCACTTAAACGCCTACTCAATAACTACTTGGCTGATTTCAATCAAACTCGGATGGAAGAACCTTAGTGTAGTATGCTTTAGAACTGTATACAAAATTTTGATTCGTCCATTTATTCGGCAGCCATCTTGAATTTTCCAAAAAATGGCGGGAAATCGTTTAAAACACTACTCATTAACTGCTTGAGCAATTTCAACCAGACTTGGCTGGAAGGATACCATACTAGGCTGGTAGGTTTCAGAACTTGTATACAGAATTTTGATTGGTCAATTTTTCAGGCGGCCAGCTTGGATTTTCTGAAAATTTCTGTAAATCAGTTGAAAGGCTTCTCATTAACCGCTTGAACAAGTTCAAACAAACTCGGCTGGAAGGACCCTAAAGTGGTATGCTTCGGTTTGTACACAGAATTTTGATTGGTCAGTTTGTAAAATCCGAAAAATTGCTGAAAATCGATGCTACTCCTCATTAACTACTTGGGCGATTTCAACCAGACTGGCTGGAACAAGCCTATGTCGGTAGGCTTCAGAACTCTTATACAGAATTTTGATTGGTCAATTTTTCTGGCGGCCATCTTGGATTTTTTTAACATTTTGGGAAATAATTTTAAACGGCTACTTCTCATTAACCGCTTGGCTGTTTTCAGAAAAACTCAGCTGGAAGAACCCTAGGTCGGTACGCTTCAGAAAAAGTACACAGAATTTTGACGGCTTGATTTTGATGGGGGCCATCTTGGATTTTCCGAAAAATGGTAATTTGTATAAAATGCTACTTCTCATTAATCGCTTGGGCAATTTCAACCAAATTTGACTGGAAAGCTCCTATTGCCGTAGCCTCTAGAAATTCTATTCAGACTTGATAGGTCAATGTTTTCTGGAACAATTTAAAAACAGTACACCGTACTTCAATCAATAGCCTGATTTCAACAAAACTTGGGTGGAACGATCCTTAATTACAGTAGGTTTCAACATATTAAATGAGAATCTTGACTGGTAAATTTTTTTGTGGTCATCTTGGATTTTCCGAAAATCATCCATCATGTCTATTTAAATGCAAGTGGTTTAAATGCCATTGGTCCAGGTAAGCGCCACAGGCCCTTGGGCCTCTTGTTTATATATATGTATGGAATTTATAATTTGCATCTTCTTGCATTTTGAGTAGTTGTATATAAGCATTAATGTTAAAATGATAGTATTGACCCATGGGAAGGGTTTTATGGACATGGTTCCATAATAAATTTTTATATCTATCAGCGATAGCCCCCTTAAGTCGTAAAATAGAAGATGGACCAATCAAACAATGGCACGTTTCACATTTACGCAATACTTATGTACCATAGTATAATTAACTCTTTAACCCTTGAATTTGTTTTTAAAACTGAATTTTTTCAGACAAAATGTCCATTTGCAGACCAAGAGAAGACTATTTTTGAAAATTTACCACAGGAATGACTGGCTCAATTATTGAGCCAGTCATTCCAGTTGTAAATTTTCAAAAATAGTCTTCTCTTGGTCTGCAAACGGACATTTCTCAAGAGCACGGCTGTAGCCGTTTTAGCTGATACCCTTTGTGAAATTAGCTCGTGATATCACAACCTACAGTTACGCAGTCATGCAAATGAAACTCCAATATTTCTAACACAACCAATGAAATTGGCGATGCCGTGGAGTTTGCAATTTATTTTCACAATGTAAATATAGCAAAAATTTTTACCAGATTTGGAGTGAATAGTTCAAAATTTATTGGTTGAATATTCAGTTTCAATGAGAAAATTAGCCCTTGTAGAGAAAATCTACCAGGCCTAGTTCCTTGATTGGTGAGTGGTACATTATCCTACATGTACCAACTGAGCTGTACTACAAATGTTAACACGTTAAATTGTAAAAAAAATTTCCAAGAATTTAAATTTTTACGGTTTCAATGTCCATTTGCAGGCGAAGAAGATAAGATTAGGGTTTTTTGTAAATTTACCACTGGAATGACTGGCTCAATTTAAGTATCGAGGCAGTAAATATTGTCTTATCTTGACCAGCAAATGGAAATTCCGTAAGACCACTACAGAGGCTGGATTTCGCCGGCTTGACCATTAAAAAGTTATACTCTGTCCTTAAACGGTCTCGATTTCTCATCAAGCGTGAGGATATGAATCCCGTCATGGTTTCCCTGATAATGCGGGTTAAGGGGTCAGTACCGTGCAATACAGGCCCAGTAACCTGCGGTATAAAGGGTATGCCTATCTCAGTGTTATAGGTACATTGTACTGCTATATCTCAGGGTGTAAAATTAAAGCTGAATAGCTGTGCTAAAGATTTCAACATTAATCCTACATGTAAAATAATGTTATCAATAAATTTCCATTTTAGCTTTAGCATCAACGGCTTCCAATCACATTATGTCTAGAATATTTAATAGTACATTTTATTATGTTTTTGTAAACATGTTAAGTTATTCCTGATCTGTACTGTAAGATGATGAATGAGTTCTTAATCCATTAAAATGATAATTTTGTACAATATAAATCTTATTCTGTTGAATATTTTGAATTTAATTTTACTGGAAGCCGTTGCTGCCTATTCAACAGTTTTCCTGTATGGTTGATTTGAAATTGAGATATGGGGAATTCATCGGTGAACGGGTTAACCCTATATCACGAAAATTGACAATTTTATTTTAGTGAGAGACCAGTTGCAGACCAACAGAAGAATTTTTGAATATTTATCCTTGGAGTGACTGCTCCAGTTATTTAAAACCAGCCTTGGCAGTAAGTGGTCTTTAGGAATGTCTATTTGCAGACCAAGAGAAAACTATTTTTTAAATTTATCATTGGAGTGCCTGGCTCTAAAATGGAGCCAGTCATTAAAGTGGTGGATTTTCAAAAATAATGTCTTAGCCTGCAAATGGATGGATCTGATCTGTCACTCAAATACCTGACATCATAATCGATTATGTTACTAGTGAGGTGACATCACACGTATTATGACGTATAACTCTGTCATTAAAATCAGAAATACTGTCGTAAATTGTATGTCTGATGAATATATAATTAGCTCACCTGGCCTGGGACGATTTCAATTATAGTTGGCGGGAAGCATCCTTAGGGTAAGAGCTGAACCAAGTTTGTTCACGGGAACTTGATTGACCAAATGGGTCAGTGGCCATCTTGGATGACCTAGTTTTCGCAAAAATGACTTCTTCCCCAGAACCGCTGAAGTGATCAGGCCGAAATTTGCGATATATGATTAGGGACTAAGGGCCATTAATGTGTGTTCAAGAGAAGTTAATCCATCAAAAAACATGGCCGCGGTGGGCCAATCAAAATATAGCGTGTTTGGCGGCCATTTTGGATTTTTTTTATTTGATGGATTTTGAGGGTGAAATTGGTTTTACATACGTTTTTGGGTATTATCTCAAATTTGCAATTTTCGAAACTGTCAGATAAACGGTTTGGGGGCCATCTTGGATCATTTTCCCCCAAAAGCTCCCATACTAAAGCAATGGAAAACTTAAAATGTCTTCTCGAGAACTACTGGGCCGATTTCAATTATATTTGGCAGGAAGCATCCTTAGGGCATAGAGATTCCAGTTTGTTCAAATGGAGCCGATCGGCCAATTTGGCCGGTGGCCATCCTGGATTTTGGCTGATTTTTAGAAATGTCTAAAAATCTCCAAAACCATTTGAGGGATCAATTCAGACCTCATGAAATATGATCTATGGTGAGAGCTGACCCAAGTTTGTTCAAGGGAACTTGATTGACTAAATGGTTCAGCGGCCATCTTGGATGACCTCGTTTTCGCAAAAACAAATTCTTCCCCAGAACTGCTGAAGCGATCAGGATGAAATTTGTGATATATGACTAAGGACCATTAAAGTTTGTTCAAGAGAAGTTGATCCGTCAAAAAAACTGGCCGCTTTAAAATGTCTTTAAAAATCTCCAAAACTGCTTGGGGAATCAATTCAAAATGCATGAAATATCATCTAGGGCAAGAGCTGCAGCAAGTTTGTTTCAAGGGAACTTGATTGGCCAAATGGTTTGGTGGCCATCTTGGATAACCAAATTTCTGCCAAAATGACTCCAGAACCACTGAGCGGATTGGGCCATTAAAGTTTTTTCAAGGGAAGGTGCTACATCAGAAACATGGCTGCAGTGGACCAATCAAAATGTAGCGTGTTTGGCGGCCATATTGGACTTGCAAAAATGTCTACAAACTCATTTAAAAGACTACTAAACCACCCACCAACAATTATGACAAAAATGCATAATGCTCCAGGTGAGCGACACAGGCCCCGTGGGCCTCTTGTTTAATAAACATTTTGTTGAATTTCTTCAGCAGCTTACTTGTAAAATTACCCCAAAAGTGGGATTCTGGGAATTCAGGATTCAAAGTATAGAATTTGATTCCAACACGCAGAAAAACAGTGGTCGGAGCTTAGTGAGAAATTAGCGGAGCGGAGCTAGAAATGAATCCCTCTATTGGCATTTCTCAAGGCCATCAGAGAATTCTTTTGGCAGGCTTGATCATCAAATGCTTGACATGAGGACAATTGCATAAATGAAAGCATTGTGATTTATAAACAAATTTCATTTTATTACAATATGATATTAAATTATTAGTTAAATGCCACTAAATCATCGAAAAAACATAGTACAAAATACGGGTATTAAAATGTGCACGATTGGCATAAATAGATCACACATGTGTCAATATTTCATAAAATACACACCAATTCGCTTGAAGCGTTCTCTGTTAATAAAAACTCTCTGACAGCTTGCCACAAATGCACTGATGGATTCCCAACTCAAAATGTATCACCTGTATGGGACATAACCATGCATGCTAATTTATTTGCTCAGGTTTTTATAAGACATTTATCTCCCTTTCACCATAATTCAAATGAATTTGAGCAAAATTTGAGGGATTTTCCAACACCTCTTTGATAACCAATTTAGAGGAAATCAGTCTGTTTAATAAAAAATAAAACAGTGTTCAGCAGGAAAAACTACTAGAACCAATTACAAATATCATGTGTACTAAAGATAATTTCGGCGACACCGCTTTTGATATCTTCCTTGTTTACTATTGATTCCGATGCATGGCTCTGTTAGCTGTAACTTGAATGCCGTGGATAGTTGGATTATCGATTGCTGGAATTGAAAAAGTTGAAATCAGAATTCCCTTTTTGTGCGTTTTCAAATTTGCATTTCTTGCTTATTACTTACTGTATGCTCACACAATTTATATGTGCGAGACGGATTTTAATTGTACTTCAACTATATTATATAAATGGTTATTAAAATTGTGCTTTAAATATCAGCAATTAATTAATATAGTGTTACAAAATTAACCGTTTATCACTCAAGCTGGCAGTGCACTTGAGAAATGTCCATTTGCAGAATAAGCGAATACTGTTTTTTCTAATTTATCACTAGAATGACTGGCTCGATAACCGAACCAGGAATTCCAGCAGTAAATTTTCAAAAATAATCTCTTGGTCTCCAAATGGACATTTTCCATGAGAACTTTTCCTGAACAGACTTGAGGGTTAAGTTAGATATTTTAAATTCTGTAAAAAAATAAATGTCCATAATAATGGCAACTTAGACTAGAACTAAAAATTGCAATGATCTAACCTAATTACCGTAGCCCTTTAGATTGGTCAAGAAAATCTAGGGTTTTTCATTGACTTAATGTCAGTTTCAAAGTCTAAGACTCTTTTTGAAAACTTTGCACTGCAATGACTTATCAAGCCAGTCATTCCAGTAAATTTTCAAAAAATAGTCTTCTTGTGGCCTTTAAATGTACACTCCCCAAGACCACTTCATTGCCTTTTTTAGGCCGGCTTAAAGGTAATGACCAGGAAACTATCAAATGCTGTTAAATGGTAACTTTATATAACCCTTTAATGGTCAAGCCGGCCACTGAGGTGGTCTTGAGGAATGCCCATTTGCAGGTCACGATAAGACAATTTTTGAAATTTACCACTGAAATGACTGTCTCGATAATCGAGCCAGTCATTCCAGTGGCATATTGTCAAAAATTGTCTTAGCTTGGCCTGCAAATGGACATTCAAACAGCAAAAATTGTAATTTTCTTGAAAAATCTTGACCATTAAAGGGTTAAAACAAATTGTCTTGAAGCCATTGTTTCAAGCGAATGGAACTACTTCCAGTCACACTGATTTGAAAATATTCATCATGACACTGAAAACCAGCAATGTATTTTGAAAACATTTTGACCAAAACATGTTGATTCCATCATAAACTGACTTTCAATTATGTTTTTGAGAAATGATCAGCAGTGATTTAACCGTAATGAGATTATCTCTCGATATCAGCGGCTCTTGTGAATATTATTTGTACCACTCACACAACTCGATTCAGGTCTGCGGTACATGCTCACACAGTTGACACATGATGGAGTGACGGGCCAGCGGCGTCAATAATTGATTCCAGGTTACGTAAGCTAAACGGCTACCACTACTAGAGTCTAAACCACTACTAAAATCATTCCCATTCATTTCCAGTTTTTCACAGGCAGTAGCATTTTTATTATATGAAGTTACCCGTCAACAGCTTTTGATAGTTCCCTTTTCCCTTCCTTTAACCAGTAAAGGGTAAGATTTGCTTGACTGAGATTATCCCCACACTTTTTAAAACAAGAGCGCCACCTAGCAGGGATTAATATGCACATCTTGGATGAATTTTAAGCTCTTAATCAAATATGGATAGATGTTAAATCCAGGCACTTCGTCTCTGCCTAATATGTCCACTTGAAAAAGAATTCCAAATGTATCTTTAAAACTCCCAGAGATCTGGCACGGACAAAATATTTTTGATGAATTTTAATCTTTTCAGGGGTGACAGCTCTCACAAAAACGGATGACTTTCACCAAAATGAAATCATGATACTTCATTTCCACAGATGTCCACTAAAAAAATAACTTCAAATCTAGGTTCAAAATTTTGTGTGATCTGGCACGGACAAGAAATTTTTGACACATTTTAAGCATTTCAGGACACATTTTAGGCATTTCACAAATATGGACGGATCTCAACGAAACAAAATTATGACACTTCATCTCGCCCTATTATGTCCAAAGGAGAAAGAATTTCAAATATAGATTAAAAGCTTTTTTTTGGATATGACCTGGACATTAAATTTTTTACGCAATCTAAACATTTCAGGAGGGATATGTCATAACTTTCGAAAATATCGATGGATCTCGGCGAAACAAAATCCCCTTAAGACCGCCCCCATCAAATTATTTTCAAAATATTCAACAGAATGTTTATTAAATAGTAAAGACATACAATTCGTACAACTTGATGGACTATTAAACATTTATGACGGACTAAATCACAGCAACAGCATTCATTGAAATTAGTTTCCATATATTCAACAGCTTGTATAGTTTACTGGAAATTGGGATTCAAAAATTGCCAGGATCAATTGATCCCAACACAGGCAAAGCGTGGGTGGAGTAAAGCTAGAGATCGACGGGGCATAGCTAAAACTGGATTCCTCCGTAATACCAATAAGCGGAAACCTATATAACATCATAACTGACTGAGATTTGAATGCAAATTTTATAGCAACTTAGTTGCAACTATAGTTCTTACACAGAACTGACATTTACCCAACAAAGATTTGTTTATCTGATAAATTTATAATTTTCACGGATTACAATCTGTATGTATTGTAATCTAATTTAATAGAAATTAACCCTTTAACACTCAAATTTGTTTTTAAAAATCTCAATTTTCTCAAAAATGTCCATTTGCAGACCACGAGAAGACTATTTTTGAAAATTTACCATTGGAATGACTGGCTCGGTTATCGAGCCAGTCATTCCAGTGGTAAATTTAAAAAAATAGTCTTTTCTTGGTCTGCAAATAGACATTTCTCGAGACGACTGCAGAAGCCATTTTTGGGTGATATGAGTATTAAAGGGTTAAAGTACTAAGTCCTGCTCGTTATTTTGAAATTAATTTATCTAAAGGCTGTTAAGAACTCCATCAAATTATGTTGCAAACAATCGGCAGGTCTCATTTAAAATGATTTGAATTTTAAGCCAAGTTTATGGATATTACTCCAAACAAGTACACGAATGAATTTTGTACAAATATTTATCATGGGGATAGAAATTTTGAGATAGTCTACCTTTAAATGCTGCAAAACCGCCAAAGAAATTTTCCAAAATGAACAGAATATGCCAAATTTGAGTTTAGATTACTACGCTTCACGATTGGGTTACATTAATGAAAGTCACAGGACATCTGAAAACTTTATTACCTACGCCCTGAAATAAGAATGAGAGACACTTTGAAAAGCTTTGCATTCCACCTTTAAGACCAACTGTATTATTCCTTTAACAGATAAATTTATTCATGAAAATTTTAATTTTCTCAGAAAATGCAAATTTGAAGACCAAGAGACAATTTTTTTTAATTTACCACTGGAATGACTGGCTCGATTATCGAGCCAGTCATTCCAGTGGTAAATTTTAAAAAATAGTCTATTAACCTGCATATGGACATTTCTCAAGGCCCCACCAGAAGACATTTTTGGCTGTCTTGAATGTTAATGGGTTAATTATGACAAGCTTTTGCTCATAAATGCACTTCATCAGGTCATGCTTAGTCTGTAGCTTATCCTCCTTTATGTGTCAAATTTTTTCAGAACTGAGTCAAACATAGTTTTATCTTCTTTAGATTCACCAGGTGGGGACTGAACAGAACTAACCTTGGATTAACCGTCTCGCTGCTGCAAGCCACCAAACAATAATTTCAATGAACAAAAACTATGGACTTGCTGAATGTTTTGAAAACAATTTGACTGAATGGTGTTGGTGGCTCAGTTAATGGTTGGCATAGGAGATATGAATGGCACCTTTGATTTTGAACATCGCTAACTATATGTACAAAAATCGGAAACCTTATATACATCTATACACCTGTGCAAAAGTTAAGCACCAGCAAAAACAATAGAACGTAGAAACATGATGGTACAACTAGGCTGCCATACTTTTTGTCCCCGCGTTATCTGACATAATTCCAAGTACGAAATGCACATGCATGCATGACTTCACGCCGCTTGATGTCCGTGCGTGGCGGGAAACAGCACACGTGTTCAGTTATGTAAAAGTCCAGTTTGAGGTGTAGAACATTACATACAGATTTAGGCGACAAGATTAGGAATTTTGTGTTCATGACCGTGGTTTATTTGTACAGAGAGAATTAGCTCTTGATTGTGAACCGCTATGGCAAGATGAAGGTTAAGTGATCGTGTGAAATGGCAAATCATAGGCATGCATACCACTGGTATGTCATGCAGAGAGATTGGCAGACAGCTGAACATTAACCATACTGTAATCAGTCGTTTGATTGCAAAACATGGGCAAACTAACGAGGTGAACGACAGGCCTAGATCTGGAAGACCGAAGAAGACTACTGCCCGTGATGATCGAGCCCTAGTACGCCTTGTTAGGAGATCTCCATTCACCAACAGCAGAGTGCTCAGCCAGCAATGGGAAACGCGCAATAGAGTGTCAATGTCTACCGTCAAAAGGAGACTGTATGCTGCTGGCATGACCGCTAGGAGACCTGTCAGACGTCCTCTCTTCACTGCACACCACAAAGAGGAGCGTCTGAGGTGGTGCAACGAAAGAAGACACTGGAACATGAGATCCTGGAGACGGGTACACTGGTCCGATGAAAGTCGGTTCCTGCTTCATGCCACAGATGGTCGAACTCGTGTATGGAGGTCCAGACGCACGGCGTACAACCAACGTAACATCATGGAAGAAGTTCCATTTGGTGGAGGTTCCGTTATGATATGGGGGTGCATCTCATTTGATTGTAAGCTGGATCTGTTGACTGTACCTGGAACACTAAATGGACAAAGATATCAAGATTCCATACTGGATAGAGTTGTGGTCCCTCATTTTGTAAATCATGCACCTGGAACCCACCCTATATTCATGGATGACAACGCCCGACCACATCGTGCTAGAGCTGTGCATGAATACCTCCGCCAGAATGCCATCGAAACCCTACCATGGCCAGCAAGGAGCCCTGATATGAACCATATTGAGCATATCTGGGACATTCTGGGAAACATGGTGAGAAGGAGGGATCCTCCTGTGCAGAACCTACAGGAATTAACAGACGCACTCCATCTTGAATGGCAACGAATACCACAATGGCGTATCAGTCGGTTGGTGACCAGCATGAGACGTCGTGTCCAGGCCGTCATCCAGGCACAAGGTGGATATACCCGGTATTAATAATGACAGTCTCAAACTCGTGCACAGATGTTATACTTCGTTTTCAGACACCATTAATGACAATCTAGCCACGTGTGTCAACTGTAGGGCAATAGTTGTCAGTTGTGTCAACGTAACCATATTCAGGCCTCGTTTTCAAGTCCAAACACAAACATACAGTGTTTCCCCACCATCATAATCAGCATTCCTCTAGTTGCATTATTACCTCTTGCACTAAGATGGATTGGGTACATAAATGTTTATGCTATTGCTTTCTTCATAGCACATGAATATACCCTCGCATGTGCGTAAAAATAGGGTGGTGCTTAACTTTTGCACAGGTGTATATATCTGAATATAATACATAATATTTAATTAACATTTTTACTGGAGAAATAAAAACTTATCTAATGCTAACATCAATAATATAATTATAATCAATTTGTGTACATGTGAGCGTGCATGCATGTGTTTGTTGAAACTAAAGATTGTAAATGATAAATAGATTTCAATTTTAAAATGGCAAAAATACAACTGTTTTTCGTATTTTATTAACTAAACCTGACAAATTTTCGGTCTCCATCAACATTAAAATTTCATCGATTTTAATACTGCATAAAATTCTCAGTATGATGTCACGCTGTAAATCATCAACCATGTGGGTTCCGATTACACCACACATGTTTTCCGATTAGTAGAAACTGGCATCTATAAAGCTACAAAGCAGACATCAGCTCCAATACAAGCTCACATTAACCAATCATTAGTGTCGCTTCAATCATTAGTGTCGCTTCAATCATTAGTGTCGCTTCAATCATTAGTGTCGCTTCAATCATTAGTGTCGCTTCAATCATTAGTGTCGCTTCAATCATTAGTGTCGCTTCAATCATTAGTGTCGCTTCAATCATTAGTGTCGCTTCAATCATTAGTGTCGCTTCAATCATTAGTGTCGCTTCAATCATTAGTGTCGCTTCTCAATCTTGTATCTCATTAACCCTCCCTCACATCAGCCAAAAACGGCTTCCACAGTGGTCTTGAGAAATGTCTATTTGCAGACCAAGAGAAGACTGTTTTTGAAAACTTACCATTGGAATGACCAAAATTGAAATTTTCTTGAACATATTTAAGTGTTAAAGGGTTAATATGATGCTGAATGAGATGGCAACAATAAAATATCATCTACGCAATGGTGTCATACCACAACCAGGTACCGACCTACTCATTTGAAATTATTAGCCAGTGAATTAGCCTATTTTGGGATTTCATTAGCCAAATCTGGACTTTCTTAGCCGGACCAATAATAACCTATCAATCTAATCCTTTATGATCCCGCTAGATCTTAAGGCTAATAACCAAGTAAGAGATGATCAGCAGGTCATGTAAAGAATAGGATACAATTAGATGTCATCATTGTTTAAGAGGAACTGACCTACCAACATACATGTAAAATCATTAGCCAGTGAATAAGCCTATTTTGACATTTTATTAGCCAACCATGAACATTATTCTCAAAAACGAATTGGTGAATGGGTAGGTCTGTCCCTGCACAACAACAATTCACGTGATGACATAACTCTAGGAGTCTCGTGGAAGTTGAGGAGACTTTCCATGGCAAAATTTGCTATTTAGGAATTTGAAAATATTCTCGCCCCTTACGGGGAAGAGGGTATTGAGATCGGGTCTGTCTCTCTGTGTGGCCATCTGTCCATCCACACCGGTATCTCAAAAACTGCTTATCCGATTCAGCTCAAATTTGAACACAAGGAAGGAGGAACTTGCCGAGTAAGATTATTTCCAAACTTTGGCCTTGATCCGGATAAAATAACCTGGATCCGGATTGGATCAAATTCTGGATCTATGGATATCTCAGAAAGTACTGGTCCAATTTTGCTCAAATTGTAACAAAAGACAGGGTGCGATCGACCATATACTAGGATTACACAACTTTGGGCATGATCCAAAAAAATCCGGAACATCCAAAAAATTCAGAAAGTCTGAACACTAGTTTGACAAAAACGGGAGGTCGAGAGTCTGCAAACTGATTGCTCTCGTTTAATTAAATTATACAAAAGCGTCATTCGGCACACATTGACTCCTGGTAATAAGACATGAGTATCCACAGTTATACATGACACTGGTCCTGATGCTGGTCCCTGGTGTGGGACCGAAGTCTGAATGCCAGCACTGTGTTTTGTGCTCCCTTCTATACCCTTCAGAGGCGGCTATGGTCTCACTTCTGGTCAAGCGTAGGCATGTGGAGGACCCTGTTTTTGGGGTCCATGTAGGAAGAGGTATCATAGTGGTGTTTATGGTCCAATTTCCGGTACTGGTGCATGTGAACACCAACCCCTGATCAAGGCCAGAAACAGAAGAAGGACCACCACAAATGAATGTGTGTTTTACATTGACTCCTCTCTGATAGTGGTCCCCTTTAACACTGGCCCGAGGCTCGTAGACATTTTCCAGGGATAGCAAGCATTATTTTTTATTTCAGACAAGTCTGTTGAGACAGTACAAGTTTTTATCATAGATCTTACATGGATATTTTACAATTCAGGGATTCATATCTAGCTATGCCCCATTCATTCCTAGCAGGGATTCATATCTAGCTATGCCCCGTCCATTCCTAGCATGGATTCATATCTAGCTATGCCCCATCCATTCCTAGCAGGGATTCATATCTAGCTATGCCCCATCCATTCCTAGCAGGGATTCATATCTAGCTATGCCCCGTCCATTCCTAGCAGGGTTTCATATCTAGCTATGCCCCATCCATTCCTAGCAGGGATTCATATCTAGCTATGCCCCATCCATTCCTAGCTAAGCTCTGGACACCTTTTACAGGTGTTGAAATCGACTTGAACATTTGAAACCTGAATTCCAAGAATCAAAATTCCAATTTAGCTATACACGTAAGCTGTTGAACAGCAACAGCTCCCAGTCAAATTAGTTAGATTCAAATCTTATATCTACATTTTAATCCTTTCACCTACAAATCCCTGAAAATGTATAATCTTTACAATATAAAACCTATTCTTTTGAATATTCAACAGTCTGTATGATATCATTAAAGTGAGATATTGGGAATTCATCTGTGAAAGGGGTAACCCATTAATGCTCAAGATATGTCAAGCTCAATTTGCCAGTCAAGAGAATAATATTTTTGAAAATTAATCACTAGAATGACTGGCTCAATCATCGAACCAGACATGCTTGTGATAAATCTTTAAAAATACTCTACTCTCAAGGCTCGCAAATGGATAATTCTTAAGACCATTGCAAAAGTTGGGTTTTGAATGGCTTGACCACTAAATGGTTATTTCAAAAGATTTGACTAGAAATTTCTTCTTCTTCAAAGACATCATCTAATCTGATGAGTTCCTTCAGTCGTTGTGGCAACGGCAGGCTCCTGACGTTTAAAGAAGAGACAGCCTTCATAGCGTCACGAATACAAAAGCTGGCTAATCTTTGAAGTGTCTCCGGATTATTCGCTCTGTGATATAACCACGATAAGAATAATTCATTTGTTTTTAACATTTCCGGAACTTTACTTCTCATGTCATCATCATCGGTGTTATGACACGCCTTTAAATAGTCTGTATTCTGAAGGTTATATCCAGCAAGAACAATACATTTAGCCAGGTTAAGATGTCTGAAAAATAGCGCTAACTCAAACGGATCGAAGACATATTCTTGTCGCCGATATACTACACGACCTTTGACCTGTAACGGACAGTTCCATTGGAGAATTGTCTTCATGACTTCACGGTTGTTTTGTCTTACCGCGATCAGGAGGGGTGTCATCCCAGATTTAACTGAAACAGAAACAAACAGAATATCGTCTAACAAAACCTTTTAACCCTTTGAGCGTTTCTGGAGAAAGGTGGGCTAACAATGCTGATTTCCAGAGTAAATGATATCTACTGAATATTTTGACACTCGTGTGACTGTCGCTGGAAACAACGGCTTTCAGTCAAATTATTTTAAAAGGGTATGGCTAATCAGCCTAGCGTGAACATAACTGAGATTATATGACCCGCATATGAGCCTATGCCATGGCGACCGTCTGTCCGGAGTCAGTCTGTCAACTCAAATTTCCACCTTCGAAACTGTCAGATAAAGGCCATTGCGGATTTTTTCCCGCAAAAAAATCCTATACTAAAGCAATAGGAAAATTTAAATGGCGATTTCAATTATATTTGGAAGGAAGCATCCTTAGGGTTTAGGGATCCAAGTTTGTTCAAAGGAAGCCAATCGCCCAATTTGGCCAGCAGCCATCTTGGATTTTGGCCAATTTTTAGAAACATCTTTAAGTCTTCTCCGAAACAAAGAGCTGAACCAAGTTTGTTCGAGGGAACTTGATTGGTCAAATAGTTTGACGGCCATCTTGGATGACTTAGTTCTCATGAAAATGACTTCTCCAGAACCGCTAAATAGATCAGACCGAAATTTGGGAGATAGGATTAGGGACCAAGGGGCACTAAAGTTTGTTCAAAGGAAGTCAAAAAACATGGCCCTTGTGGACCAATTAAAATGCAGCTTGTTTTGTGGTCATATTGAAATTTTTTTATTTGATGAAATTGGTTTTATATAGCCTTCTGGGCATGTTGGGTGTGCAGATTTCAATTTTCAAAACTGTCTGATAAACGGTTTGGTGACCATCTTGGACTTTTTTCCCGCCAATAATGCCCATACTAAAGCAATAGAGAATTTCAAATGTTTTCTCGAGAACCATAAGGGCGATTTCAATTATATGTATGTGGCACGAAGCATCCTTATGGCATAGAGGTCCGAGTCTTCAAAGGAAGCCGATTGGCCAATTTGGCTGGTGACCATCTTGGATTTTGGCTGATTATTAGAAATGTCTTTAAAAATATTCTCCGAAACGGCTTGGTGGATTGATTCAAGATAAATTAAATATTATCTAGGGCAAGAGCTGAACCACATTTGTTTGAGGGAATTTAATTGGCCAAACAGTTTGACAGCCATCTTGGATGACCTAGTTCTCATGAAAACAACTTTTCCAGAACCATGACTGACTGAACGGCTCAGACCAAAATGTGGGACAAAGGACCATTAAAGTTTGCTCAAGGAAAGTTGATAGGTAAAAAACATGGCCGCCGTGGACCAAACAACATGTACCATGTTTGGTGGCCATCTGGGAGTATCAAAATCCATTGGCACGATTGGTGTACCAAATTTAATGCTGTATGGCAATTAAAAAACAAGAGGCCCAAGGGCCTGTGGCGCTCACTTGGACCATTAGCATTTGAACCATTTGCATCTAAATAGATATAAGAGCCTAGAGCCTACCACTATAGAATCCATTAGTGAAATTTGGTTGCAATATGTCAAGCAGCTAAGGAAGGGGTAACAATTTGGCAATTTCCAGTACATTTTTCATAAAACCTCAGATTTTCACGCAAAAAATTGATGAATCAAAATTCTGAATGGATGTTATTGAGCCTATGGCCATAGAATCCTTTCAGCCTAATTTGGTTAAAACCGGTCAAGATGGTAAGGAGAAGAAGCAATTTGACAATTTCCAGTACATTTTTCACAAAATTCTGGATGGAACTTCTCAAGCCTACGAATATAGGGTCCTTTTAGCCAAATTTGATTGAAATCGCTCAGAATGGTAAGGGGAAGAAGCATTTTGACAATTTCCGGTACATTTTTCATAAAATCTAATATTTTCCCCCAAAAAATAGATGAATAAAAATTCTGAATGGAAATCTGGAGCCTACGACCATTGGGTCGTTTCAGCTGAATTTGGTTGAAATCGCTCAGAATGGTAAGAAGCAATTTGATAATTTCCGGTATATTTTTCATAAAATCTAAGTTTTTCACCAAACAAATTGATGAATCAAAATTCTAAATGGAAGTTCTGGAGCCTACTGCCATTGGATCCATTCAGCCAAATTTGGTTGAAATCGGTTGAAATGGTAAGGAGAAGAAGCATTTTGACAATTTCCGGTAATTTTTTAATAAAATCTAAGATTTGGACGAAAGAAATTGAGGAATCAAAATTCCAAATGAATGTTCTGGAGTCTACGACCATACAGTACTTCCAGCCAAATTTGGTTGAAATCACCCAAGCGGTTAATGAGGAGTAGTGTTTTAAAGCAAAAGTTGATGGATGGATGATGGACAGACGATGGACGGTCACCACAGTATAAGCTCACTTGGCCCGTAGGGCCAGGTGAACTAACTAGATTGATCGGTCAATGACGCATCATCGCAAATCCCCACATTCACCACTCTGAATTTTTTACACACCCCACAAGCCATCCCGTGGGGGGAGGGGGAGGCACAGCCTAATGTGCACATCCTTTTGCACTCTGCAATCATATGGGTAACTCACATAGACACTGTCAGAGGACCCCATTCCACACACCCCTGGGGGGGGGGGGGGGCACAGACAAATGTAAACATGCTCATCCACTCCACATTGATATGGGTAACTGACATACTAAATTTGGTTGAATTCCATTCAGCCGTGTCAGAGGAGTTGCATTACAATCAATTTCATGACCTTTTGACCCATTTCCATACCCCTGGGGTGGAGCCAAATGTAAATGTACTCATCCACTCCACACTGATATGGGTTACTCACATACCAAATTTGCTTGAATTCCATCCAATGGTTTCAGATGCGTTAAATCAATTTCTGCAGGTTAAAATATGACCGTTTGATCCCACAAATCTAAATGGCTTTTTGCATGCCACAATCATATGGGTAACTTAGATATCAAATTTGGTTGGTTTCCGTCTAAAGATTTCAGAGAAGTTGCATTACAATAAATTTCATGACCTTTTGACCCCATCCCCCACCCCATGGGAGTGGTGCCAAATGTAAATGTGTTCATCCACTCGACAGTGATATAGGTAACTGACATACTAAATTTGGTTGAATTCTGTCCAACAGTGTCAGAGGAGTTGAATTACAATCAATTTTTTTACCATTTGACCCCCACCCTCCACCTACCCACTAGGGGCGGGGCCAAATGTAAATGCGCTCATGTACTCCACATTGACACAGATAACCCACCGACCAAATTTGGTTGAATTCTGTCCAACGGTTTCGGAGGAGATGCATTACAACCAATTTCCACAGGTTAAAATTTGACCCCTCCCACACACCCTGGAGGCGGAGCCAAATCTAAATGGCCTCTTACACTCCTATGGGTAACTCAGCTATCAAATTTGCTTGAGTTCTGTCTAACGATTTCAGAGTTGACAACTGATTTGACCTTTGACCCTTGCCATGTCCCCATGGGGGCGGAGCCAAATCCAAATATTGTCTTGCAAAGTGGAATCATATTGGTAACCCACATATCAAATTTGATTTAATTCCACCCATTGGTTTGGGAGGAGATAGTGTGATGGACGGACAGACAAACAGACGGACAGAGTCGATTACAATATACCCGACGTTTTTTTAAAACGGGGATAATTATGCTTTATGTGGGGTTGAAATTATGCCCCCTAATGCCCACTCCCACACTTACACTCTATGTCCAGAATAGCTCCATAATCAAGCAGAAGTTGTACAACAGAAGGTACTCCAATGAAGATCGCTTGTAGTATCGGATTCGCTTGCTCGATAAACCTCATATTGATATCAGCACCACCTGTTATCAGCTGCATCATAATCGTCAAACCATCGTCATCGACAACGTAGTCACCGTTTGGCTTCTTCCGGACAAATGAAGCAATGGCATTTGTGAGTGGCGGCCGCCATGCAGTGTCCACTGTGTTTGGGTCTGCTCCGGCTTCAAGGAGAACTTCTACGGCGACCATGTTTTTACCAACTACTGCCATCTGGTGAGTAAAAATATTATTACAGTCAACCCTTGATCATCAACCATAATTACTGGTCAAGCCACACAAAGGGGCTTCGGCAATTATCCTGAGCATGAATGTCATATGCAGACAAAGAGACAAATATTTTATGATGAATTACCGGAACAATTGACGTTTCCTGAAAATCCATTTCTCAATCTGATGGCAAAATCGGCTAAGCGGCGTGTAGGATAACGTCATAATCATTATGTCATAAATGAGTCTATATGTCCCATCTTTAACTCTTAATAGTCTGACACGTTGTACGAATTGTATGTCTCTACTATTTAATAAACATGTTGTGCCCACTTAAATTAGTTCCAAAAATATTCAATAGCTCACCTGTATAGTTTTCTAGAAATGGATAGTCACGGAGTTCAGAGAGCGGCCCATCCCAACACAAGTGAGGTGTGGGGGAGCATAGCTAGAGATGGGCGGGGAATAGCTAACAACACTTTTAGTGAAACTCAACATACGCCCGCAGGCACACTTGTTTGAGGAATGCTAAATGTGAACAGTTTGTCTTTGATAAATGACACTTCGTCTATCCCTAAAACATCTGCTGAACAAAAAATTGTGAGTGTAGGTTAAAAACTCTTCGAGATCTTCTCCGGACAAGAAAACATCTACAAATTTTAGCCTTTCAAGGGAGATAATTCTGGAAAACATGGGCAGATTTTGACGAAACGAAATCATGACATTTCGTTTATCCCTAACACATCTGCTGCAAAAAAATTGAGAGTGTAGGTTCAAAACTTCGAGATATGGCTAGGACAAGAAAATTTTGACAAATTTTAGATTTTCAAGGGAGGTAACTCTGGAAAATAAGGGCGGACAGACGGATGGCGAGCACCATCACATAAAACGACCCGCCTACGCGGGCGTATGCTTATGTGGGCGTATAAAGATGGAAAGGTCATATACTGGCTCATAAGCGGCCCAATCATTCCACTGGTAACTTTGTTAAAATATTCTCTATTGGAATGGAAACCAATGGACATTCCCTCACATAAAAACTTAGGTTTTCTCAACCAGTATTGACCATTAAAACAAGGATTAGATACAGGTCCTCTCATAATATAGGTCAAACCTCATAGAAACCGTTTCTTGGGGCTCATAAGATTGGTGGAGGCTTTTATCCCTTAAATAGCAAAGCCGATCTAAAATGCTTTCGCCAATTGTCTTGAGAATTAGTGTCCATTCGTAAATCTCAAGAGAATGGTTTTGAAAATGTACGACTAGCGTTGCCGGCTGGCTAACCACAACAGTCATATTACACATAAATTTTCTATATTTTCTTGGTCTGTAAACTGACATAATTTATATTTTATATCTATTTTCTTTCTACCACCTGTCTGTCTTTTGATCATGATTCACTTTATTTCTCTCCTAAATGTCCCAGTTTTCCTGGAATTGTGAAAATTGCATGCTTCAAGAAGCAATGGCCTGCAGTTGATGACAAAATTCATTACTTATTCTGCTGCTCAAATCTTTCTGGTTTTAATTCCATAAATTATCAGCAAGGAGTTTAACCCTTTTATGGTCATACCGGCCAAAACTGGCCTCTGCTATAGTTTTATGGAATGTCCATTTACACGTCAAAACACAATTTTTGAAAATTTACTACTGGAATGACTGGCTCGATAACCGAGCCAGTCATTCCAGTGATAAATTTTCAAAAATTGTATTCTCTTGGCCTGTAAATGGACATTCACTAAGAAAATATTTATATTTCCTTGACCAAATTTGCCCAGTAAAGGGTTAACCATTCTTGATCATAATGCTGAGTAGGCATATTCTGTTTATTGTGTCACTATATGTATGTATGTGCATTCAGACTTTTGATCTCACATCGAAAGCAAGCATCAGGCTAAAAAACTACATTTACTCCAACTGGTTTACCTTTAAGCTGACTACCTTGTTATTATCATTCAGCGCACAATGAGTTTGACTAGCAACACGTTGCCAAGGGAAAGTGAGGTAGTCACACGGCCATCCCTGTCAGCACTAAGCCTGAACTCGCAGCCATTTTGCTCACCAAGTCCAACACTGATGTGCAAACCCCCAAGAAAACACAAAACATAGCACCTTCAGCTGCCATGGGGCTTGCCAGCTCTTCAGCGGTTGACCCCCCAAGACCGCAAGCTATTTAAGATCTGCATCCAAGAACCCTTACAATCAAAATCAAATCTCTACAAAAGTGAGAGACATGACACCCCAGTATCAAGACATTTCAATAGTCCTGGACATTCTAGAAATGACATGCAGTTCAAAATTATCAAGGGCCAATCGTCAGACTCAGACGAGAACTCCACACCACGGAAGAGACAGAAAGAATGCTATTGGCTACACCAGCTTCACACAATGGAGCCTATAGGCATAAACCTAGCGGGATAAGGGTCACCCCTTTCCCTGTACCAACACGCCCACCATAGGTGGACACGCCCAGTACGTCATTATTATCCCGCTATATGTATGTAACATGGACTGATCACTGATGACCCATGATAGAGGAATAGTGTGTGTGATAACTGGACCCACTAGCCCCTTTCATTATAAAACAAAAAACAATTTCTAACTAGATGGACTGGGCTCCAGTGCAGTTAGCCCATGCGTTAATGAGGAACTGGTGGGGGGGGGGGGGGGGTCTTAATTCAAAGTTGGAGTAATTCAACCAAATTTGTTATGTGGCTTATCCATATGATTAGGAATTGCGAGATGCCATTTACATCCAATACCCAGGGTGGTGAGGTGGTGACAGTGTGTTGTGAGAGGGGTGGTGTGTGGAACATCAAGGTTGGTGAAAACATTGGTATTCGCAATGCCGTGTCATCGACTGTGCATGAGTTCTAGTTAGGGTTGTCATTGATTGTTTGAGCCCTTTCTAGTTGCGACTCGCAATGGAAGAATCCAGTTTTAGCTATGCCATGCCCAGCTAAGCTCCACCCACGCTTTGCCTATTGGAATCGACCGATCCCTGCACTCTCTGATTCTCAATTTCCAGAAAACTATACAGGTAAGCTGTTGAATATTTTGAAACTAATTTGACTGGGTAGTAACAGCGACCAGTCAAATTAGTTTCAAACTATCCAACAGCACGCTTATCAACCCTTTAATGGTCAAATTTAGTCAAGAAAATCAAAATATTTGCTCATTGAATGTCCATTTGCAGGCCAAGAGAAGACTATTTTAGAAAATTTACCACTGTAATAACTGGCTCGGTTATCGAGCCAGTCATATCAGCCATAAATTTTCAAAAATAGTCTTCTCTTGGGCTGTAAATCGACATTTGTCACGACGACTGCAGAGGCCAGTTTTGGCCAGCTTGACCATTAAAGGGTTAAATAATAGACACACGATTCATACAACGTTTAATCTGTCATCAATTAAGCATTCGTGACGAACTTATAGATCTACGTCATTCATGCAGTGTTTCTTACGGAGAAATCTCTAAATTTTAGAGGTCCTAGGGACACCACACCCTGCAACATGGAAGTACCCAGCTGAAATGTGGGGGTCTCAAACTGAAATCTGGTGTCCCCAAGCACTATTTCTCAAAAAGAACGTATGATGGACTTGCAAAGTAACATTATGGTGGTCCCGTACTAGATTTTGCAGGTACATTTGTGCAAAAAACTATAAGACTACTTAATATTAGACAATCATACGAGATGTTCAGGGGTTCCATGTGACCCACTGCTACTACTTTTGGGGGTCCCAAGCTGCACTTTGGGGTAAATACCCTCAAAAGGACCCCTATGAGAATCTCTGCATTCATGATGTCGTAATGATTATGATGTCATCCTACACAACACGTAGTTGATTATGATGTCATATGATGGATGGACAAAGTGGAAAACATCCATTGTTTAGTAATGATGAAATGTGAATCAAATGTTATTTCTAATTATTACCATGAAGTTGAATCTTGATTTCATGCAAACAACATGTGATCAATCAATGACAAGGATCATGCAGAGACTCACGCCTGAAAAACATGTACACATTCAAATGACAATCACAAATTGTTAACCGACATAAACATTAACCCTTTTAACACTCATATCAGTCAAAAACGGCTTCAGCCGTGCTCTTGAGAAATGTCCATTTGCAGACCAAGAGAATATTTTTGAAAATTTAACACTGGAATGACTACCAAGCCAGTCATTCCAGCGTTAAACTTTCAAAAATAGTCTTCTCTTGGTTTGCAAATGGACATTTTCTGAGAAATTTAAATTTTCATGAAAAAATTCAAGGATTAAAGGGTTATATAGTGTTCAATACAATAAAACAACAATGACAGATTAGAATACAATAAAACAACAATGACAGATTAGAATACAATAATCTGTATTGAAACAAGAGCAAGAAGACAATCGACATCCCGGTTTTGTCCCATTATAAAAGGTATTGGGATTTTCTGGATTTTTAGAAACACAGCCAACCATATGGAATCCCTAGGTGTATGGTTATGCCATTTCTTGTGTTAAAATATGATTCAAATTTGACCAGCAGTTTCCGAGCGAGCCACAGATCCAGAATCTTAGCCAAATCGGGTTTCTTTTATCCAGATCATGAGTAACGACTGGAAATCCTCTTGCAAAGCAAGCTCCTTCATTATGTTAAAATTTGACCAAAGCAGATCAATAGGTTTTTTTAGATAGGCCTACATTACAAGGGACAAACAGATGGATGGATGGATGGACAGATGGATGGACAGACATGCACAGACAGATAGACAGGATTGCATACCCTCTTCCCTTATTGGGCAATGGATATAAAACTGACGATACATGTATACATGTAGTGTGTGTGTTCATGAGTTTGTAGTAGAAACTTTGGACAAGATGTGTGCAATGTGTTAACCCTTGAATCTATTCAAGAAAATTTCAATTTTCCCGGAGAAAATGTCAATTTGCAGACCAAGAGAAGACTATTTTTGAAACTTTACCACTGGAATAACTCGCTTGGTTATCAAGCCAGTCATTACAGTGGTAAATTTTCAAAAGTAGTCTTCGCTTGATCTGCAAATGGACATTTCTCAAGCCCTCTGCAGAAGCTATATTTGGCTGATATGAGTGTTAGAGGGTTAATATGGATTTCCACCTATACATGTACTGCGTATACATGTGTCTATGTCACATTTCAACATGGATTTCCACCTATACATGTGTCTATGTCACATTTCAACATGGATTTCTACCTATACATGTGTCTATGTCACATTTCAACATGGATTTCCACCTATACATGTACTGCGTATACATGTGTCTATGTCACATTTCAACATGGATTTCCACCTATACATGTACTGCGTATACATGTGTCTATGTCACATTTCAACATGGATTTTCACCTATACATGTGTCTATGTCACATTTCAACATGGATTTCCACCTATACATGTGTCTATGTCACATTTCAACATGGATTTCCACCTATACATGTGTCTATGTCACATTTCAACATGGATTTCCACCTATACATGTGTCTATGTCACATTTCAACATGGATTTCCACCTATACATGTACTGCGTATACATGTGTCTATGTCACATTTCAACATGGATTTCTACCTATACATGTACTGCGTATACATGTGTCTATGTCACATTTCAACATGGATTTCCACCTATACATGTGTCTATGTCACATTTCAACATGGATTTCCACCTATACATGTGTCTATGTCACATTTCAACATGGATTTCCACCTATACATGTACTGCGTATACATGTGTCTATGTCACATTTCAACATGGATTTCTACCTATACATGTGTCTATGTCACATTTCAACATGGATTTCCACCTATACATGTACTGCGTATACATGTGTCTATGTCACATTTCAACATGGATTTCCACCTATACATGTGTCTATGTCACATTTCAACATGGATTTCCACCTATACATGTACTGCGTATACATGTGTCTATGTCACATTTCAACATGGATTTCCACCTATACATGTACTGCGTATACATGTGTCTATGTCACATTTCAACATGGATTTCCACCTATACATGTGTCTATGTCACATTTCAACATGGATTTCCACCTATACATGTACTGCGTATACATGTGTCTATGTCACATTTCAACATGGATTTCCACCTATACATGTACTGCGTATACATGTGTCTATGTCACATTTCAACATGGATTTCCACCTATACATGTACTGCGTATACATGTGTCTATGTCACATTTCAACATGGATTTCTACCTATACATGTGTCTATGTCACATTTCAACATGGATTTCCACCTATACATGTACTGCGTATACATGTGTCTATGTCACATTTCAACATGGATTTTCACCTATACATGTACTGCGTATACATGTGTCTATGTCACATTTCAACATGGATTTTCACCTATACATGTGTCTATGTCACATTTCAACATGGATTTCCACCTATACATGTGTCTATGTCACATTTCAACATGGATTTCCACCTATACATGTGTCTATGTCACATTTCAACATGGATTTCCACCTATACATGTGTCTATGTCACATTTCAACATGGATTTCCACCTATACATGTACTGCGTATACATGTGTCTATGTCACATTTCAACATGGATTTCTACCTATACATGTACTGCGCATACATGTGTCTATGTCACATTTCAACATGGATTTCCACCTATACATGTGTCTATGTCACATTTCAACATGGATTTCCACCTATACATGTGTCTATGTCACATTTCAACATGGATTTCCACCTATACATGTACTGCGTATACATGTGTCTATGTCACATTTCAACATGGATTTCTACCTATACATGTGTCTATGTCACATTTCAACATGGATTTCCACCTATACATGTACTGCGTATACATGTGTCTATGTCACATTTCAACATGGATTTCCACCTATACATGTGTCTATGTCACATTTCAACATGGATTTCCACCTATACATGTACTGCGTATACATGTGTCTATGTCACATTTCAACATGGATTTCCACCTATACATGTACTGCGTATACATGTGTCTATGTCACATTTCAACATGGATTTCCACCTATACATGTGTCTATGTCACATTTCAACATGGATTTCCACCTATACATGTACTGCGTATACATGTGTCTATGTCACATTTCAACATGGATTTCCACCTATACATGTACTGCGTATACATGTGTCTATGTCACATTTCAACATGGATTTCCACCTATACATGTACTGCGTATACATGTGTCTATGTCACATTTCAACATGGATTTCTACCTATACATGTGTCTATGTCACATTTCAACATGGATTTCCACCTATACATGTACTGCGTATACATGTGTCTATGTCACATTTCAACATGGATTTCTACCTATACATGTGTCTATGTCACATTTCAACATGGATTTCCACCTATACATGTACTGCGTATACATGTGTCTATGTCACATTTCAACATGGATTTCCACCTATACATGTGTCTATGTCACATTTCAACATGGATTTCCACCTATACATGTACTGCGTATACATGTGTCTATGTCACATTTCAACATGGATTTCCACCTATACATGTACTGCGTATACATGTGTCTATGTCACATTTCAACATGGATTTCTACCTATACATGTGTCTATGTCACATTTCAACATGGATTTCCACCTATACATGTACTGCGTATACATGTGTCTATGTCACATTTCAACATGGATTTCCACCTATACATGTGTCTATGTCACATTTCAACATGGATTTCCACCTATACATGTACTGCGTATACATGTGTCTATGTCACATTTCAACATGGATTTCCACCTATACATGTGTCTATGTCACATTTCAACATGGATTTCCACCTATACATGTACTGCGTATACATGTGTCTATGTCACATTTCAACATGGATTTCCACCTATACATGTGTCTATGTCACATTTCAACATGGATTTCCACCTATACATGTACTGCGTATACATGTGTCTATGTCACATTTCAACATGGATTTCCACCTAT
The DNA here is from genome assembly GCA_034401795.1 of Chaetoderma sp. LZ-2023a. Taxonomy (NCBI): domain Eukaryota; kingdom Metazoa; phylum Mollusca; class Caudofoveata; order Chaetodermatida; family Chaetodermatidae; genus Chaetoderma; species Chaetoderma sp. LZ-2023a. The sequence continues at coordinate 73,217,315 of CM067368.1, read as the reverse complement.
ACATGTACTGCGTATACATGTGTCTATGTCACATTTCAACATGGATTTCCACCTATACATGTACTGTGTATACATGTGTCTATGTCACATTTCAACATGGATTTCCACCTATACATGTGTCTATGTCACATTTCAACATGGATTTCCACCTATACATGTACTGCGTATACATGTGTCTATGTCACATTTCAACATGGATTTCCACCTATACATGTACTGCGTATACATGTTTCTATGTCACATTTCAACATGGATTTCCACCTATACATGTACTGCGTATACATGTGTCTATGTCACATTTCAACATGGATTTCCACCTATACATGTGTCTATGTCACATTTCAACATGGATTTCCACCTATACATGTACTGCGTATACATGTGTCTATGTCACATTTCAACATGGATTTCCACCTATACATGTGTCTATGTCACATTTCAACATGGATTTCCACCTATACATGTACTGTGTATACATGTGTCTATGTCACATTTCAACATGGATTTCCACCTATACATGTGTCTATGTCACATTTCAACATGGATTTCCACCTATACATGTACTGCGTATACATGTGTCTATGTCACATTTCAACATGGATTTCCACCTATACATGTGTCTATGTCACATTTCAACATGGATTTCCACCTATACATGTACTGCGTATACATGTGTCTATGTCACATTTCAACATGGATTTCCACCTATACATGTGTCTATGTCACATTTCAACATGGATTTCCACCTATACATGTGTCTATGTCACATTTCAACATGGATTTCTACCCATATAATCATGCACAATCTTTGAATGATATACAATTTGCATGTCATTATAACCGGTTAACACTCAAGTTGACCAAAAATGCCTTCTGCAGTGGTCTTAAGAAATGTCCACTTGTAGACGAAGAGAAGACTATTTTTGAAAACTTAACAATTGAATGACTGGATTGATAGCTGAGCCAGTAACAAAACCAAGTCATCCTAACGATAGATTTCCAAACATAATCTTCTCTTGCTCTGAAAATAGACATTTTCTATTAGAAAACTTAAATTTTGTTGAATAAATTTGAGGATTTACTCTTTACCGCTCATGCTTGCCTAAAAAAGTTCCTGACATGGTCTCAAGAAATGTACAATTAACAGAACAAAAGATTATTTTCTTTAAATTTGCAAAGTTTAGAATGAATGTCTCGATAATTGAGCCAGTCATTTCAGTGGTAAATTTTCAAAAATAAACTCATGGTCTGCAAATGGATATTTTCTATGTGGAAATTCAAATTTTATTCAACAAATTTGATGGTTAGTGTTAAATGTGTTAAAAGCATACCATCTAAAGTAATTTATTAGCCATTTAAACATATTAGCCCATTAGTATGTTTACGGTAATATTGTCAAAAAGATCTCAATGGAGGATTTCAGTTTATCTATCAATCATATGACATCATAATGAACTACATGTAGGTGAAGTGTAGGAGGACATCATTATCAATTAAGTCATGAATGACGTAGATAAGTACGTCACTAACGCTTAATTGATAATGGACTAAGCGTTGTTGTATGAACTGTATGGCTTTACTATTTAATAAACATACTGTTGAATACTTTGAAATTAATTTGACTGGGTATATGGCAGCAACAGCACCCAGTCAATATGGTTTCAAAATATTCAACAGCTTACATGTACCACAGAGCTGGGCATGGCGCAGCTAAAGCTGGATTCCTCCATTTATATCCAACATGACAGGACAATATTTAGAAAATGTACCAGTCGAATAACTGGCCCAGTTATCGAGACAGTTGATTGAATGATGTTTTCTAAAATATTCTAGCAAATATGATATTTTTCAAAATCATCTCAGAAGATATATTTTGTTGGACTCGCTATTAAAATGGTTACCACGCAGACATGTTGTAAACCAAATATGATACAGTCTTTAATGAGAAACATGTGTATTATATATTCTGTTAAATATTTTGAAATTAAATCGTCTAAATGCTGAATTTTCACTCAAATTATTTTCAAAATAGTTGCATTCTTACCTACATAGTCCTCTTGAAATGTTGATTATAAATAGGACTAATATCGATAATCATTAACGGAACTCTAATTTTTAACTCATTAGCTAAAACCGGCCTCTACAATGGTCTATTCTTGAAAATTTACCATTAAAATTACGGGCTCGATGACTGAGCCAGTCATTTCAGTGGCAATTTTTCAAAAATATTTTTGTAAACATTGAATCTGTCAATAAACCAATATTTTGATTTTTTTTTTTTACCAGTCTTAACCATTAACCCTCGAATTTATTCAAGAAAATTTTAATTTTCTCACAGAAAATGTTCATTTGCAGACCAAGAGAAGACTATTTTTGAAAATTTACCACTGGAATGACTGGCTCAGTTATTGAGCCAGTCATTCCAGTAGTAAATTTTCAAAAATAGTCTTCTCTTGGTCTGCAAATGAACATTTCTCAAGACCACTGCAGAAGCCATTTTGGCTGATATGCGTGTTAAATGCCTAGTACTACACAAACAGACCCAGTTTACATTACACATGAATACATGTACATTCACGCCTAACCACACCTGTAATGCTGTCCGTTTACAACTAAAACCTTGCACTTCTAGTTCAGCCCCTGCATTAATTAACCTCAGGGTTAATGCCCGGTAATCATCGCAAGCATCACACACTGACACGCCTAACATCAGCGGCGTAATCCCAGCATGATTCTGAATGTTCACATTAGCACCATACTTAAGAAGAACATCAATAGATTCCATACATCCCGACTCTATGGCGCAATGTAATGGACTCTTTCCAAATTTATCCTGATGGTCTACAATTCTCGAGTCTCTCTTCAGCATAATTTCAGCCAATTCATACCATTGCGTAATCATACAAAACATGAGTGGAATCTGGCCCCAGCTGTCACGGGATATTAAACGTGAACCTTTATCAACCAAAATCTGAACACATTTCCGGCTCCCCTTTTCACATGCCATATGAAGAATTGATTTTGTACTGATTAAGGTCTCATCTTCATAAATCGTATTTACGCTAGCACCGTTCGAAAGTAACTCAAGTAGTTTGTCTGCATTGTCGTCGCGGATTGCGCCGTATAACTGGAGACCCAACTCGCTGTCACCTCCGAGCACAAAGTCACGGCATATCCCGTCATCCTCGTCACTATCATAATGAGCCATTATTGGTGGTACATTTAAGTTTCGGTGACTTATGTTCTTCTTCACTCGTGTTAAGTTCACCAAACACAACCTGGAAAAGAATTCAAACAGGTTAGACTGATAATATGACAGACATTAGCGGTAAAATTTCAAAAATAGTTTTCTCTTGGCCTACAAATAGGCATTCAAGAAAACGGGACTCGGTACACTCAGACCAGAAATGAATCTGAGGAAGCTAAAGATTTTGGTCATGGACAAGACACAGTGGTCAACTGCGAAGAAGGACTGTTTGCAGCTGTTTGATCTTTCTACTACTACAGCCGCAGAATACAGTACACCATCATCATCATCAATTTGCAGACCAAGAGAAGACTATTTTTGAAAATTTATCACTGGAATAATGGGCTCGATAACCAAGCCAGTCATTCCAGTGGTAAATTTTCAAAAATAGTCTTGTCTTAGTCTGCATTCTGCAAATGGACATTTTCTGAGAAAATAAAAAATTTCTTGAACAAAATCGATGGCTAAGCCACAGTACAGGTCTCTCCGGGCTGCCTTGACCACTAACGGGATAATTGCTACAAAGCTGGTAAAAGAAGTATGGTATACATTTTGGACATTACAGAAAAACTGGTTTCAAAATAAACACTAGTCATGATGCTATCAAATGAAATGGAATGGACTCGACTAACCCTTTAATATTCAAGATGGCTTCTGCAGTGGTCTTGGGAAATGTCCATTTGCAGACCAAAAAGACTATTTTTGGAAATTTACCACATGAATGTCTGTCTTGTTCTCAGCCTGTTCGCCAAAACAGGCCTCTGCAGTGGTCTTGAAGAATGTTCATTTGGAGGTGAAGATAAGACTAATTTTGAAAATTTACCACTGGCTGGATAACCAGGTGATCAATTTTCAAAAATAGTCTTCTCTTGGTCTGCAAGGGAACATTTTCCATGAAAAAAAATTTAATTTTCTTGAACTAATTTGAGGGCGAAACGGTTAACAATAGCCAAGTCGACCTAAGATGGCTTCGACAGAAGCTTTTAAAAATTTCCATTTGCAGACCAAGAAGGCTATTCTTTTTTTTAAATGTTACCACAGAAATGAAAGCTTCGATAACCAAACCAGTCATTGCAGTGGTCAATTTTCAAAAATAGTCTTCTCCTGGCCTGCAAATGGACACTCGCAAACATAAATACTTCTAGTCTAACAGTTAGACTAATTAGATGTACAGCACAGAACAGAAATAACGTAATGAATCACATAGATAAGTATGTCATGAACGCATAGTTGGAGACAGACTATGGGTTGTTGTTCGAATTGTATGTCTTTATTATTTAATAACAAAACGCTGAAGCGTACAATACCTCACCTATAAAGGCATAGATAGTGTTGATTGGTAAAGCAAACTTGGCATGGTTTGTAATACACATATTCAGTAATGCAACAACAAACAAGTGTAACCAATCAAACATGGAAGTTTTTACCAAACTGTGGATAGTTTGATCTTGAAATTTTTTTTCCAAATGAAACTAGTAATGATGCAGATAGTACTTCTTGTATAGTATATAACTCTGCTGTAAAGTTTTCTTGATATCTGGTGAGCCATTGTTGAAAAAATGGCCAAGTCCAAAACCATGAAAAAATTAGTTAAAATGCCCCAAAATTCAATCCACTGTTATGTAGATCACATTCCTGTATAGTATAGATCACTTCTGTAAAGTTTCATTGAAATCGGATAAGTCAGTGTTGAAAAATAAGTTTGACCCCTGGCCACTGCCCTCAGATTGACTCAATAACAAAGAAATTTGTTGTACTGTAGTCTACTAACTACAAGCTTCAAAATGATGTGACATGACCACATTTGCTAAAATTTATTTTCTGCCCACCATTTCCCCCACCCATGCCCCTTGGGGTGATATCAAAATTTCAATGTGTCATGCACATCCCTGGCCATATGTGTAATCATACAGAGAGTTTCAAGTTTCTAACTGAAATGGTCTAGGAGGAGTTGCGTTACAATAGATTGGTGCCCATGTTTGACCCCGACCCCCACCCCCAGTTCGACACAAGATCAAAATAATTCCCTGTACTGTAGTCTACTCATCATTGTCTTGAAAATGATATGCGACATGACAAGCTTTGGAAAATTTTTATTCTTTACCCCACATTTCCCACCCCTGGGGTCATGCCAAAATTTCAAATGTGTCATGCACATCCCTGGCCATATGTGCAATCATCCCCAAAGTTTCAAGTTTCTATCTGAAATGGTCTAAGAGGAGTTGTATTACAACAGATTGGTGCCCACTTTTGACCCCGCCCCCTACCCTCAGTTTGTGACCCAAGATCAATATAATTCCATGTACTGTAGTCCACTCATCATTGGCTTGAAAATGATATGCAACATGACTACCTTTGGAAAAATTTTGACCACACATTCCCCACCCCAGGCCTCTCTGGCCCTGGGGTCATGCTAAAATTTCAAGTATCATGCACATCCCTGTCCATATGCGCAATCATCCGTAAATTTCAAGTTTCTATCTGAAATGGTCTATGAGGAGTTGCATTACAATCGATAGTTACAGGCCAAAACTGCACTTGCAAAACACATTAAAAAGGTCCAAGTCCAAAACCGTGAAAAAAATAGTTAAAATGCCCCAAAATTAAATCTATTGTTAGGTAGATCACATCCCTGTATAGTATAGATCACCTCTGTAAATTTTCATTGAGATCGGATGAGCCAGTCTCGAAAAATAAGTGATTTAAAAACCTTAAACAAAACTGCACTTGCAAAATATATGAAAAAAGTCAAAGTCCAAAACCCTGAAAAAAAGAGTTCAAATGCCCCAAAATTAAATGCGTTGTTATGTAGATCACATCCCTGTATAGTATAGATAGATCACTTCTATAAAGTTTCATTGAGATCGGATGAGCCAGTGTTGAAAAATAAGTCGATTAAAAAACCTTAACCAAAACTGCACAAATGACGGCCGCCGCCACCAACGACGACGATGCCACCCATGACACCGACGCCGGAATTAGTGATCCCTATGTCTCGCTTTCTGCTTTGCAGGCGAGACAAATATCATGTTGAATATTTTGAAACTAATTTGACCGGGTGCTGTTGCTGCCATAGGCAGCAACAGTACCCAGTCAAATTAGTTACAAAATATTCAACAGCTTAACTGTATAGTTTTCAGGAAATTGATAGTCAGGGCATTCAGGGATCGATCAATCCCGACACGGCAAAGTGTGGGTGGAGCTTAGCTAGTGATGCGCGCGGCATAGCTAAAATGGGAAGGGTCAATTATTCTCAAAATATTCAAGCGAATATTTTTTACATTGTATTCAGAATTGTACTGACTAACATGTTTCAGAACTTATTCACAAAACTATACTATGAAGATTTCTTTGCAGGTAAATGGAACTAAATAATGGCAAAAATATTGAATGGTACAGGAATCTGCTAATAGTTTCATGATGAATTAATGATGCCCTGTTGATACAGATGTTGTTGGTGGGTGAAGTTAGAGACCAAATATGGTAAATTCATTACCACATAAAGAACCCTTTGTTGAATATTTTGAAACTCATTTGACTGGGAGTTGTTGCTGAACATCAACATACATCCTCTACTTCTTTACAATTACAACCTGTTTATGTTTAAAAATACTTGGTGGAATAAATTGAATTTAATTTTCTAAGGCAACAAAGGTTTTCAGTCAAATTATTTAAACAAATTATAATCGAGCTCTTTTCCAGTGCGGTAGCAGGATGTCATCAGTAAATATGGCGTGTGTATTGTTAGCAGATATGAATAAGTAGATTAAAGGGAAGTAATTACACAAGCCTTAAACAAAGTCAAGGTAGGTAACTTTAAAAAGTATAAAATAACAACTCAAATACAATATTAAATTACTTTATGCGGAGCTGTCACGCATGCTCCATAAAACAGAAGGAATATATTCAGGCCATATAAGAGAATGGTTTGGAAAGCGTTCCCCTTCCATGCAACTCTAATACTGAGCTCATAATCATGAAATAACTTAATTTACCATATATAGAATTGCATATTAAATCCTCTATGCATTTTTTAGAATAAAATCTAATTATCACCACCATAGCTAAATATAGCTAATTAATGATAGTGTTTAATAACACCATCATCACCACATATTTCTGTAGTCCTTACAGATGTAGGGATATAACACTAAGAAAATGTACTCATACTATATTTTCTAGGAGTCTAAGACTTCTCTGACTCAACCTGCCCCTGTGACATATATTTGTCTGTATTGGGATCAATCGATCCCTGTAATCTCTAAATCTCAATTTCTAGAAAACTATACAGGTTAGCTGTTGAACATTCTGAAACTAATTTGACTGGGTGCTGTTGCTGCCATAATTGATGTCTATGGTAGCAACAGCGCCCAATCAAAATTAGTTTCAAAAGTTTCGACAGAATGTTTATGAAATAGTAGACATACAATTCGTACAACGTCTCGGACTATTAAGTGTTTAAAAAGGACTAAATCAAGTCACTCATGCGGTCAATGATTATGATGTCATCCTACATGTCACGTAGTTGATTATGATGTCATATGATGGACGGATAAACTGGAAACGTTAATTTTCTTGATCATTGAAAATTAGGAATAATATATTAAAAATGTGTTTGTTTGAATATTCAGACTTATGAGTTGCACTGCGCTCAGTCAGAAATGTAAGGTAAAACCTTAACATTTATATCACAGAAACAAGAAATTGTTTAACACTTTCACAGACAAATCACGGAAAATGTATTTCCCATGATATTAAACTTATTCTGTTGAATATTTTTGAAATTTATTTGACTGAAAGTTCCAGTCAAATCAGTTTCAAAATATTCAACAGCATTTCTGTAGAACCATCTTGAAATTATGACATTGGGATTTCAAGAGTTAAATGGTTAAACAATTTAGTTGAGTCTTGCAGAGTATAAGACTGTCTGTCTGTCTGTCTGTCGGTCACCTAGACTACAACAATATATCATACATGCGTGACCTAGATGAAAAATACTGAAATATTACATAATATTAGGCCATGTTCACAAAAGAGAGTTAATCCGAAGTCCAATCGGTCACAAAATCTTGTTCTAGTCATGTAAGCGTTCAACAAGTACACAAACCCCATATGCCTATCTCTGATCAGAGATTGCAAACCCTTTCCCTCAAATCTTTGTCACATTGCAAAACGGTTTGATTTTCCGGATTTTTTTCCAGATTTTCTGGATCACCCGCAAAGTTGTGGAATCTTTGTGTACGGTCACATCTTTCTTGTGTTAAGATTTGAGCCAAATCTCACTAATAGTTTCTGAGCTATCCATAAATCCCGAATTTCATCAGATACGGGTCCAGACTTTCTACCTGTATCGCGATCAAAGTCCTGAAATCTTATTGCTGCGTTATTTAAGCCAAATCGGAACAGCAGTTTTCTAAGAAACATGTTCATGTCTGGAAACCTACGCATGCATGCATGGATACTAGAAATTGGTGTGCAAATTCCCACAAACAAGGCAGATCCCTGGGTAACTCATAAAAGTAGTTTTGTTGAATACCATCAAATTCTTTCGGAGGAGATCTCAAAGAACTGATGAAACACGTGTGAAAGTTAATTCATGTAAAAATAAATCAACTTGAAATTTGTCGTGAAAATCCAGATTTTTGCTACGTAAATGTCAATTCGCAGACCCGGAGATTATTTCTGAAAATTTGCTTTAAGATGCCAGGCTCGGTTATCGAACCAGCCATTCAAGATATCAATTTCCAAAAGAAAATTTCTCAACACCACTGCAGATGCTGTTTTTGGCTGGCTTTACTATTAACCAGTTGATCGGCAAATTTCTCAATAAATTCAAAATATTTGCTTATTGAATGTCCATTTCCAGAAGAGAGGATTATTTTTGAAGATGTACAACTGGAATAACCGAGCCAGCCGTTCCAGTGATAATCCTTTCTTGGTCTGCAAATGGACAATTTTTATGACAAAATACAAATCTTCTTGAACAAATTGTTGGTTAAAGGGTTAACTAACTCTCAAGCCAGCCAAAAAAGGCGTTTCTACTAATCTTTAGAAATGTCCATTTGCTAACAAATTGAAGGCTTTTAAAAATAATTAACCACTGGAATGACTGGCTCGATAACCGAGCCAGTCATTCCAGTGGTTAATTATTTCAAAAATAATCTTCTCTTGGTCTGCCAATGGACATTTTTGCTGAGAAAATTAAATTTTTCCTGATACCAGAAATAAATATTAATTAGTAATTATATTACAACAATGAGTCACCTTTACAAGAACCGCCTGAACTTACACACGCGCGTTATTCATTGCACGCACATCACTACAGATTTTAAAAGCAATTCTTTTCAAATATATCACACAATTTCAGTACATATGATTCCGCTACAAAATACACATATAGGAAAAATCACGTTCAAAGTAAAAAACATTAACTCATACAATAAAGCACAGTATTTATAAACAAACAGAGCTCTATATTTTCATCCTTCCAGGTCAGCAGCCCAGTTTGTTGCCAAACCTGTGTATGTTTATAAATAGCTCTATCAGTACTGTGTTAAAGGAAGATAGGTAAACAATAGATGGCTTCCTGGCACTGTGAGAAATGTAGAGGTCAGGTGGGCAGGGCAGGTGATGACAGAATGATGCAATCGGCAATTACAAGGATTAACCCTTTGACTGTCAAGCCGACCAAAAATGGCCTCAGGAGTGGTCTTGAGGAATGTTCATTTGGAGGTGAAGATAAGACTATTTTTGAAAATTTACCACTGCAATGACTGGCTCAATAATCGAGCCAGTCATTCCAGTGATAAATTTTCAAAAATTGTCTTATCTTGGCCTGTAAATAGACACACATTGAAGAAAAATTTCAATTTTTGTGTAGAATCTTCACAATTAACCCTTTAACACCCATATCAGCCAAAAACAGCTTCTGCCGTGGTCTTGAGAATTGTCCACTTGAATGACTGGCTCGATAACAATGCCAGTTATTCCAGTGGTAAATTTTCAAACATTCTCTTGGTCTGCAAATGGGAATTCTCTAAGAGAAACTTCTTGACTAAATTCAAGGACTAAAGGTTTATGGTTGAAGTTGGAAGAAAAATTACACAATTTTCTTTTACTTGTTAACCCTTTAACCTGTGAATTTTTTCCAGAAAAATCTAATTTTCTCATAGAAAATGTTCATTTACAGACCAAAAGAAGACAATTTTCAAAAATAGTCTTCTCTTGGTCTGTAAATGGACATTTCTCACGACCACTGCAGAAGCCGTTTTTGGCTGATATGAGTGTTAAAGGGTTAAACATCAAGTATAGATTTTATGCAGGTGTGCGTGGCAATACCTGAAAAAAATGCTGATCAGATTTCCCTCCAATTTTAACACAACAAAGGAATTTACTATGAAAGAGGATTTCTAGACTTTGGCCGCGATCTGCATAAAAAAAATCTGAATCCAGATCAGATCAAATTATATATATATATAATGAGATGGTCTGCGTCCCCCATGTCGAGCGCTTTAGTTTTTCCGCATATCACACATGTGTGGCAGCAACAAAACAAGGATTTCTTAAAATAGTATACCCTTTGATAAATCAAATGTTTCCTGAAAAGTCTAACATTCTTCTAATTCTTGAAAAGGTGACAAATCACACAGGAATAAACTAACTCCCAACATGTAAAAGTATGGAAAATACCTTTAAATCATTTTAATTTTGCTGCAAACTGAATGCAGTGATGGTATAGAACAAATCTCTAGAGTTTTGAGATCGGATAAGCTCTTGACTAATTCTTGTTGCAAAATTAGCTACATCCAAACCCCATAAAAATATGGAAAAAACTAGAAAATCAGTTTAATTATGATGCAGACCAGATGCAATTTTGGTATATATATATCAAATCTGTAAAATTGTATTCAGACTGGATAAGTCCTTGCTGTATTAAATGTACATTGCAAAATAGGCTACGTCCAAACCACATAAAAATATGGAAAAAATTTGAAAATTATTTTAAGCATGATGTCAACTGGATGCAATGATGATAGAACAAATCTCTAGAGTTTTGAGATCCGATAAGCTCTTGATGAATTAAATGTCCATTAAAAAACAGTAACTTTTACCTGTTGCAAAATTAGCTAAATCCAAACCACATAAAAATATGGAAAAAAATTGGAAAATTATTTTAACCCACTCTGGTGTCAAAATTTTAAATTAAAAGATGAATTGGTGTTCATTTTTCAACAAATTTTGCTGGGAGATGGTGCTGTCGTAGACAGCAACATCTTCCAGAAAAAATTGTTGAAAAATGTACACTAGTTTCTTTGATATTGACACAATAAAATATAACATTTTGACAGCAGAGTGATAAGGGTTAAATATGATGTCGACTGGATGCAATGATGATATCGAACAAATTTCTAAAGTTTTATTGAGATTGGATAAGACCTTGATGAATTAAATGTACGGTGAAAAACTTTAACATTTATCCGCACGCAACACACCATTTGGATCGCTATGTCGAACCATCCTATGCCTCACATAGGGCCCGACAAAAAGCAACTGATTAAATTTTGCTCAAATTTTAACAAGAAAGCGTTCCACAACTTTGGCATGATGTGAAAATTCCAAAAAATCAGGGTGGGGGTGGATGTTACAATGTGACAAACCGGAAGGGCGAGGGTTGGCAATCTCAGATTTCTCTGTTAATATTTTGCGGGGTTTTTTCCATATAAACATGTGTAATAATCAACGAAACATTTTTATTGGTTAAATACCTCGTAAGAAATATTTTTGTTGGTTAAAAATCCTGTAATAATCGCACATGCCCTGTGACGCTGCAAATGTTTTGTAGCGACAACACAGCAGGACACGCGATGATGTTGATTTAAATCTTTTAGCCATTAGCACACTGATGTCAATATTCTATCATTTACAGTGTCAATAGCAAAGAAACTAGTGTACATTTTTCAACAATATCTTCCAACAAATTTGTTGAAAAAATAAACACCAGTTTATCTTTGACTTTAATTTGAAATTTTGAAAATTTTGACATCAGAGTGGTTAACCCTTAAAATAATAGTGTTAAATGGGATCAGGTTTTAGATATGATATATAGAATCTAAAACTGGATCCCATTTAACACTATTATCAACCACCTCGAAAATGATCAAATTGCCCTCGCTAAAGCTCATGAAATGTGATAATTTTTTACTCGGATTATATATTAATAATAGTATATTAAATGGGAACTTGTTTCAGATCCTCTATAAATACATTTAATTGCCATTCATCAACAAAGGCTGATAGCTGGAACTAAGATAGAGAAGATGTATCTTTCTTTCTCTTTGCATGACAGAAATTAGCATGCTTATTGGCAAAGAATCAATGGCATTGCTCACATATTTTAACTTCCAGACTCCATCGGTGTACACTGTACGTACAACACATACATGTACATGTACTCTCGACCCATCATTGTGGGAAAAGGTGAATCCTTCAGAGTAAGGGGTGTCTATTTTGTAAATATTTTCCCCCCCTGAAGCTACTTGCTGGCTTAGAGAATAATAGCTTCTACCGTATTATCAATGAAATCAAAATTGGGAATCAGAATTGTTTTCTACTAAAGTATAGCAACAGGTTCTAATGAATGAGAACTGAATAATGTTGCAATATAAGAATTATAAAGACTGTATTTACCAGCTAAGTTTAACCATTTAACACGTACAGGCCAGCGGTGAAGTCCTTTACAATTTAATACATACTCTTTTTTTAATATTTTGAAAATTAATTTGACTGGAAGCCATTGTTGCCTTAATCCTTTAACAGACAAACCGGTACATATCAGTTTCTGCAGTGTCTTGAGAAATGTCCATTTACACTTACAGGTCCAGAAGACTATTTTTGAAAATCAACAATTTGAATGACTGGCTCGATAATCGAGCCAGTTATTCCAGTGGTCAATTTTAAAAAAATGGTCTTCTCTTGGATCGCAAATGGACATCCACTAAGTAAAAATGTTGAATTTCATCCCCAATCTTTACGATTAAATGTTTAAAGAGGCAATGTCTTGGAGTCAGATTATTTTAAAAATAATCACAGGTACTAGAACGGGGACGAAAGTCAACATTTTTACTATTTCCATTTGCGGTCCAAGAGAAGACAAAAGTAAACAATGTGTGAAGAGTTCACGCTCTGAATAGAATCAAGAGAAAGATTTGTACCAATATGTATACATGTACTTATATTTCTATTAACCTACATGATCATTAGTGTGTCAATCATGTCAATAACTGCTTGATTAATGGCCGCATGCTGTACCTATAGACATTGCAATTAGCTAGAAATCTAAAAATGTAAACAACACACCGAAAAACAATTTGATGGCTTGATGCCAATCTGGTTAAGGTTGAATTCTCAATTATTACCAATTTAATCATCAAATTTCTAAAATTTTCTATAAAAAATGGATGAAGAGAGGACTAATAGTTGAAAATTTATCACTAGAATGACACGCACAGTTATCGAGCCAGTCATTCCAGCGGTAAATTTTCAAAAATAATCATCTCTTGGGCTGCAAATGGACATTCCTCAAGACAGCTGGAGAAGCTGTTTTTGGCTGGCTTGAGTGTTAAATGGTTAACTCTTTCACCGATGAATTCCCATATCTCAGTTTAAAGGCAAACATACAAGAAAACTGAAGAATATTTTAAAATTAATTTGACTGGAGGCCATTGCTGCAGCAATGGCTTCCAGTCAAATTAATTTTAAAATATTCAACAGAATATGTTTTATATAGCAAAGAATAGATACTGTTTCCGGGATTTGTCAGTGAATATATATATATATGGCCAGTTGTTTTCCACGCTAACGGAAAATAAACGATATTCACGGAATTGGTAACTTGAAATGGAAAAGTGATTTTCAAATGGCAATCAATAGAAAATCAGATTTTTGCGCAAAAAATTTGTATATTGCGACGGAAACCTGATATTCAAACAGATATTAATGGGTCAAAGGCATTTTCGTCCAGAACGTGAAACAGTCTCATGTAACAGTTTTCACCCACCCACCCTTCCACCCTAACTTAGTACACCATCTGGACATACTTAATAACACAAAGGACAACACAAATCTGATTGTTTTATTATTCACTTTTAGCAACTCTGTTTACAAAATGGACATCATTAGTCATGCTTTGGTCAGCAGCAAACAAGGTTTCGGTAAATTGTACCACTTTAGAAATGCACTTATGAGAACTGTAAACGTCAAAACAACAAGTTCTTAACCCGTATCAGAAAGATGTCATGAGATTAATGCTTTGAGTTTGTTGATGAGGGGCTGTTGTACATTTTGGGAACAATGTTGCTGAAACAGTTTGCTGTCTTAGACAGAAACAGCTTACAGCCAGATTATTCCAGGAAGATTAAGCAAACATGAGATGTGAACTGCTAAGTCGAGCCAAATACAAAATGTTAATGATGAAAAAACCCCAGTCTTTACCAATGTCACAATAACGGTGACCTTTGCCCTTTGACCACAAAATCATTGTATGTTAATACTTAAAAAGCAAAGTTTTAACCAATAGCACAGTAACTTTGACCTTTTTACCCCAAGGCCATTATGTGATGCCCTTTCATTACACAGAAGCCTGTATCTAAGTTTGGGTCCAGTATGATTAACCAAAGTTAAGGTACATGTATGAACTGCTTTATTGAGCTAAACAGAAAATGTTAATGTTAAAAAAGCAATGATTTTACCAAGGTTACAGTGACCTTGCCCTTTGACCTTTTGACCCAATGTCATTGTATGCTGCTTCGTCATTACAAAGAAGCATATGTCCAAGTTTGGGTCCCATATGATTAACCAAACATGAGATACGAACAGAAAAGTTGAGCTTAACGGAAAATGTTAATGTTGAAAAGGTTTTTCACCAAGATCATAGTGACTCACAGACTGCTTGGCATAATCCCCACTTTTCTTCAAAAAAATGGGGGAATAATATCAGAAATGTAAATATTTCAATCAACGATTGTTGTGCATATGTGCATGGTCCAGCATTGACTGTCACCATTTCGGGCTTCAATGGATTTCTTACACCAGCCAGCTACGATACCACAATGATGAAATGCAAACAATATAGTAGAAAGATAAATCATGCGATTTATAACCTATACAGTATACATGGATGTATACATTTTTTTTAACATAGTATTTGTTATTTTTGTTACATCTGACAGCTTTAATGTATACAGGAAACGGTTTGACATTTCTTAATCACTTAATAACAGGGCTTGAAGATATGTCAGTAACAAGAGCGCCGCAAACGGCGCATAATACCCCGCCATGATGACAAACTAATAAATGACAGCTATCAGAAATATTTATTTCTTCATCAGACCAGTAATCCTTATTAAGTGTCAAAGTGATCCGCTAAACGGTCAAGGAGGTATCGTCTGGAAACCAATTTTCAAGATGGCTGCCACTGACTGGTGGCCATATTGGATTTTGAATTATCGTAAATTTTGATCGGTTTCTTCACCAGACATATTCCAACGACCCTAGGAAGTGATCCGATAAATGGTAACAGAGATATCATCCAGAAACCAACTTTCAAGATGGCAGCCCATGGCTGGCGGCCATCTTGGATTTTGGATCAGTGTCGATTTCGATAAGTTTCTTCCTCAGACCTAGTCCAACCACTCTATGAAGTTTCAAAGCGATCCGATAAACGGTAACAGAGTTATCATCCGGAAACCAATTTTCAAGATGGCCACCAGTGAATGGTGGCCATCTTGGATTTCAGATCATTGTCAATCTAGATAGGTTTCTTCACCAGAGGTAGTCGAACCACTCTATGAAGTTTCAAAGCGATCCGATAAACGGTAACGGAGTTATCATCTGGAAACCAATTTTCAAGATGGCCACCGGTGGCTGTCGGCCATGTTGGATCTTGGATCATTGTCAATCTTGATAGGTTTCTTCCCCAGACATAGTCCAACCACCCTATGAAGTTTCATAGCAATCCGATAAACGATAACGGAGTTATCATCTGGAAATCAATTTTCAAGATGGCCACCAGCTTGGATTTCGAATCATTGTCAATTTTGATAGCGTTCTTCCCCAGACCTAGTCCAACCACTCTATGAAGTTTCAAAGCGATCCGATAAACGGTAACGGAGTTATCATCCGGAAGCCAATTTTCAAGATGGCCACCTGTGGTTGGCGGCCATCTTGGATTTCAGATCAGCATTGATTTCGATAGGTTTCTTCCTTCCGCAGACTTAGTCCATCCATTCTATGAAGTTTCAAAGCGATCCGATAAGCGGTAACGGAATTATAATCCAGAAACCAAGTTTCAAGATGGCTACCGGTGGCTGGCGGCCATCTTGGATTTCCGATCGTTGTCAATTTCGATAGGTTTCTTCCCCAGTCCTGGTCCAACCACTCCATGACGTTTCAATGCGATCCGACAAACGGTAATTGAGTTATCATCCAGAAACCAATTTTCAAGATGGCCGCCGGTGGCCATCTTGGATTTCGGATCATCGTCGATTTCGATAGGTTTCTTCCCCCCGCCTAGTCGCACCACCCTATGAAGTTTCAATGCGATCCGACAAACGGTAACAGAGTTATCATCCGGAAACCACTCAGCCGCCCGCCCGCCCGGCGCCATTACATAATACCCCGCAAAATTCTTTATAATAAGGGCAAGCCAATGTTGCCTTAATGGCCTTCATAATTTTAGAAGCACTAAGGTGATGTCTAGGGGCATCAAGGCAAACTATGCCTCATGAGGAAGAGCATGAGGGCAACAGGTATAGCGTGGAGTTGGTGGCAGAAAGTCAAAATTGGTGGAATGCAACCAAATTTGGTATGTTGGTTGCAAGACAATGTTTACATTAGGCCCAGACCCCAAGGTGAGAATAGGGTAGTGTGGGGTGGGTGGGGCGGAAGAACATCAAAGTTTGCAAAAGCGTGGGGATTTTTGATGGCGTGCCATGTATAACCTAATTTGCCAAATTTTTTTCTCTAGAGACATTTTTACACAAGAAGCCTGCCAGAAAAGCATGACCAATCAAATTTCTGTGTAAGTTTTCTGAAGCCTACTACACTAAGGTCCTTCCTTAGCAAAGCAAAGTTTGGTTGAAATCATCCCAATGGTAAATTGTCTTTTAAACAAATTTCTGCACATTTTCAGAATTCCAAGATGGTCAGTAGACAGATCAACCAATCAGGTTCTCTTGAACAAGCTTGGTTGAGGTCTTGCACTAAATGAAGTTTCTTGAGTTTCAAATCACTTTCCAGGCGGTTTTGGAGATGTTTAAATGTCTTTCTAAAGATAACGCAAAATTCAACACTCAAATCGACAAATCAGCTGGATTTGAACAACCTCGGATCTCTATACGCTAAGGATACTTACTGTCAAACCTACTTTTGAAGCTTCCCATTCGTTTCTTATAAGGGCTCCGGTTGGGAATATGGTTGCAAGAGAAGCCAGACACTATATTCTGATTGGGCCAAACGCTACAATTTAACCCCTTAACCCTAGAATTTGTTCAAGAAGATTTCAATTTAATCTTAGACACTATCCATTTCAAGACCAAGAGAAGACTATTTTTGAAAATTTAGCACTGGAATCGACTGGCTCGATTTCACAAATAGTCTTCTCATGGTCTGCAAAGTTTTGACATTTCTCAAGACCACTGCCAAAGCCGTTTTTGGCTGATATGAGTGTTAAAGGGTTAATTAGTCCATGGTGGTCACATTATTAACCTATTAACTTCCCTTCTAATGGTTATCCAAAAATAGGTCATCATCCAAAAATATGTCAGACTGACCTAATTCTTACATGGTTGGTAGTTTATGCCCCTCATAGAAGACATATTTTACTATTAGTTCCAATAATGTAGGAAATTTCCAACGGGGATAACTCTGCTGTCAAACCAGCTCGATTTTCACAACATAGATATATCAGATGCTGACATCTTTTGTTGAATCTTAACAGACGGCCGGGGAGTGATCGCTATCTAGCTCAGCTGACTGACAGTCGAGAGGACTCATAGAGAAGACTTATTTCAGACCTCATTATCCATTATCCATTGATTAGTCAATTGTCAATTCCTTATAAAACTTGATCATCATTTCATGTCAACACAACTCCTACAGTTTAGTTGCAATTTGTTTTAAATTTGCTAAGTGTTATCATAATCATACTGTCCATACATAAATGTGCATACATGAAATGGTAGAGTTATAGTTGGTCATCATCAACGGATATAACACTACATTTGTATATTACTGTATTGTACTGTACTGTATTTTAGCCATGTGGACAAGAACTGGGTATGGTAATCCAGGCCAGTTCATAAGTTTGAGGGACCATGGACAGGGTTTGAAATCACATCAGTCCATAGTACAATTATATTAGCTTATCACTTTATATAAAGTTCTATGTGTAGGGTCGGTGGTCCAAACTCTGTGGTATACTAAATTCCGTGGCAAGGCTTTGCTTTCAAGCTATAGCATATCACACATAATAATAATGATTTGTTTATATTTTGAAGCTTCTTATCTGACAAATCTAAGTATACCAAAACCAGTTGAACTGCAAAATTTTTTAGTTTTAATTACACAAGATTGCATAACCAGGTGTGAATCCGTAGTAAAAAATGGCCGCTGTTAAAAATGCTCGTAAATGTTGCCTGAGTTTTCAAAGCAAATTTCCACACTTATAGGCGGCGTTCATTCCTACTATTATGCTAGCATCTGGATCAGACTATCTAGTTAACAGATGGAGCTTTTTGGAGTGCTGGCTGCTTGGATGGCTTCTCAGCATTGTTTCAATCACAACCACCCTACTCCCAAAAATTCTATTAAAATGTGACCTAATTCCATGGTTTGCGGATTACCTATTATAAAATTAAGTAACAGGTTTATTTGTTCTCGTAGTCTTGCTTTTGTAGAAGTGAATGTTAGAATCTCAATGATTTATGCATTTTGGCAAATTCTGTGAATTATTTCCATTATTTGAAGCATATTTTTGTTAAAGGGCTAGTCTAAGCATTGCCAAAACTGTTCCCATTTTAAATACGGCTCTAACTTATCAGTGTTTTATAATTAAACAGCTTCTGTGCCCCTACTGTAACCCAAGAACACTAAATAAATGTGGAATGCATGATTTATTTCATTTATTGACGTTTTAGGCATTTAGCATACTATTTTGTGCATTGCCATAGAGTTTGGCAGTCCTGACTTGCCAGATAGCGTGTAAATTTTGATGGGGTTCCAAACTTTATTGCCAGATACTAACAAGATTTTACATAAATTTCCTACAAAACTTATATAAGCAGCAGCAGGAGAATACTTAAAATAATCTATCTATGCATATACTTTTTCACTAGCTGGTATGAGTTTGGTGATTGGCCTAAAGAAAGTATAAGTTTTAGCTAAATACCATGGAGTTTGGTTGCCCCATCCTACTGTACAAGATCTGGGTATGAAAATCCAGGCCATTCATAAACAAGAGGGTGTGAGGACCGGGTGTGAAATCACAACAGTCCATATTGTTAATTCATTTCTTTATTTATCATTGCGTAGTATCTACATGTAGTCCATACTACAGTTACATTGTAAATCATTGTATATATCAACTGGGGTTGGGCGATTTTTCGATATTATCGTCAATATCGCGATATACCGATACCGAAATCGTCATAATTTCGAAAAATCGTAAATATCGTCAATACCGACAGGACGATATTGCACTTTTAACTGTGAGCATAATATAAAGAACTAAGTTAGAAATGTCATACTCTTACCTCTATTCGGTCCAGTAATAGTCTTTAAGTAATAACCCAGTCTTTGTCTAAGGTTATAAAAACTTAATAAACTCTAAAATAATCTGTGTTCATTTAATTCATGGTTTGTTTGCGCTAATAAAATGATTTAAAGTACAAAATAATTCTTTGTTGTTCACTTTTCATAATTACATAAATAGACGACGCCATGTTTTTTCTTGCCTCATTCTGAGTATTAGTCAGTGGGGAATACCATTTGCACTACCCACATTCCATTCTGATGACGTCATTACTACAGGTCAAGCTATTTATCCAATAGTCATTGATCTGCATGGTTAACCTTTCTTCTGACCGTGAAAGATTTAAACTTTAAAACTTTTGAGGTCGATAGGAAACCACACACACTTAATCCCTTATCAATACCACAGCTTGGAATGGTGGGTGAGGGGGGAGTTAATCTCTTCCTTTACCGTTATACGTTTTTATGTAACTTTATACAATATATTTAGCATTTTTAAATGAATCAGATCAAAATTCATTCCACATATAACATTACGGATTTATTCTAAGTGAGAAACGTCCTTAAAATAAAGAATTTAGGCCTAATTATGTCCAGTCTTCTATCTGTTGTGGCAGTCTTGCCTGCAGAGTTAACTGGGTTAATTTCACACATCCCGACTACGCCTTGAGATCAATGGATAAACCCGCTAAGTAGTGAGCGAATTTGAATAGGTCTAAAATGGGGCAAATTAGTATTTAATATTACAGACCAAATAAAATCTGATATAATTGTTTCCAGTCTTCACGCTCGTTCTCGTTCAAAATCATGCAGTATTATTTTATTAATTTGCATCGTCTATGCTAGCGGCGGGCGTGATAACAGCTGTCGGAATTCTGCAGTCTGAATTCTGATTGGCTCAAGTATGATACGGCGGCCAATCAGATTTCTCTCTGTGGAATTCGTTTCTGCGTAATGAAGTTAATGCGTATTCCTTGCTCAATCTTTTGACAGTTGTCGTGAGGTAAAGATAAGACAAAATACAACACAAGAACAGAAGAAAATCCTTTATTCTTCTTATTTGTGATGAATACGGTTAGTTGCATTACCTTCGTTGTTTTAAACTGTATATTGAAGGGTGTCAAAGTGTGGAATTACGTGTATTAAATCATGGCGATCTCAATTTACGGTTTCAATGCAACAAATTTAATGAAAATAACTTGCAGACACCACCAATTTGAAATACATATGTTATTCTATGTTTACACCCTAACTCCACACCCCACCCAAATGACGATATATCGTGATACCGCGGTATTTTAATGAGAAACCGATATCGTCATGCCTTGAGCAATATCGCCCAACCCTAATATCAACCTATAAGTTAGGAACTGCGTATGGTGATCCAGGCCAGTCCACTTACATGAGTGAGCGTGGACCAGGTGTGGAACCACACCAGTCCATATAGTAAGTCCATTTGTAAATGTATCAATGTCCAGTAAATTATAGGGATAGGAACTGGGTATGGTAATCCAGGCCAGTTCATAAACTTGACGGAACATGGACCGGGTGTGGAACCGCCTCAGTCCATGTTAAAATTACACTTGTATTGTCATTTATTGTATGTTAATAGCACACCGGCTCATCTATAAGCAAGTTCTTTAAATACTTCTCTGGGTTATCTCTAAATTCTGGAATGAGTTATGACCCAAACATATACTATTGTAAATACTATACATTAGTGGAGATTAGTTTTAAGTTATGAATGCTAGCGCTGGGCGGTATTGCCATTGGGATGATGATAACGGGATCTGTGAAAAATACCGCAATAACTACTACTATCGTGGTATTTGGAACAATTTTGGCTATGATAGGGTTAATATGGCCAATCCATGAATAGGCATCCTTTTTTAGATGTATAAACAAAGCCTAAACTTTGTATTATATTTGTGTTTCAGCACCAAATAAAATATGTTTTCTTCTCGCCTTTTTGCATTTTACTTTGTCATTGTGAAGAGGAAGATGCGCATAAATGTCCTTAACTCCGTCACTGTGTGCGCAGGAATCTCCAAGGGAAATCCCAAGGGTCCAATCTGATTGGTTAAAAACATCAAGTATCTTTCATTGGTTTTAACCAATGTTTTAACCAGATCATAATCGGGTGTAGTGTTTCGCTGAGTTTAAGTTTCTTGAGAAAAAAAACCATTTAAATACTCACAGACCTAGACTATGTAGAATTGTAGATAAGAATCGTCGATCACTGATTAAATTATTATACTTGATGTGCAAAATTCTGGTACTGAATGGTTAATTATTGAAAATCATCCGAGATTGATGGACAGCCAAATGGGCAGACAGGTGGACGTACAGGCATACGGACATATCATTATCACATGTTTAACGTATAAAAAAAAACCCATTATTCGCACACTGTGAGTATGCCAAAGATAATAGATATAGCAAGATGGGAATTACGTTATAACGCGCATACAATTTTGCGCAGCTTTTACGGCGTAGCACCGTCTTACATCCTTGACGTGACGTTATAGGGGGAGGTAATTAAAAACAATTACGTTTTGCTAATAGATCAAGCAATTGTCGGCTTTTTACATCAAATTTACTTATTTAACAGGTGCGATATGGTCAATAATAATTTTGTAGTTTATAGCCCATTTATGTTAATATTATAACTTAATTCAGATATACAAGTTTTGCTTTAAAATAACGTCGATTAGACCAGTGTCTATAGGCCGCCGTCTATACTTGCTTGATAGGTCTAGATATTGGTCTACACGCACTTGACTAAAAATCGGTGCTCGGGCGGGCTCCCTAACATATTGACTAAAAATGGGTGTTTTTGTTATTACTCAGAATTTCACCGTGAAGAATCAAATGTGCATTTCCATGATCAATGGCGCATGTGTTCATTATTGAACACATGCGTTGTAATTCCTATTTGATTAGGGAAGTATGAGTAGTTTCTGAAATCACGTAGGCCGAAGAGATTATGATTAGTCTGGCACATATTATTAAATATTTGCTATCAGCTCGAAATTCTCCATGCCTCTGTGGAATGGTAGGGCTTATATCCTATACGGTCATATCTCACAGTGACACACTGTTTTAAAATTTGCACAAATTAGGGCAATCCAATACTTAAACCATTAATCATTATGATAGAGAAAAATGAAACATAGTTGCACATGTGCATTTAGCTGACACACTCAGCTGTATGGCATTACAAGTCTCATGATGATCGTTGGCTAATTTCCAAGATACCATGTACGTAAACAAAAATGCTAGGTAAAATTGCTAAACTTATTCAGTGTCATCTTCAATCCGCAATCTTTCTTACAGATTTGATTGCTCCGTAAAATTAAGTATTATCCGTGTATTTGTAAAGCAAGCAAAGATATTTCTCACAGGACCGAACTTAGAGGGAGCCCTGTACAAAGTGTTTAAAAATTCTTGCTCTGGGCCCCCAGAGAAATATCTAACGTTCTGGTTGTGTTTCAAACATAAAGCCGCTTGGGGTGGAGGTGGAGGTGGGGTGGGGGTAGGGTGGTGTTATGCGGTCAGAGGGGCAAAGAAATACAAAAACAATTTGTGTGTCACTTTGGGAGGGGGTGGGGGCTGGAAATTTGAGGTCGTGTGCGAATGCACGTGTTGCACGACCTTAAGTTCGGCTCATCCAGCTATTTCATCCGCACAGGTTTGGTGGAATTCAACCAAATTTGTTATATTTGAGATACCCATACACGATTCCAGTTAGTGAAATCACTGTTCTATTGGACTCCGGCCTTATGGGAGGGTACAGTTTTCAGGATAAAAGGTTAATGAACGCGTGGGTATTTGCGATGGCGTGCCATCGACTGCACATTATATGGTCGTAGCCTGCTGACATACAGATTTAATTTTAGTCAACTATTTTTCAGCAGAAACTGCGCAAAACGGGGTAAATTTGCAGGCAACAGTAGCTTATGTCGATATTTATATCCTGAAATGCAGATGGCCTTAAAATATAATGTTTACAAATGTGTGGGTGGCCGGGGGGGGGGGGGGGGGGGGAAAGCTCAAAAAGTGCCATGCTGCTGTGGCGCGCAAGCCGGTGTCAGCCCTGATACTATTTTCTATAGTGCAAAACAGGTGCTCAAAATAAGTTCCTGTATTAGCATTAACCTAATGGATGCGCGCTTATGCGTGTGTACATGTGCCCGCTCCATTCGTACGTATGTATGCTGTGCTTAGAATAGTGTCATTCAAAAATTGCAGTACCCCATTTTTCTTGACAATCAGATAATCTCTTCTTACCTACACCAATTATATTCGCAATGCGTAGGCTAATGTTCATGATATTTGAAGATGTACAACCCCATTACAACCAGTCCCACCCACCCCCTATATATATTTGGTGTTAATTATAGGCATGTATAAGCATGGTGTAGCAAATAGTAGGACTATAACATGAATTTCTAACCTTTCCTTATCTTTCGGGAACTAAAAAACACAATTTTCATTCTTCCCCTTTTAATTTGTGCATCCGATCGCAGAGCCTGAGCCCCCCTCAACTATGATCAGGCTACATTTTTTATCATTTGATTTTCCACCTTTAAATTCACTGCAGCGCGCCATATCTATTTGTTTATTTACATGTTTGTTTGTTTACCTTGTTTAGCTATTTATTTATTTATTTCGCCTGTTTCGCTTTGTTTCCCGCGTCAAGGGGGAATTTGCGTTACCGCGTCATTCGCGCTACAAGTTAATGCCCCTGGTATAACATCAAAGTCACGTCGTAGTCGTATGATGACGCTGGGTTTTTTTGACGCGCGGGTATTTCCCATCTTGCTATATCCATTATCTTTGAGTATGCAACCAATAATGTAGTGTGAGAAATTTCAGATCAACAATAATAGCTCGAATAGCCCTCAAATGATGATGATGAGGTGCCGGTGAGCTAAAACTACCACGAAAATTCAACCCAGAAGATCTACGTCAATAACTACACACTTAAACTTGACAGCTGAAATAAGCTGTCGTATTTTTTGTAACGTGGAATAAAACGAGCTCAAAACTGTACCTGTCATTATAGGGATGAGTCACGGATATCTAGAAAACCTTTATTTAACAATGTCCCATTTTAGGTTTCACATTTTAGATATTAACCAATCAAATTACAATGCGTAAAAGTGTTTGTTGTTGTTGTTGTGTTGAGTAAATCCCGTCTATCAGACCGCATCCCCGGTAGACGAACCTCCTTCTGGAGTTGATTCCTAATCCTATATTTATCAGTGTAGCAGATTCCGAGATCCGGGTAGCGATTTAAAAAATAGGGAATAGAGCTTACGAGCACAGGAACATTTTGATAATGTCAATATGACCAAGTATTCTTTCGATTAAACTAAATTTGATTATATAGAATGCACTAATGCAAAGTATGGACTCAGAAAGCGCTTCTAGTACACGTTATTACTGCTGGTGCGACTGCCACTGCTTCCTCTGCCACTACTACTACTACTACTACTACTGCTACTACTACTACTACTACTACTACTACTACTACTAATACTGCTGCTGCTACTGCTACGACTACTACTACTACTACTACTACTACTACTACTACTACTACTACTACTACTACTACTACTACTACTACTACTACTACTACTACTACTTTTTTTCTATTTTTTTGAAAAACCGACACTGACGCAATCGGACAAACTTCACGGAGGAACTCCTTTAAAAAGGCTTGCAAACCCCCAGAAAAAACCCTGGTGAACTAGTAATCTTGATTAATATTACACCAAAACAATGAAAATAATGAGCATTAATACAATCTATAAATACATATGGCTTAAAAAGTTTAGATACAAAACAATAGGCTGATAAAGCTCCGATAGCAAAACAAAACTTAACAAAGGCATTACTATTCAACCCAGGTGTAGTAGTAGACCCGTGTGGCGAGTGCAACTATCCAACAAATGAAAAGTGCCTCGTCAATCTATGACAAATAAGTCAATCATTGACGCCAGTGGGCTGATTCTCTAAAGATCAGCGGGCGTAGTAGCATTTGGGTAGTATAATACATATAGTCGGCAGAAAATTTCAGAAAAATTGATGGCGCTCTTGTTTACATTTTCAATTTACTTTATTGTAAGGTTTTGTAAATTACCATTCAATCCATGTGTGGTAGTGGGCCCGTGTGGCGAGTGCAACTATTCAACAAATGAAAAGTGACTCGTCAATCAATGACAAATAAGTCAATCATTGACGCCAGTGGGCTGAGTCTTTAAAGATCAGCGGGCGTAGTAGCATTTGGGTAGCATAACATATATAGTCAGCAGGAAAATTACAGATAAATAGATGGAAATAGATGGCGCTCTTGTTTCTTGGCGCTACTACTACTACTACTACTACTACTACTACTACTACTACTACTTCTACTACTACTACTACTACTACTACTACTACTACTACTACTACTAGTAGTAGTAGTAGTAGTAGTAGTAGTAGTAGTAGTAGTAGTAGTAGTAGTAGTAGTAGTAGTAGTAGTAGTAGTTAGGGGTGGGTATTGCGGGAAATTTTGTATTGCAATATATTGCAATATTTTTCGATGTATTGCGATACATATTGCAATATATTGGATGCGTGAGAAACTGCAAGCAAAGGCTTCATGAAGCTCTCTACATGCTGGAATTCTTCACTATATAGTTATTGTAAATGTACCATATATATAATGATTATTATCTATGCTAACTTTCAGTATGCCATCTCTGTCCTCAAAAACACAGATAAACTGTTTTGAGTATTTTCAAATTAATTTGATTGGAAGCCGTTGCTGTCTTAGGCAGCCATGGCTTTCAGTCAAATTAACTTCAAATTATGCTATATTTTAAAGTCAATCTTGTTTTCAATCTGGGATTTTTTTTAGAAACAATCTTACTGGTATTTGGTTATTTGCCATTTGGTATGGACCATTAATAAATTAATGGCATTTGAATGATTTTACTGTCTAAGACAGCAAATCGCCAATGTCTTCCAGTCAAACTATTTTCAAAATATTCAACATTCAATTCATCTACTCTAATTGACTAACTTTGTTAGTTCTTAAATTGTGTATGTATGACTGCCTTGAAATTGAAATACTATGATTTCACTGCTGAATGCTAATAAAAACAAAATAAATGATTAAATCATGACAGCATTTCTTGTTTTAGTCTTTTATTTACCCCCATGGGCCATGGCACACACTGCCAAACCTTGAACAAAAATCAAAGCTGTGTACATGCAGTAGTCAGACTACTGAATAATACTGATTATTGAGTATTGATTGATTAATGAATAGTAACTAGTAAGATACAGTACTAAGTAGTAGCAGGTTAACAATAAAAAGCATGGCCTGGCAGCTACAAGCTACATTCTCTAATCTCTACAATTTTAGAAATATGCTTGAAGGGTTAGTTTTGAGAATAATGTGACTATTGACTAGAAGCATTTCTGCTTAATGCCAGAAGCTAGTTCTGTCTAGAGTAGAAGTGGCTGCTATGCAAATAGTAAAATTATTTTCAAAATATTCAGTCTTCAGAATATTTCTAATTAACTTTCTGGAATGGTTGCCATGAGATTTAAGTGCTGGGATAAAAAAATTTTATTCATGGCAAATTAGTGAAATTACGAGAAAACAGAAATGTGGAATTAATACTAATATTGTTGAACTACTGAATAAAAGCCATTAGAAAATAGAAACCACAGTTACTTCATATTTTTCTTCAAGAATATGAGTTTGTCAACATGAGTACCCTTGAGAAGTGATCTCTGTGCAGTTACGATGTCACCCGCTGTGGAAAAGACTCGCTCCGATGGTACACTCGTAGCTGGTATAGAAAGAAAACACATAGCTAGTTTAGCTATAAGGGGACATTTATGTTGGTTTTCCTTCCACCAGGAAAGTGGATTATTACTTAATTCCAGTGTCTCTAATGCTCGGTATGTTGTAACCTGTTCTTGTGCAATTACAAGTGTTGGTTTTGGTGGTTCCTGTTTAGTTTTATAATAGTCGCCCCCTAATACATCACATAAGGATGACAGTCTACGTTTTTTACAGGGTGGAATGGTTGGCTGATCATGCACTACTGAAACCTGATTTTGATTGTTCTCACATATTCCATCCAAATGTGGCAGTGGTGGCATTGTAATGTCACCGTTAGCTGCTGACTGAGGTATTTGTGGTGTAGAGACGTGTTGAAACTCTGATAACTTGGCCGCTTCACTTGCCAATCTATTAAATGTATCAAACTTTAGCTCCTCATCAATGAAAGGCAAAGATTTGAATCGTGGATTCAATGACGCTGCTAATAACAATGTATCTTTCTCTTTGACATACCTATCACAAAGGTCACCATGAACAGCCTTTTTCATTTCAACTACTGCAGCCGAATCACCATCTTTTGGTTGCATTAAATGGTTTAACAGTCTTTCCTGTAAAGGCAGGATAATGGACACTGTGGGTGCTGATTCAGTACATAAGGCTGTAGTCATGATTTTCAATGGCTCTAAACAGTTCACTACTTCTTCGGCTAAGGAAACATCGTCATCTGATAAAGTAGCCAAATCAGCTTTATCCTTGCACTTTAAGTCTTTACATCGCAGTGTTGATATTACAGCACATTGCATTTCTAGAAATCTCGCTACCATATCATATGCACTGTTCCACCGTGTTGCGACATCAATGATCAATTTATGGGATGGCAATGGCAACAGTGAAGCCTGAGTTTTTAGCAGAGCTGTTGCTGTTGTACTGCGATGAAAAAATGAAACAGTTTTTCGCACACGGGCAAGAAGATGAGAAACACGTTTCACTTTTAGCGCCTTCTGCGCAGCAAGATTCAGAGTATGAGCAAAACATTTAACATGAAAAGTGGGGACCGTTTCATTTATCAATTCAACACATTTAATCATGTTACTCGCATTGTCCGATACAATGGGTACAGGCAGATGTACTGGAATATTCCACTCCGTTATGGAATCTAAAATAACAGTGGCCAGGTTTACAGCTGTATGTGACTCTGGCAGTTGCCTAGTCTGCAACACATAGGAGCGCAGAGACCAATCCTCTTTCATATGGCATGAGGTAACTGTGACATATGATTCCACTGCTCTGCTTGTCCATCCATCGGTAGTGAGAGCGACCTTTTAAAATATAAAGACATCAAATTCATTTACTAACGGTCTTGGTATTGATTACAGCTACTTGCCTTGCCCGCTGCTCGAGTATTTTCAACCCTCTTTTATTGCTTATAGAGTTACAGTCATCAGCTAGCAGCTACATTTATGACAATATTGAAACATTAGCATATTTCCGAAAATGTTGGTCCCGATCCCACCCTCCCAGGATGCTTCATAATAAGGAAATATTAGTTACCTCTCCGTCCGGGATGTATAACAATTGTTATACATCCCGGACGGAGAGGTAACTAATATTTCCTTATTATTAGCATATTTGTGTGGTGAATATTTTGATACACATGTATGTTGAATATGTGTGTAACAATTCGCCTGTATGATACTTCTGACAAAGAGATCCATTCAAAATATTCTCAAGCGTGACAAAATTCTCAGCACCAAGCCACCAAGCCCCCCAAATATACGTGTCTTGACTTTACATGTATTTATTATTTAAGATTGTGGAAATTTCACTTGGTGGTGAAAGTGCTGAAGGCTCATGTCCAAGTTTTAAGGCATCATACTTGTCAGTGTGTGTGTGTGTGTGTGTGTGTGTGTGTGTGTGTGTGTGTGTGTGTGTGTGTGTGTGTGTGTGTGTGTGTGTGTGTGTGTGTGTGTGTGTGTGTGTGCGTGCGTGATTTTCTGTTGGATATTCAGAAAGTAATATGATTAAATTGAAGCTGATGGGGTGATTGGCTTCCACGCATATTATTTTCTAAATATTCACCAAAATAATTCATATACATCGTACAGAATTTGTCCCATCTAGGATTAAAATTTTACGAACCTACCTGCATTACATCTGGACTTCTGAGTTCTTGTTTGACTTCGTCCACAATTTTATTGTACAGTTTAGGAATTTCCACTTCAGAAAATTGTTTTCTGGAGGGTACACTATACCGTGGATCCAAAATATTTATTAATTTCCGGAACTCATCTCCATCTACAATACTGTATGGACGCAAATCTTTAATTATAAACCTTGAAATTTGGTTTGTAATACGATACGCTTTCGGGGATGAACAGTGGTATTTAGCAGCAAACATTCCAGTGAGTGTTGTTTGTTGTTGAGAAAAAGATGCTGATAATGAACCTACATCGGATGTAGGAGGAAGATCACGTGATTTATCTTTATCATTGTTATTCCTTGCAATTTTAACACAATTAACAGTGGGGTGATGACGCCTCATGTGGGCAGTTAAATTTGATGTCCCTCCAGCAAACTTTATTTCCACTTTACATCTCCTACACACTGCTACATTGTCAACAATCTTCTTTGTCACTTTAGATAGTTTCAGCCAGAAATTTTTCCATACATCCGCCTTTCCCTTCTTATTGTCAATTAATTCAAACTCTTCTGGCTCTGCCATTTATTTGCTCAAACACGTACACATGCCTTACAACAAAATATTGTGAATAATCAACAGTTCAAACTTGTTGCTGTATTAAATTAAAATCGTGTTTCCGCCTATCAGCCTATCGCATCAGTACAAAAAAGTGAGTTTAGACTCGCAGTATACGAGCTACTCAAAATGCCGTAGACGAGCTACTCAAAATGCCTAAACGGCTAGAATTCGCCAATATGAGGATACTACCCGAGTAGCTACAGTAGCTACTCTACAATGTGCATAAACTCGCTCAAAAACGCAGCCAGCTCGCTCGCTACATCGTCATATAAATAGAGGCAAGCATTCAATAACATTGCAACACGTGCTAAACCTTTTTCCGCGAAAACACTCAGTACCGTTTACTGGGTCACAAAATAAATGCAAACTTAGATGTAACTGACTGCCGTATTGAACATATAAAATATGCCGTTATTTTGGCCGAACCAGTTTAATAGCAACGCAATTCACTGGCTCATATCGGCTTAGAGGGGGATATGCCTAATTGCCTCGAATACCTGTTATTGCCTAGGAATCTCACGATACATGGTCAAATTACTCGCCGCAATATTATAATATATAGCACGATTTAGGCTATGAAATGATATAATATGACCACTAAACTTTGTTTAGAATATACGCCACCCATTCTACTGAACAATTATTCAGTATTTAGTAATTTTAAGCACTCGGAAGCGGTGCGGTAACTGTTCCCGGATTTTGAGTTGTGTATCAATAACAGCAAACTAGTTCCCAGTTAAGTTCACTGCGCAGTGTTGGTGTGTATCAGCTATAGTAAACTAGTTCCCGGTTTCACTTCCGGGAACCGTCTCTGATGCATTAGAGAAGTGACATACAATATTGGCAAAAACCGGTTCAGTAAGACTGTATCGCGATACGTGTATTGCCATGAACAGAACCGCGATATACCGGTATACCGGTAATATTGCACACCCCTAGTAGTAGTAGTAGTAGTAGTAGTAGTAGTAGTAGTAGTAGTAGTAGTAGCAGCAGCAGCAGCAGCAGTTGTAACAACATGAACAGTCATCATGCCATACACCTGTATTCACTTCCTCTTCTTCCTTGGCCATGGTGTCTAGTTCTCAGACATTAGCTCTCTCATTGATTTAAGTATAGGCCCCTACACAATCCTGATTCAATCACAAATGAAAAAACGCCTCAGATCACCTGAAACTTCGCCACCAGTCACAAAACGAGTAGACAATAAAATCTCTCCATTGCTACCATTGGATTCTGGCCCTAGAGATATGCTATTTGAAGCATCATTAATCCCACTACCTGACTCTCCACTAGGCAATCTAAATGACCCAAACGAATATCCGCCCTTGCCACAGAGGGAAAGTGTTAATGGTAGCAAATCTGGTCCACGGACTGGCGCTTCTCAGAAATCCCCCCAGAGCAGTCAACCATCGGGTCTCAAGATCCCATCCCCAACAGGGAAACTGCCACAGCCCAGCTTCTCTCCAACTCCAGGTCCAAGTAATGCACCGGAGGTGCGTCCTATTAAATTTGCAAATAGACCCAAACAACCCACCATGTTGGAGAGAAACATTTTTTGGAAATTTCGTCATGAAATCGAAAACAAAATTGACTGGCGACTACCTGTTCTCACGAACAAAGTACTCATCTTTGGAGCTTCGAACCTGAGTCGCATTAATGTTGAGCCCCACCCTGAAACGCAAGTTGCCTGCTACCCAGGAGCTAAATTGTGTCATGCTAGAGGACTAATTCAAAAGTACACTGGATCATTTAAACCAGAGAAAATAGTGATTAACATTGGCATTAATGATATGAATGAACCCATCTCTAGTTCAAAACATAGATTAATGCTGCTTCTCAGTGCGATTAAGTCCAAATTCCCAAAGACTGCGATTTACTTCGCAAAACTTAACTATTCAAGTCGGTTGACAGCTCAGCAGAAGTTGGCGATTCAGTCCATCAATTCGACGGCTGAATCATCAAAATCTGTGACTGTCATTCTTGCACTTAGACTCTCCGAATTTAATGTTGTTAAGGATAACATTCATTGGACTGAGAAGACAGCTAACTCGATGTATTCTGCCTGGCTTAAATTCCTAAATTTAAACTAGACAAGGGCCAGGGTAACATCCACCCGGAAACAGGACTGGGCAGTAATATTGTCAATCTAACTGGCGCCCCATTAGGTGAAGCAGAGCAGTCACTGCTCAATTTTGGTCTTACATTTGTCCCAACACCAAAACCTAAAACAGGTTTGTATGCTCTTTTAGATAATGGCTGTATGGAAACATCTGAATTTAGTCACCGTATTAAGTTAGCAGACTTCTTTCGTAACTCTAATAGTAACATTCCACCATTCATTGAAAAAACTGGCTGGGCACCAAATGTAAAAATCCTGGACCCAGCGATCGGTGAAAGCATAGAACTCTTTTCAGAACGTGTTAAAAATTCTACATTCCCTAATGATCAACCAAATTTACCCTATGAGGAACGCCAGGCCTTAATTGAATTGTCTAAAAACAGCGAAATTGTCATCAAACCTGCAGATAAAGGGTCGGCGACTGTAATAATGCTTAAAGATAACTATAAACGTGAAGCACAACGACAACTTAGTAACCCAAAGCATTACCAGAAACTAAGCAAACCACTTTGGCAAAATAATTGCAGCAAATTTAATGAGATTCTTCAAAAATTGCTCGATAGCAAGAAGATCACCGAAAAGCAACATAAGTATCTCTTTGCTAAACTTGAGTCAAAACCACGGACTTTCTATCTTTTGCCAAAAATTCATAAACCCATAGATTCGTGGTTGGACCCAATGTCACCGCCCGGGCGACCTATAATCTCTGATTGTGGCTCAGAATCCTACAGAATCAGTGAATACATCGATTACCATCTACAGCCAATAGCAAATAGACACCCCCAGCTTCTTGAAAAACACAGAAGACTTCTTATCACAGGTCTCTGAGACCTGGATACCTCCAAATTCATTCTTGGTCACGCTTGACATCGATGCTATGTATACAAACATTGACATCGAGAAGGGTATAAATTCTATCCGTAGAGCATTCGTGAACTACCCAGACACCAACAGGCCAGACAGAGAAGTAATAGCTCTATTAGAGCTGAGTCTGAAAGGCAATGATTTTGAATTCGATGGCGAAATTTACCAACAAATTTGCGGCTGCGCGATGGGCAAGCGCTTTAGCCCATGTTTTGCCAATATTTACGTAGCAGAGTGGGAGGAGGAAGCGTTAGAAAAGTGTCCAAAACATCCCCTCATTTATCGCAGGTACCTTGATGACATTTTCATGATTTGGCAACACACAAAGGCAGAGTTTGATGAATTTTTAGAAATTCTGAACAATCACGATCCGAATATCAAATTAAAAGCAACCATTGACGAGATGTCCGTAGATTTCCTGGATGTAACTGTATATAAAGGTCTAAAGTATGAAACAACTGGCTACTTAGACTACAAAGTGTATTTCAAACCAACCGATTCGCATCAGCTATTGCACAAAAAATCTTTCCATCCACCACATACTTTTAAAGGAATAGTTAAATCACAAATAATCCGTTTTCACAGGAATTCGAGTGATAGGAAAAACTTTGAAGAAGCGTGCTCTACCCTATTCAAAGCCCTCAAACCACGAGGTTACTCCTCACGATTCTTGCGCAAAATCAAATCTGAAACATTAGACGACTTGGAATCCATTCCAGATAATGCCTCAAATCGTCGGCCTACCAAAATTTCTCACAATCGTCCTATTATAGGTGTAGGCGAATCTCGCAAATGCGGAAAGAAAAGGTGCAAGTTAGATGAATTTCTCCCAAACCAGAATACTTTCACGAGCTTTCAGAACAAAAGCAAGTTCCAACTTCAGTCTAATCTAGATTGTGACTCTGAAAATGTTATTTATCTAATTTCATGCAAATTGTGCCAAAAACAGTATGTCGGCGAAACCAAATGTCCATTAAGATGGCGGGCAACTCGACACCTCTCAGATATTAGGCTAGAGGAAGACACACATGTTTCCGAACATTTTAATCTTCCTGACCATTTAGTCCTTCGTGACTTTGAAATTATGCCGATTGAACAGCCACCCCTTTCAGATACGGCAAAAGAAACTGATAAACAAAGAAAACTTCGAGAATCGTTTTGGATTAAAGAACTCGAAACACAGTGGCCAAGGGGAATAAACTCGGACCCAGGCTTATCTGATCAACGTGACAAAATTCCATTCATTCTGACCTATAATCGGAAAAACGTTGAAATTTCCAAAATTTTGAAAGATGAGTATCAAAACCCACAGGAGAAACTGAAACAACCCTTTAACAAGCGACCAGTAATTGCGTTCAAGAAAAATCCGAATCTACGTGACATCTTGGTAAAAGCAAAACTCAAATAGCTATCCATAATATCCATCTCAATCATTCAACATTAACCCTTGCATGATGGTCAGCCAAAAATGGTCAATTTAGTGATCTTGGGCAATGTCCATTTGCCGGCGGGGATTGGAGTATTTTTGAAAATTTACCACTGTAATGACTGGCTCGGGAACCAAGACAGTCGTTCCAGTGGTATATTCTCGGGAATGACCTTGTCTGTTCCTGCAAATGTACATTAAATAAGTAAGCGCATATTTGGATTTTACTGAACAAATTTAACCAGTAACGGGTTAACATTAATGCCATATGGCTTTCCTCAAACAAAATGACAAATCTCAGGCAGTAAGATAAACCAAATTATCTTAAATTTTTGAATTTTTTCAATTATTGAAGATTCTGAGCCAGTGCGTTGACAATATTGACTACTACAACTACTACTACTACTACTACTACTACTACTACTACTACTACTACTACTACTACTACTGCTGCTACTACTACTACTACTACTACTACTACTACTACTACTACTACTACTACTACCACCACTACTACTACTACTTCTTAACCGATCCCTCATTGAAAGAATGACCCCGCAAAACCGAAAAAATTGACAGATCACACCAATCTTCAAGGAAAGTAAAAAATCATCAGCAGGCAATTACAGACCAGTAAGCTTAACATCAGTAGTATGCAAAATTATGGAATACTTCATCCAAGACGCACTAGCAAAGCACATGTCCAGCTTCGTGTCAGGACACCAACACAGTTTCTTAAATGGCCGATCCTGCATCACACAGCTCATATAGACACCCTAGATTACTGTGCGAAAGCTGCTGATGATTGAGATGCAGTCGATGTCATCTACCTGGATTTCGGTAAAGCATTTGACACTGTTCCACACCAAAGACTACTGAGCAAACTCCACAGATATGGAATTAGTAGTGCCACTCTG
The DNA here is from genome assembly GCA_034401795.1 of Chaetoderma sp. LZ-2023a. Lineage (NCBI taxonomy): Eukaryota > Metazoa > Mollusca > Caudofoveata > Chaetodermatida > Chaetodermatidae > Chaetoderma > Chaetoderma sp. LZ-2023a. The sequence goes on along the minus strand of CM067368.1, from coordinate 73,181,332 downwards.
GGATGGATAGAGGCATTCTTAAGCAACAGAAAGCAGTGAGTATCCATCAGTGGATAATGCTTCAATTGGACTCCAGTGTTAAGTGGCATTCCACAGGGCAGTGTGCTTGGATCAGTACTTTTCATCTGCTTCATTAACGGCATGCCATGAGTAGTAGAAAGCATGATCAAGCTCTTTGCAGATGACACCAAGCTATACACATGAGTTAACTCCAGAACTGACCATGATGCACTAAAAAATGAATAGTTAAAAGACTGGTCAGTTGTATGGCAGCTTCGTTTTAATGAAACTAAATACAAAGTTATGCACTTAGGCAGATCTAAGGATAAAATCCAATACAGCATGCAAAAATGTGACCAGCCAGTTGCATTAGAGGAGACCATGTGTGAGAAGGAACTAGGAGTTTACGTAGACAATTCTCTAAAGTTCAACCAGCATTCAGAAAGGCAGCCAATAAGGCCACCAGATTGGTTGATATGATCAGACGATCATTCGACTACATAGATCCTGGCACATTTGTCCTGTTGTATAATGGCCTAGTCAAACCACACTTAGAATATGTCAATGTTGCCTGGTCCCCCTTCTACTAGAAAGACATCCAACTACTGGAAAATGTTCAAAATCAAGCCACGAAATCTGTTCCAGGACTCAAGCAAATGCCATACCAAGAGCGCCTCAAATCACTCAGCTTGCCAAGCCTAGTGTACAGCCGTTTGCGGGGTGACATAATAGAAGTGTACAAATATCTACATGATGTACATAGCATCTGACATCTTCACGCCGGTCTCCTCCATAAGTACCAAATTTGTTGGGAAATTAAGTCATCAAGGATTGCGGGCTGACATCCGCTTACAGAGGCAACTCTGATTATGTCTACCATTCTTCAAACAAGAAACTGTGCTCGACATCCTTGGACGACGCACTCTTCCCAGGAGCTTACCATGGCCACGTGAAATGTACGTGGTCTGAGTGCAACATCAAAGTGGAAACCTTTAGTTGCAGGCTGTGAACACGATAACATCGGTATTGCATGCATTCAAGAGACTAAAGTAGCTAAACACTCAGAGCAGCAATTACAGACATGCGATAAGCTAGTGCTCATGGAGCAAAAAACAGGCCACATACCGGGGCTTAGGCTTCACAATCAGATCAAGGGTCTTGGATCATGTCATTAGTTTTGGATATGTCAGTGATCGTGTTGCATTCATCGACCTGGCTATGCCTATGCGAAAACACACCACCACCCAGTGTCGAATTGTAAACGCATATGGCCCAACCACCGGAAAAAAACAAAGAGAATCCAGCAATATTAGATTGCCTCTATGCAGAACTTAGCTCCGCGATTACAATCCCAGCTAGATGGCACTGTTCTTGTATGGAGATTTCAACTCCAAGCTGGATAAACTCGGAATTGCGGACAAACGTTCAGGACTTGGCTTATGTATGGGATCCTATGGCGACGGCACACGCAATAACAATGGAGATGCACTGGTGGCATTCCTTAGTTCCAATGACCTATTTGTCACAAATACGGCTTTAAAACACCCATGCCGTCACCGGACAACATGGACTGGACACATTACTGATCGCTAAGCCCCAAGGGGCAATAAGGCTACAAAAGCTGTCTTCAACCAAATAGACTTCATACTATGCAAGACAGAAGCAAACCCATTACTCCGGAACGCTCATTCATATGGAGGCACAGACCTCAATTCTGACCATAAGCTGGTCATTACATGCCTTCAGATGAACGATCTCTACCTAATATATAAACACCATACCAGGCAAGAGGGTAGCATCACCTACAACCTACCCAAGCTCATCAGCGACACTGACACTGAAATGTCATACAAAAAAGCCCCCAGGGAGCAGAGAGCTAAGATCGATGTCAGCTCCGATCCAAACGAATCCCTAACCAAAATACGGAAACCTATGGAATCATCCACTACCAGCACCATAGGTGTTCTTAAAAACAACCAAACTAAGTATACTGACGACCCTCTGGTAGTAAAATTGTTAGCAGAGCAGAAAGCATTACGGCTGAGCATCTATCAAAGTGACCAAAGTGAAGACCACACCAAACTACGCCGGGAGCACAATATTATTCTGCGCCACATTGGCGAACGCTTAAAAAATCTTGCTATTCAACTGGCAGACTCCCTAATAGATGAAATCACTGCCACGGATGACTGTCACAAAATGTTTCAGGCACCCCGAGCCTTGAGAGTTACTGACTACACACCACCACTCACAGTACACAACTCTGAAGGACACTTTATCGGGACTGACCAGGGAAAAGCAGAGACGATCCGAGAATGGTTCAAGGAACCATTCACTGACAATGATGATGAGCCCTTGCACCTGTTCTCAGGAGACCCCATGCCATTACTAACACCAATTAAAACAGCAGAAGTTGAGAAGGCACTTAAAGCCCTGAAAAATGGATGCGTACCTGGACCTGATGGCATGAGCAATGAATTATTCAAATATGCAAGTGACATTATCTCAAAACCAATCGCGCACCTAATCAGTTCAGCTTTTATGCACCACCTTCCCATTGACGATGTAGGCCAAGGCACCGTTATCGCACTACCCAAGCCCAAGAAGCCACCTGGGCCTCCAACCAATCTGTGGCCCATTGTGCTCCTCAACAACATACGGAAAATCCTATCCAATGTTATTCTATGTCGCATCCGAGACAAGATCGATTACTTCACCGGATCATGTCAAAGTGGCTTTAAAACGTGGACGCAGCTACACAGACATTGTGTGGGCTCAGCGCATGCTTGTGTCGGTAGTCATGTCCAAACACTGGGACTTCCACAAAATGGGCATTGACATGTCACGAGCCTTCGACACAATTAATAAATGCACAAAGATCCTAGATGTGCTACACCAGGCCAGTTGCAATCAAGATGAGCTACGACTATTGAGACTACTGCTTGCAGACACCAAGCTGAGAGTATGAGTCAAGTCAGTCAAGTCTGTAGAGTTTGAAACATCAATCGGCTCCCCACAGGGAGATGGTCTGTCTCCAGTGCTTTTCACCTGCTACCTCGCTGCCGCATTGAAATCTGTGCGGGAAAGTTCCACAAGACCAAACACACACAACACACACCCCGCCCACCCCCCCCCCCCCCTACCAGTGTCAATACTAGGCATGCCACTAGAGATGGAATATGCCGACGATGTGAACTTCATAGACGAGGAAAAGAAACCCCGTGACGAACTTCTCCCAATAGCTGTATGCAAACTAAAAATTGAGAATATCTTTATGACTGAATCCAAAACAGAGTTCACCCACATGTACATATCGACAAAGCATGAAACTATTTTAAAAAATGATGCCCCACTTCGTGGCAGCGACCCACGGAGGAAAAGTAAAATCCTGGGCTCACTGCTTTGCAGTACTGCTGACATTTCTGCATGCTGCGTCATGGGGAATATAGCTTTCCAGTCCTCTGGAAGCTATGGATTCGTAGATCAAAGATGCCCTTGATAAAGAGGCTACGTTTATACAATGCAACCTGCGTATTCTTGATGCTGTATAGCTGTAACAGCTGCACAGCTCCAAAGGCAGCTAGCTCTAGACAAACTCGATGTCTGCCACCGCAAACACTTCCGCACCATCACTGGACACCGATGGCCAGACAGCATAATTTTCAACGATGCGCTATACAAGGTTTATAATATGTCGCCGCTGTCCGTAAAAGTCGCCCAACAAAGATGGTCCATGTTTGGCCATGTTCTAAGGATGCCAGAAGAGACACCAGCACAGAGAGCCTTGGAATTCGCCGTACTTGGGGCCAGCAAATACAAAGCCAAGAGAGGACGTCATTGCATAAATCTGCTAAGCGTGCGATGAGGTGACCTCAAGAAAGCAGGACTCAGTACACTCAAGTCAAGAATGGACCTGAGGAATCTAAGGATTTCTGCCGAGGACAAGACACAGTGGGCAAAAGTGAAGACGGACTGATTGCAGCTGTAGGATGTTTCTACTACTACAGCCACAGAATACAGTAATCATACAATATACATGTGCATAACGTAAACCATGAAGCAATTCTACCACTTGGCAAAGGTGACAGGACAAGAGGACACAGCTGCAAAGTCGAGAAACAATGTTTCAACACAGGTACCAGGAAACGTTTCTTCAGTATTAGAATAACTAACCACTGGATCAGTCTACCAGAGTCAGTAGTGACAGCTCCAACATCAACTCATTCAAGGCAAGGCTAGCCAGACACTACAACAAGGCCACATACATGATAGATTCCCTGATCATGCCCATCAGCACTAACATATCAGTACAACAGGTGCAGGATCCGGCCACCAGTGAAGATAGTGAAGACCTGCTACATGCTGCATAGCTTAACAAGCAGAAGAGGACTATGTAACTATGTAACTATGTAACTATGTAACTATGTAACTATGTAACTACTACTACTACTACTACTACTACTACTACTACTACTACTACTACTACTACTACTACTACTACTACTACTACTACTACTACCACTACCAGAGTTCAATAATAAAATGAAATGGGACAAACACATATCAAACATCACCAGTAAGGCCAATCGTACACTCAGCTTCCGCTGCAGAATACTCCATCGGTGCCCACAAATTATCAAGGGATGAGCTTATCAAACCCTTTTCTGACCTAAGCTTGAGTACAGTTCAACAGTATGGGACACACTAATAAATGAACCACAAAATCAAGTGGGAGCTCTACAAAGAAAGGCAGCATGATTTGTTCAAATCAACTGCATGGTTTTTTCCCACCTGCCATTGCTTTAGATTGCAACAGCGCCTAGACTTGTTCCTCTCACCACCCCACCTGCAACCCTTTGAGCAAATGGAAAATACTGTGCATGAAGCTACTAAAAAGAGTTTGGCCAAGAGCTGCCCCTCCCAGTGACTTCTCTGTGCCTCCTCTCCTCCGCCACAGCACTAGCATCCCGAGTGAGAACCACCTAAAGAAATGAGTGTGTGTTGGAAATATCGAAGACCAACTGCTGCACTTTTTTGCCTCACAAGCATACCCTTCTATGAGCATGTTTCACGACACACTTCATGCATGCGCCTCCAGTTCCCCGCAGACAACCTGACTGCTGACCTGGGAGAACACTTCAACTACACAAGAAGCGCCCACCGACCTTCACCACTCCTGAAGAGCGATAACATCCACCTCCGATCAGCCACCATTGAGCAACAGAAGTGATGGCACCCCTTACTGACAGTTGCCAGGTGACCTGACCTCAACACCTGGAAGCTACATGTCGTGTCGGGAATGCTTGACTGGACCCGTGCATTTCCAAGGCAATGGTTGGTCACTCTGAGCAGCAAAATTTTCAAAAGAAGCACACATGGAATGGTTTCGCAAGCCCCGAGGAATATGACTGGGAGACACCAGGAAGGCCTCATGGCCATGGAGGATCTCTGACTGACCGATCAGATCACACACCGGATAGACACCCTGCCAACAACCCGGAGCTTGAGGACTACTACAATGAGGACAGCTTTCGCGATGACTGCATGCCTAGTGATGGGTCTCCTCCTCCGATACCGCACCAGCCTCAACACCTGGGGGGACAAATGCTGGTGCCAATTCTTGGGTGAGAGTTTGTAGCAATCGCCTGGAGATGTTGGTTGGTCCACAGGCTTTTCTTGGGTTACGGTTTTTCAGCAACTTGGTGACTCCAGGAACTGATACATTGATATCTGGCATGCAGGCACGTAGCCAAAGGGGGGGGGGGGGTCGGAGGGTTCGAACGAACCACTCCACTTAACCTGAGTTCTGTTTTTCATTCAGTACAAGGGCCATATTTACCTCCGAAAAGTCATGAGAGGCCATCTAAGAGCACTCAAATTGGAAAATCTTCTGGGGGAGGACCCTCAGACTCCCCCCCCCCCACCCAACCACCCTGACTTGGACCCATATCCCACTTATTCAACCTAAGAACCACCCCATCAGGGAATGTCTGGGTATGGACTATCTCCGAGTGAAGAAATGTTGCTACAGCCCTCCTCTGTGAAAACTGAGCAGAACTGGTCATTACGGATGTCACTCCTGACCTTACTGTCACTATAGGTCAAGCCAGCTTTTGCCAGTGGTGGATACCTGGAATTGGTGGTGGATAGCTGGAACATGCTGCCTGGGGAAATTGTATACTGCAAAACTGTCTTTGCTTTTGAAGTAGTGCGCCCTTGATATATTCTGGGGAAATCAGGATATGGAATTTGTGTTCATGTCAGAGTTTCGGAAGCCATGAATACAGGAATGTGAAACATATACACAAGTTGAGGCGGATATAGAGGCTAAGTAATAGCCTGAGTCCACAGTTAAATCCTAAGAAGCCCTAAGAGGTCAGTGACGAGACACCAGATGAGTCTGTTTTCTTGCTTTTGATGTAGCGCCAAAGTTTCTTGGTGCCTCCATCTTCGCTAAACCAACTTGACTTGACTTGACGTTCTAGTTCCCTCACATCTGGTAAGAATGGTTTTAAAACCTTAATATCGACTAATATAATTATAAGTTTTGAGGAGTATTGGCTTGATATCTCCTGACATCTCTGGTCATCTCAGAGACGTAGTTATGATAGGTATTTCTGTCAGTCTTGTACGTGCGTTCGTGCGTGAGTGCGTACGTACGTGTGTGCGTGATTGCGTGCGTCTGGGCGTGCGTGCGTGCGCTACAGCGACCTATATGTTCCTGGATCTGTAGAGCACTGTTCCGTAATATATCCGCAGTCGTAAACGGAAGAGAGGCTCAGAACGTGGCGGCTGTCAAAATTTTATTCATCTAAAAGCATTTGCGGTCGAAGGATAAATACGCATTTAATGAACTGCTAATAAAGAAAGAGTATTTACGCATCTAAACCCTATCAAGATGTCGGCCACCGGCGAATTTGGCAATCCATTACGAAAGTTCAAGCTAGTTTTTCTAGGAGAACAGAGTGGTAAGCACTTCGTGAGTTCGTCATTAAATTAATCATTAAAGAAATTCACAATTCATGGTTTTAAATCTTCAGGTGATGATTTTATAACCAACTTATTGAGCTTTCAGCCAATATCCAATTCCTTCCCACGTCATAACTATTACCCATACACGCAGCCTGACTCGCGAAAAGCTGTTTTTGAGGAGATTATGCCTGTGTCTGTCCGTCTGTCAATGTGTCATACACATTAGAATGATACAGTGGTCTATCTATCCGTTCAGGAGCGTGAATATTTTCTGTTCACCAAACAATTGTTAGGTCACATGGTATGTTCGGCCTCCTGAATGGGCGAGGCGAACAACTTTATAGGTGGCTCACCGTCTTGATAGCCAACATAATTTTACTGATCAACCCAACGTTGGCAATATTTTAATAGGCCAACATTGAGCAAATGGGCATAAATCTATGAAGATATTTAAAATAACACACCAGAAAGCATAAGTTAACAATTAAAAAATTTAGAGGAATATTATGTTGATATTGTTTGATTTAGTGTGAAATTTACTATGCTGACACAACGTTGGCAAGCATGTGATACAACCAACGTTGTAATGCCAACTGCGATCTGCCAACCTGTTCTCAACATTGGCCTAACGTCTACATGTTATCGGGGCATGATTTGCCGTACAAACCAAGATGGCAGCAAAATATACAGCATCCATCGTAAATTGAGACACGTTGAATATCAATTTAACCATAAAGAATGCATACCAATGGGTTCTTAGCGATCATAGTATTATGTAAGTCTTCACCAAATATGTGTATACTTGTGGATTGTTTCTCTGAGACCCTCATATTCATTATGACATAATAAATATGACATCATCGCACCTGATAAAAAAGTTATCTCATAACTATCACGTGATGTTACAACAATGCTCAGCAAAGCTACAAGTGACAACTCGTTCAGGACGGCGAATATAGTTCGCCACGAACAGCGAACATAAATAGGCTAACATTCGCCGAGCATTTGCACTCTTGAACGCGGCCCTGGTTTTAGTTCAATAACAGCCCTTTTGTTTACATATTGTGACGAAACTTCATGCAAAAGTTTGTTATTGTATTAGAGAAACGCTTTCTGCGGCCATATTTTGTGGTAAGCATGAAGTGTCACTAGCCTAACGAAGGAAACACTGGTAGCAAGAAACACAGAAAACAATAATAAACCAACAGACTAGTAGTACCACACAGAATAATAGTAATACTTATCTACATTATTGGAATATCATATGCCAATCCGATCAACCATTCTGAATGGTCATTTGATTGCTTAGTTTCTGTCTGGAATGACACTGATGGTCTATATCAGTATTTTTGGCCAGATGGAACCTACGCTTTGTCGCGGTTTGATCAGTTTACTTGTGAGAATGGAGATCCGATATGTCACTCGAGTATTTAGTGTTATTGTCAATTATATCATGTGTATGCCAATGTTGCAATCAAAAATGCGGTTTGGAGGGCGTGAATAGTCTTTCTACTTCGAATAATACTTATCAGATGTACTATTATGATAATGTCTATTATCTAGTCTAGCTCAAAATAAACAATTAAAACTCTGTACTGTCCTGGTCCTGCCCATACTGTGTCCGGGAGTACCATAGCCCCAGGTACCGAGTCAATTCCCAATCACAGACAGATTCGTCTATTTTGCTCTCCATGCTAGTCATGTTTTTGTAGCTCTTAAAATTTGCAATTCTTTACGGAATTAACGGTTGTTTGCTGAATTCATTGCTGGAAGGATGGAGGATAAAGGAAAATCATCACAGGAGCAGGTTGTATCAATCTAGAATTTAGACATTCGTGCCGTAATGACTGTTTGAAATTTCCTTAAATTGTCACATTATTTTTAAATGGTAGCCATTGTTGGAGTCGTCCGATAGCCGTTAACTTTTTAATCTTATCTGGGTACTCGGTTAATTTCTCTTGCGACTCGGTTCCTTCCAAGATGGATGTGCCCTTAGCCAAGATGGCGACGCCCATGATTAATGTTTCGCTTTGGCTTGTCGTGTCTGTGTACTCTGTTTATGCCGATTTTTGGCTCTCGCTTCATTGTCGAGGGTGTTTGTAGCGATCGGCGTTTATTTCTTGACTGTATTAACGTTAGTTAACTTCCAAGTTGTGTTTATTAATTTTCACTCAAAAAAGTTTCAAATATTTCCTGCCTAAAGGCTTGATTATCATTAATTTAAGAGAAAGTTCATGTTTCTAAGTAATTCTACTTTACAATCAAGTCAATTGTGTGTATTGCTCGTCATCGTTTGTCATGTGCAGCGTTTTAATTCTCTGTGTTCGCAGAAGGCCAAGAACCAGGACACTTTGTGGCACAAATGCAACAGATTCATGAAGCGCAAGTACTCAGGCCTTCATTGTGTGGCTTGCGCGAAGTGCAAGGTGGGAAGTCCGTGTGATGTGTGCGCCAAGTGGTCGTCGGAGATAGTGGCAGAATTCGATCGTGATCGTCGTGCGCACTTGGAGAGAATCGCGAGGGACAAGGCGGCCAAGCTGGATAAGGCGTCGATGAGAGGACTGGAAGGTCGTCTGAACGAGCGAATGGATTCAGCATTGGGCGTATGGGCGGCCCAGTTCAAGGCAATGTTTGAGTCCTTGCAGTACATGATGCAGGCTGGTGCAGGGCAACCTTTAGGTGGCCCGGCTAGTTCTGCGGAGGGACAAGCACCTGTCCCTTCTCTGACCTTGGCTCAAGAGCCGACGGCGGAGGAGGAAGATCTTCTAATGGAAGATTCCGGCATGCCAGATATTTAGTTGATGGCTAGACCAAGTACATCCCAGGGATCTCCCTCGGGATTTGTACGGGTTTGCCAAGCGGGTGGTGATGTCGACGTTCCGTCGGGCATTTTCCACCCAGATTTCGCTCAACCCGTGTTGTCATTGGAGCCATGTTTTGCGGTTCCTAGCTGCATCCCGGCGGCGTTAGGTGTGGCTCCTCTCGAAGTGCCGGCATCTACCGTGGTAAAAGCGGCTGTAGTCCCACCTCCCGTGCTGGAGCAGATGGACTGCGGTGAATCCGTGTCCGGCGATTCATTGGACACTGGTGCCGCTAGTAGTCGGGCTATGGATGCGCCTCATGTTGGTAGAAGTGTGGGCCATAGCTCTCAGCATGGATCGTCGGTGGCCTACTCATCCAAGGGTGAGAAGGAAGATAAAAACGGTAGTCCATTGATGGACAAGTCCGCTTTCTGCACCGAAGCTGAATGGGTGCAGGTCCATGGCTGGATGTTCGACCGTCTCGGGTTGGCATCGGATCAAGGATCTCGGCGCGATCCGACGATGGAATGGATGTCAGAGCGAGCGGCCATGCTGACGCTCCCTTTGGACACGCAGACTTCCGACATGTTGGATGGTTGCGGCATATCGTCTGGTCCAGGCAGAGTATGCATTGCCCAAAGCCCCGAAGGCGATAAGGAGTAGGTCCGTTTTCCGGAGCTGGCCTATCATCTTTCCATCGGGGAGCGAGAGGCGCTGAATAGGCTGTTGGTTGGCAAGTCGAAGGGGTGTTCTCGTCCCTTAGTTTCCGAAGCCAATAAAGAGCTGTTTAATGAGCAACGCTCATTGACGATGCAGCGAAGGCAGCCATGCTCTCGCACGGATGTACCATCCTGCAGGGTATGCTGGCCTGCGTGGCGGAAGGTGGACAAGTGCCAGAGGCTGCTCCTGGAGTTGTTCGGGACACCATGCTTGCCTGGCCAGGGTGATCACCAGATCATTGGTGAAGCGAAGGAGAATGGTTCTCGATTGTGTAGAACCAGGAGATGATGGCTGCGTTATCTTCTGCGCCTTTCATTGGTCCCGGCTTGTTCGGCGGCTCGGCACGGCAAGCCTTATCCAAGGTCGCTGAGCAGGAAGTAGTTGGCATGTCGTGGAAGTCGACTAAGAGGACACAGCCGCAGCAGTCCTACAAACAGCATCGGCACGAGCAGCAGAGGCAGCGCCAGAGATCGCCCTTCCGTCCTTCTGGCCGTGATGTCCATCGGGCATCCCGGTCACAGGGACCTGGCCGTTCATCCTCATACAAGTCCTCTAATAAGAGGCCGTATGAGGATGACAGGAAGGGTGGCGGTTACCGTAAGGATAGCCGTGGCGGTGGTTCCGGGCCGTCATATTCCAAGAAGCCGTGGAGGCCGGTCCTGACGGGTTTCCAGCCGAATCAGTTCCGGTGATGTCATGAATGAAGGGAGTCGAGAATCTTCACCCAAACGATTTGGCGTCTTATCGTGCAATATCGGCCGCCAACTGTGTGCAGATTCCTACCGTCGGAGGCAGACTTCAACTGTTCTCAAGCCAATGGGAACAGGTCATGCGGGATTGTTTAGTCTGTCTGTGGAATCTATCTCTTGTTCTACAGGTTTTAGGGCATGCTCCCTTTGAACTAGGGTTGCACGATTATTCACTTTTCATAATCGCGATCATTTAAGAAAAATAATCGCGATCATACGATTAATCATGAACTATATTAACTACGTCAATGCTGCTTAGAGGACGTTATTACGCTACTGCAAATTGTAAGATTATGGGTTAGGCACATGGGTATACAGACAAGGACAGAATATCCCTGTTGCTGATTGCAAACAATGGAATGTATCCAGATTTTTCTAGACGAAAAACGGAAGGTACCGTATTTCGTTTAATTGTAGCCTATGCTCTAATAGAAGTCCACCCCCTAACTTTGACATATGAGCTCCAATGATTTCTTAGCAGTTTCAAAACGGCAAAACTGTATTAGAAGCCCACCCCCTAACTCAGCAGATAATCTTTAAGAATAGCGTGTATAATAATAACAATCGTGTCACAGCGTGTGTCTACTTCAGACCGATCTCTGCCCTGATACATTTTCGGCCCCTCTAGAAGTCAATACAAGCCTCGGATTTGTAAATCTCGACCACCTATTAGATTAATACTAATAGTAGACCACGTATGTTCAAGCTATAATAAAGTTTATTCTACATTTTTGTAGTTAAAATGCGCTTAAAACAGTCTTGGCGTGATTAAATAGCTTCCTTATAAATATATTTCAAGACCAAATTTATGTACCAAACAAGTACGGGAGAAAATGTGCATCAATCTTGTAACGCCGATCAACATTAAATGATCCAAATTGAATTGTTACGAACGACAATATAGTCTGCTTCTTAAGTTGGCAATCCAGCGGCTCTGTTGCAATGGGAGGCGGCGTGTTCTCGCGAGATATTATACCTAACGGGAGTTTATCAAACGGGTACCCGTTATTCAGATCAGTATAATACTCAGTTCCTATCGCTGAATACAGCTGAATATATAGAAATTCCTGAGTTCCGAGTCCCCGATTCCAGAATATTTATATCCGAGTACGCGCTCTAAAATAAACTCTTCAATTGGAGGCGAATCACGTGATTTGTATTTTTTTCGCGACGCCATTTTATATCAAATTGTGGATTAATTTTGATGTAGTAAACGACCTTTATTAAAGGATACGCAATATTTAGGTGCTCAAATCAAATAATTTCACTTCCCCGGTGATGTTTTGAGGTATACATTAAACATAGGCGTAGGCGGTGAGAATTTTTACGTGAGAAAATGCGTTGAATTTCCGTGGCGTCAGTTCTCGAACTTTTTTGGGAAAACCGTTAGCGCATAACTATTCAGAGAATAGGGAACGCGGGATAAGCGTGTTTGATTACAACAACAATGACAAATAGCGACCAAGTGAACAATCTTTATTCATCTAAAACTAATCATGAGTCAATACAAACAAATCAGTTATTTATTTATTTAGTTTATTTAATCGTTCACACATTCGGCTGATAGCCGGATGTTTGTTTCCATGATTGGTAACGCGAGCAGAGTTTCACAAGCGTAAAAGTGTCTTGACAAAAATTTCAACATGGCGATTATACGATTATTTCATTTTATAATCGTCCACGATCATTTTGAGTTATATAATCGCGATTAATCGAATAATCGAAAAATCGTGCAACCCTACTTTGAACCGATTAGATCTATAGACATTAAACTGTTAACTATTAAATCAGTTTTCTTGGTTGCAGCAGCGTCGGCGAGAAGGAGAAGCAAAATTCATGCGCTTTCTGCCGAACAAGGCCGTTTTGTCGTCATGGGTGAAGGTTTAAGACTACTTCCACGTCTTTGTTTCCTGGCAAAGAATCAGTCACTTAAATATCCAGAACAGCCGATCAATTTGCCAAATTTAATTAGACATGACCCAAACTCTTCTGCTTGGTGTCCTGTCAGATGTCTGAAAATGTATAAAAAGCGTACTGAAGAGTGGAGAGATGACCCGAAATCTCTGTGGTTATGTCTCAAGGCTCCTCATTTGCGCGCCTCGAAAGATACTATTTCTCGTTGGATAGTCTATGCTATTCAGATGTCGCACAAAATTGCTACTGGAAAGCAGATTGATCGTGCGAATGCCCATCAGGTTCGAGCACTAGCAGCATCATCGGCCCTTTATAAGGGTGTCTCATTAGAGGAGGTGATGTCTGTAGCACAATGGTATGCCGAGTCGTCATTTACTGATTTCTACCTTCGCGACATCTCCAGCGCACTTAATCCAGTAGTCGTCGCCAATTTATCGAATCTGAACTAAGCCACATCCGACCACTATTTCGCACACATCACAAGTTGTTACACTTGCACTGAACAATGGCCATGCACATGACCTGAGAACGACTGTGGATTGGGCCGAGCTCCTGTGATGAACTAAAAGACCAAGCACTCAAAATGGTGAGTGTTTACATTAATTAAGTGGCTATAAATAATTTACTTATAGTCGAAATACCAGACTGCTTAGGTAAATAGTCTGGTGTAAGAGTATACTTATCCTCTCAAACAGACATTAGACTTATTCCAATTTGAAAACTTAATCGATATACTGATATTTTTTCAAAATTAGAAGTAGTAGCCAGTGTTGCCCACAACATCTGATTTTTGCGGGTCCCAAGGACCCCACTCAGATTTGGGGGTCCCACTGTAAAATCGGGGTGGGGGTCCCATGGGGTCCTCATCTGAAATATGTGGGTCCCATGTTTTTTCCTTAAAATAAACACAACACATTGATCTAATTATAAAGTACTTTATTAAACATGTTGAAAGCACTAGTTATGACATTGTGTAAGTACTGTCAATGTATATATAGAGAATATTAACTATGTAGTGGTAAATTTTCAAAAATATGTATTCTGTGATCTACAATGGTGGCTAAAATTGATATATTGAAATGGCCCTTGTATATTTAACTAATAACCTTTGAACTGCATGTCAATAAACAATAACTTAAAGCACTGTACTTGTTTGTTGTCTGATAAACCAACCAACCTACATTGACACCCTTGTATGATTAACATGTCCAAAGACCACTACATTAGTAATTAGCAAAGACCACTGCATTAGTTTTTCTATTAAACTCTGACTTGACTTTGGACGAATTGAAAAATTACGAGTGTCTGGGGCGAGTTTGCTCAAGGACGACGACCTTCTTCGATATAATGCGCGCATATTTTTTTATAATGTAACTGGAATGACTAAATATAGTGGAATACATAAGCTAAAATCAGACAAAACAATAATTTATCAAAAATAATCTGTATAAATCAGATTAAACTGCGTAATTAGTGAAAATATATCAGCCAATAACCGGATATCTCTAATTCATAGGGAGGAACTATGTAACACGATTGCTGATTGGTTGAAGCATAGATAACGCATTAGCGTGTATCCAATAAGGACACTTGTATCTGGGAGCTTTGAACTATACGCTGTTTGGAAAAAATCAATATTTTAACGTATGCCTACCGGGAGATTGACGATATCGTTGAACATCGCTGCTGGGATGAGCTTTTTAGTTGAGAAATTGGGAACACCTAACGATCGAGTATTGTTAAACATTATAAACACTAATCCATCAGTCAATCAATCAGCCGCTATTACTAAATAAAAGACAGCGTATAGCGCGTATTGATACCGTTATTCAAACAGCAATACAAAGACACCGCCGCTAATCCGTCAAATGGTCATTCAAATGTAAAAGATATCACAATATCTTCCATATTTTCCTTCATCCATTTAGATATTTTGATAAGTAAATAGAAAAAAATATTTTGCCTGTAAGTCATGCTTTAGGCAAGTAGGCATGCGCAAATTAATTTCAAAATATTCAGCATATTAGTGATAACAACTTTGTGATCTGTCCAATGTTCTGAGCTGTGAAAGGGTTAAGTTGTATTGGATTTCTCAAGCATGAGTTCCTCTAGAGAGAAATTCCGCTGTTACCCAATCAAATACGTCACACTGACGTTTAGCACAACAGACAGAAACATGGCGGCTATTTTTGCAATTTGTAGGCCAAACAAGGCGACTGACATCGGACTTGTAAACTCATTATTTATAAAAATTAGATCAAATGGAATACTAAGGATGATCTGGGGATTGAGTTTACAATTACTTTTGGCGGTTGAATCTAATTTATGGGCATTAACAACTTTGAGTTGTGCAAGAAAACATACAACAAATCAGCCTTAAACAACGCAGTAAGTTCGTTTTTATTGAACACAATACATTAGGTATATTTTTTTAAGTAAAAACATGCACAAATAAATATACACACACGATAATATAATCGATAGTTACGCGCACGCAAAGTTACCAGTTTCCGTTACACTTTTTCACTGTTTCCCTCGTGCGTCCTCGGGGACGCAGAGGGTTCATTTTTATGCGTATATACGCGCAAAAGGACGCATGCGGGCAACTCTGGTAGTAGCTTCTTTGCACTCTACTGGACTGCCCTAGCTGAGACTTGTGGCTGACACGGGTCTGGTGGGTGTTGCATCCCCTTTTCGACAGCCCTCTGGATTTTGTGCGGACAGAAGAGGGGGGGGGGGGGGGGGGTAGCACGGTCTAGACCATGGAAGTTTAGCACTCTATGAGTCAGATGGCAGAACCCAAGCGTATGCCAGGGTTCTAGTCTCTTCACAACCTCTGTTGGATGGTAGATGAGTGCTGGTTCGAGCCTCACCTCCTCCCACCGGTATTTCTTGGCTGTTGAAATCCAGAGTTTATCATAATAGTACATCTGGTAAGTATTATTCGAAGTAGAGTCAAAAAAGCATCCGCTTTTGTTTCTACGAGAATTCTTAATACTTACCAGATGTACTATGGCCCTGCCTCAGCCGCCCAGCTGAGGTGAGACTGAGCTGCTTTCGCTATTTGTCACGGCAAATTAAGACGAATCTGACTGTGATTGGGAATTGACTCGGTACCTGGCGCTATGGTATTCCTGGACACAGTATGGGCAGGAGAGTGCGGAGTTTTAATTGTTTATTTTGAGCTAGACTAAATAATAGACATTATCATAATAGTACATCTGGTAAGTATTAAGAATTCTCGTAGAAACAAAAGCGGATGCTTTTTTGAGTCACTCAAGCATTTAACATCATTGTCAATTACGTCATGTGTATGCCGATGTCACAATCAAAATGGGCGGAGCTTTTACAGAACGGGTGGGTGGGGGGGGGGGGTGCATTATTAGAAATGGATCTCTATTGCCAGGATTAGTATTAACTCTTACCACTCTGATGTCAAACTTTTAATTTTCAAATTAAATTAAAAGATGGACTGGTGTTAATAAATAGACAGCAACATCGTCCACCAAAATTGTTGAAAAATGTACACCAGATTCTTTGCTGTCGAACAAATAAAAATTAGAATTTTGACGCAAGTATTACAGGTTAAAGCACATCTGTTCATACATGTCCTTTGATGGCTATATTATATGCTATGGTCATACTTACATATACTGTCTCATATTTTGTCTCGTTGATGTTACTGTGTAATCATTCCTTCTGTCAAATCTCTTGCAATAAAGTTATCCACTACACAGAATAATAACAAGTATAAAGAAACAAGATGCCTAAAACTACAGAGGCAATTACAGGTCAATGACTTATGCCTCATAAATGATGATGATGGAATGCATGTTACTTTGTGCTTCAGGCAGTCTGTCCATCCGCCCATCCATCTGTCTTTCTGATCACGTGTCTGACCATCCATGCAAATTTTGGGTTTTCTTTCAATAACTGCTTTTACTTGGGAGTATCGTAATGAACCCTCAAGCATATCATAATCACAAGAGGAAAGAATTTACCACATGAGAGATGCAGGGTTCATACCGGTCGTGAAAATCCTGGAAAGTCATGGAATTTGAAAATTTAAATTCCACGCCTGGAAGGTCATGGAAAAGTCATAGAAAATGGTAATCATGTAAAATAAAGAAATCTGTTGGCATAATCACCTCTATGGAATAAAAATTAAAGCTTATCAGGACAAAGCTGTGGCTTGGTTGTTGAAAGAGGTAATATTCAAATAGTGTGCAGAATAACTCGGATATTATTTTTTTAGTTACGTTATAAACACAAATCCCTAGGCCTAGATATTAATTCTTGTAGGTCATGGAATTTGTTAATTTTGATCATGAAATGTCGTGGAAAAATCATGGAATTTCAAAGACAGAAAGATGTACGAACCCTGGAGGTGGCAGACCGGAAGACTCACAACACACTGGCTAAGGTTGGCAAGGAAAAGGATCTACATAATAGATATCAGTCCAGAGCTCTAGATAAACAGGGTTTCTGAGTATTTTACCCAATAAAAATGGCAAATCACTCAATTAATTAATATTGTATGAGCAACAAAATAGCCAGTTACTCAATTAATTTCACTTATACTTCTAATAATATTTTTTGTTTTTCAGTTGGGAAGACGTCACTAATTACGCGATTTATGTATGACAGTTTTGACCACACCTATCAGGTATTATAGTGTGTTTAGTCCAGTAAATATCAACACATGTATCTTATTTTCAAAGCAATGATGCAGGTAGTCTGTTATATCTTTTGAGACTAGTTTGATGGCAACAATAGTTTCCAAGCTAATTATTCTTAAAATAATGGAAAAAGATTTCTTGAATCTTAGTTTATCATAGGAATGGTTTAAATTGTGCTGTATTTTAGTGCAATAGTAACTCAATGCGGGTTAGCTGCTTGTTGGCGGCGTACCAGCCAGCAATTTTGCTCTGAGCATTGATTTAGGGAAATCCAGGCGTAATGATGTCAATGTGGGGAGTGTGTATTCAATTTTACAACTAAAAACAAATATTAATAATTTCTGCGAAATGAAACTGCCATATGTTAAAATTTATTTCGTTTCATTACAGTTAGATACACAATTTAAGTGTATAAAAGTATACATCACAATTAAATCTTCAAGCATTTTAGTGTGAATATGCACCTTTAAAATGGAGGGATATATATGCCATAATTTGTTATATTGCTTTATTCTACAGGCAACAATAGGAATTGACTTTTTATCTAAAACTATGTACTTGGAAGATAGAACAGTAAGTATCCAACTCGTTTTTAAAGTAATTGAGAAGTTTACTTTGACATCTAGTATAAATTAATAAAAACTTAGCTTAGAATGGATTTCAGGTGTGCATGCGTGGGCAGAAAGGTATTAAATATTTAGAAGTGGCATGTGTTTTACACAGATTTAGCTTTGTGTTGCCAGTAAGGTCGGTAGGCGAAGGGTGTACATTCTTAGATACAAATTGGACCTCAACCTGTCTAAAGTACCATAGAATTGTTGCTCCAATTTTGGCTATTCCCCGCCCATATCATGTTTAGCTCCATGCACACCTCGCTCGTGTTGGGATCTTACCTTCCCTGAACTATCTGAACCCTAACTATCAACTTCCAGAAAACTATACAGGTAAGCTGTTGAATATTTAGAAATTAATTTGACTGGTTTCTGTTGCAGCGGCGAGTCAAATTAGTTTCAAAATATTCCACAGCGTATTTATTAACCCTTTAATGGTCATATCGGCCAAAACTGGCCTCTGTTATGGTCTTGTGGAATGTCCATTTACAGGCCAAGAGAATACAATTTTTGAAAATTTACCACTGGAAGGACTGGCTCAATAACCAAGCCCGTCATTACAGTGATAAATT
Source organism: Chaetoderma sp. LZ-2023a (assembly GCA_034401795.1). Taxonomy (NCBI): domain Eukaryota; kingdom Metazoa; phylum Mollusca; class Caudofoveata; order Chaetodermatida; family Chaetodermatidae; genus Chaetoderma; species Chaetoderma sp. LZ-2023a. Next base: position 73,162,314 of record CM067368.1, on the reverse strand, counting down.
AAAAAAATATTCTCGTGGTCGGTAAATGGACATTCAATAGGCATATATTTAAATTTTCTTGACCAAATTTGAACATTAGAGGATTAAATAGTAAAGACATACAATTCGTACAACAGCGCTTAGGCCGTCACCAATTATCAGGGTTCCTACGCAGGTATGGAAGTCTGGAAAAAGTATGGAAATTTATGAAAACCATTTCCAAGGCTGGAAAAGCTATGGAAAATTTGATATTTCGCGGTACCGCTATGGAAAAGGTATGGAAAATTAAAATATCGGGATTTGTAATTTTTTCCGGCAGCCATTTTGTCAACAAACACTTCCTTGTTCCTGGTTTCGCAAGTCTGGATTGGGTACCGGTAGCCGCCAAGCTCTAATACATCGCGATTACCGGGAACGTTTCGCGCGTGAGCAATACGTGTCTGAACAAGTTTGGATTGGGTCCCGATAACTGCTGTGATTGTATAAACTGCGTAGAAAACTCTGGTACATCGCGATTACCGGGAACTTGAACAATAAATATCTGAACATGAATCCTGAAAATAACTATTTATTCTCTTTAAATGGCTATGGAAAATTTTTAATTTGGTCTGGAAAAAGTATGGAAACGGTATGGAAAAATATTCTCCAAGGTGTGGGAACCCTGAATTATGCATTCATGACAACTGTACCTACGTCAATGTCCTGAATAGGCTTGCACGATTTTTCGATTTAATCGTGAAGTTCGATTTATTTTTAAAATCACGATTTTTAATTGAGGAAAAATCGGAAAATCGTCAAAAATTTCATGCTTGTTTATGTTTAAAATCTGAAGTGTGTATTTTTCCACTGTATTTTATCAGTACACGAGTACAATTATAAACGATTCACGCCTGTGTTCATTGTGTTTATATCCCGCCGTGTCATGCAAGTGTCGAATAATTGCTAATCACAACACAAAGCGCTACGATAAACAAGCTAACAATAGCGAGGTAACGCCTTTGTCATTGAGAACACCAGCTAGTTACTCCGTCGAATCGCCATATAATTTTGTTCCTTTCGCTGCAGGCCCTGAGTCTGTCGTGAAATGCCAAGTATATACTTAGTTGCAGAGTGTTAGGCAATCAGTGAACATACTTCTTTTTAATTCTAGAGTTAGCAATTTCAAGCGGTGTAATAATTTTTCCTTTTTGATTTGGTTGTCATGTCTAATTAAAGAAAATAAAGCAATAGCATTCCAGATTGTTTGATTTTGAACTGTACGTTTTGTTGATGACTCTTAAATGTAAATCATACATTCTGAAAGCAACTATAAACTGCACTATAGGACAAGTTTACGCCGTTACACTCGTACCTACTCAAAGCTACCGTCCTATGTATGTGGATTGCTCAGTATGTCCCCAGGTACTAATATTAGGGTCTTCGCATTACTCCGGTAATGACCTAAACTCGTTCTACAAAGGGAGATTATAAGCGGAAGCTGGTACATCACGTAATTTATATTTTTTCTCAGCGACATTTTATATCAAATTTTGATGAAATAAATAATGTTTATTAAACTATACGCAATATTTAGGCAGTCTCAATTAATAATTTCACTCCCGCGATGATGGATATAAGGTATATATTAAGCATAGACGTAGGATGCTAAGAATTTGTCGCATGAAAATGTGTTCTAATTTCATGCTATTTTTGTATCATTTATTTCAACTTTGTCTAGAAACAAGTCACGTTACCCCGTTTTATACTTTTGGGAATTTGGACCTACGATTTAATCGAAAAATCATGATTTTTTTTATATAAAATCGATCACGATGTTTCAAAGCAAGAATCGCACAAGCCTAGTCCTGAATGACGTAATTGATCATGATGCCATCCTACACATCACGTAGTTGATTACGACATCATATGATTGATGGATAAACTGGAAATGTCCAAAAATTAGCATGTTAACGAGCATGTCTGCATGAAACATCCTCTACAGTATGTGTGCATATGCTTGCATGCAGTTAACTTTGCTATCATTTATTAGATCGCTTTGAAATCTCATAGGCTGATTGGATTATGTCTGGGAATGAAACCTATTGAAATCAATGATAATCCAAAATCCACAATGGCCATCAGCCACCTCTGGCCATCTTGAAAACTCGGCTATCATTTGTTGGATCGCTTTAAAACTTTATTGTTTGATTGGGACGAGGTCTGGGGAAGAAGTCTTTCGAAATCAACAAAGATCTTAAATCCAAGATGGCTGCCAGCCACTGACTGCCATCTTGAAAATTGGTTTTCAGACGATAAGGCCACTGTCATTTATGGGATTGCTTTGCAGGTTGATTGTACTCTGTCTGACATCGATATCGGCGATGTTCACAAATTCAAGATGGTCACTGGCAGCTATCTTGAAAATCAGTTTCCGAATGATAACGCTTGCCACAATATGTCTGAACGGATTCTTGTTAGAATTATATATTAATGCATGCTATGTGCTATCTTCTGACATGTCTGACGGCTCTCTTTCTTTGGCTTATTATCTAGGTGGGGCTCGTGTTCTCTTGAAATTTGACCAAATTTAACCATTAAAGGGTAAAAACACAAGACTGAATTTACAGACTGCCATCGGTATATCATCAATCATGGAATGCACGCATATTATACAAGTTTTCATTACAAAAATAATATTCTTCCTGCTGGCTTAGTGGCTTATAAGCATGATAGATAGGCTTATGCAATTATGAGATTAAATCGAAAAACGAGATTATTCTTTAAATCATGAATTTATATGATTAAAAATTAAATAATTGAATAATCGCGAATGATTTCTACTGCATAATATATTTCAGAACCTACCTCTTTGATGCGGCCGGTCAAAAAAAGTCACATTTTGATCAGGGAAAGTTCATTTCCTGGCCAAAAGAAGACCCATTTTTTTAATGTATCGCTAGAATGCCTGGCTCGATGCTCGGACCAGGCATTCTAGCGATACATTTTCAAAAAAAGTTCTCGTTGGCCTGGAAATGGAACTTCTAAAATCTAAACACCATTTCATTTTTTTTCGTCATTGATAAGGTATTGTTATAATGTCTGAGTACAATGTAATTTTAATGCCTCATCCAGGTTATTTTCAATCTCTAAAATCTACTTACCATTATGCACTTATCATTTCAGATTCGATTACAATTATGGGATACTGCTGGCCAGGAAAGATTCCGTAGCCTCATCCCTAGTTATATCCGAGATTCTTCTGTCGCTGTTGTTGTTTATGATATCACAAGTATGTTAAGTTTTATAGTCTTTAAGCAACGTGTTAGTTTGGGCAGGAGCCACTCGAAGCAACAAATAAAGATCTTTGCACATAATAAGTGATCTGGCATATATCCTTTAGTGGCCAAGGTTGATCAAAACGGTCAACAAATTTGTTATCATTAATTATTCATTTACAGGCCAAGAGATGTTTTTTGGAGTCTTTGACTGACATAACAGGCTCGATTATTTAACCAATCATTCCTGTGATAAATTTTCTAAACTTCTCTTGGCCTGCAAATAGACGCTTCTCAAGACCACCTTAGAAGCCATTTAGTGGTCAACACTTGTCAAAATAATCAGAATTTCTGCCACGAGAGAGTATATTTTAGAAGATTTGCCACTGAAATTACTGGGTTTTCTAAAATATTCTCTTGGTCTGTTAACCTTTTAACACTTATATCAGCCAAAAACGGCTTCTGCAGTGTTCTTGAGAAATTTCCATTTGCAGACCAAGAGAAGACTATTTTTTAAACTACCACAGGAATGACTGGCTTGATAACCGAGCCAGTCATTCCGGTGGTAAATTTTCAAAAATATTCTCTTGGTCTACGAATGGACATTTTCTATGAAAAAAATTGAATTTAAAAAAAAGAAATTTGAGTGTTCAAGGGTTAATTTGCATATGTATAGAAGATCACTATTCTGGTCCTCATGTTCAACTTTAGTCAATAGAGTTTTGTAGCACATTGAAAGCATATAATGGCAGCATGGCTGTTGTTGAAATCCTGGAATGCCATGGATTTGTGGATTTGAAATCTGGCTTGGAAAAACCAGGACAGCCAGCATGTTTTGTCATTGAAAAGGCATGGAACTCTTTCACAAAATAGGCAGCATCTTGAGTTCCTTATTGCCAGGATTTTCTCTGTAAATTTCATCTTAAAACGTACATATTCACAGCAAAATGTGTAATAGTAAAATTGTGTTCTTAGAGGATTAATTTGTGTACCTCAACGTAATAAACCAAAATAAATCTTGGCATATGCCGATTTCCTTGGCTTCCAGTGTACTTAATTTCAAAATATTCAACAGAATAAGTTTTATATCGTAAAGAATATAACTTTTTAGGGATTTGTTGGTGAAAGGGTTAAGCATAATTACTTTGATTCCCATGTATCTACTAAACAAAGTACATGTAGTCATCCAGTTCTATCTCATAAAAAACCCTTTCACCGATGCGATATCTCATTTTCAAGCCAGCTACATGTATACTGGAAAACTGTTGAATATTTTTAACGTAATTTGAATGAAAGACTTTACTGCCTTAGGCAGCAATGTCTTCCAGTTAAATTAATTTCAAAATATTCAAAAGAATACGTTTTATATCGTAAAGAATATTCTCTTTCGGGGATTTGTCGGTGAAAGCGTTAGCTGGACAGGATAGTGTTCTTACATATCTGGACACTTGAGAACTAATTTTAAAATGCCATTGTCCTCATAACTGTCCAAATGACTTAACAATCCAAAGATAAAATGTCAAGAAACATGTAGTGATTGATATAAACATGTAGTGATTGATATAAACATGTAGTGATTGATATGTACCCATAGCACAAGAAGTCTATATAAGCCAATAGTTTAACTCATTAATGGTCAAGATTAGTGAGGAAAAAATTTAAATGTTTGCTTATTGAATGTCCATTTGCAGGCCAAGAGCAGACTATTTTTGAAACGTTGCCACTTGAATGGCTGGCTCGGTTATCAAGTCAGGCATTCCAGTGGTAAATTGTCAAAAGTAACCTCTTTGCTTACAAATTTGGACGTTCCTCAAGATGACTGCAGAAGCCGTTTTTGGTGGTAAATTTTCAAAAACAGTCTTCTCTTGGTTTGCAAATGGACATTTCTCAGACCACTGTAGAAGCCGTTCTGGGCTGATATCAGTGTTACTGGGTTAATGTGCTAAGAGAAATGTTTACATCTATTTTGAAAATGGCCAGTGTAAATTACTGTTATAGATTTAGGATATTCTTAATTTGCTAGTGTGTTTTCGAGTGTCTACCTGTATTTGACTGTTGTATTGACTTGCAGATGCTAACTCGTTCCAACAAACATCTAAATGGATTGACGATGTACGAACGGAGCGAGGCAGTGATGTTATCATTATGTTAGTCGGAAATAAAACTGACTTATCAGATAAAAGGTATGTTGAATAAGTGTTATGGTATTGTGACATGATCTATGCATGTATCAGTCTTAACACTAACTGTGCCTGCTGAATTTCTCAGACTACGTTTTCCATGGTGTTAACCTCTGGATCTGCTGATTTTTGAAAACAATTTCACTGAAAGTTGTTGGAGCCACCCACAACTTTCAGTCAAATTATTTTCTAAATATTGAGCAGATCCAGAGTTATTGTCCATTGATATTATTGTCTGTAGGCTTGCAGCAGTCCAATAATTAACACTTACGCTGGCAGGACATGCCAACAGCAGTTTCTGCAGAGGCTTTGATTAATGTCCATACATGTATGCAGACCAAGAAGAAACTGTTAAAAAATTTATCACTGTAATGACTGGATCAATAATCGAGCCAGTTATTCTAATGATAAATTTTCCAAAGTAATCTCTTCATCTGCAAATGGATAGATTTTCTCATGATCACTGCAGAAGCCATTTTTGGCTGGATGGTATGTTAGTGTTAGCTGTAGTTGTGTTTTCGTTGGCATCCTTTGATCCAGTTTGACTGAAGGCTGTTGTTGCAGTAAGCTGTAATGGCTGTCAGTCAAACTGGTTCCAAGGCGTGCAACATTTTGTTTTATAATGGGTTTTTTAGCTCAACTTGCCTGAAAGGCCAAGTGAACTTATGCCATGGCGACCGTCGTCGGTTTCCTTTAAACGACTTCTCACACCTCACTGGACTGATTTCAATTATATTTGGCAGGAAGCATCCTTAGGACATAGGGATCCAAGTTTGTTCAAACGAAGCCGATCGGCCAATTTAGCCGGCTGCCAGCTTGGATTTCACCGATTTTAGGAAACATCTTTAAAAATCTCCGAAATTGCTTGTGGGATTGATGCCAACTTCATGGAATATGATCTAGGGCAAGAACGGAACCAAGTTTGTTCAAGGGAAAAAAACATGGCCACCATGTGCCAATCAAAATATAGCGTGTTTGGCGCCCATAGTGGATTTTTTTTATTTGATGGATTTTGAGACTGAAATTGGTTTTTGGGTATTCTGATCTCAAATTTGTAATTTCCGTCTTGGATCATTTTCCCGCCATAAGCTCCCATACTAAAGCAATGGGAAGCTTAAAATGTCTTCTCGAGAACTACTGGGACAATTTCAATTATATTTGGCAGGACGCATCCTTAGGGCATAGATATTCAAGTTTGTTCAAACGAAGCCGATGGGCCAGTGGCCATCTTGCATTTCGGCCTATTTTTAGAAACGTCTTTAAAAATCTCCGAAACTACTTGTGGGATTGATGCAAACCCAGTGCTCCAGATAAGGCGCGTACAAGCGTACTGTACGCATAGAAATTGTCCATGTACGCAGATATGTAAATGCTGTACGCATCCATGTATTAATCTGTCCGTACTGGTGTGTTGCCATTATCAAATATCAGTGTTCATTTCAGGACGTGCCTTTGCGCCATAGTCCCATAAATTCCAACCGGGGGCAAAATAAATAACCTAGTGGGTCAAACAGGTGCATAAAATATCTATGCGAAAACTGGACACCTAGCTGTCAAACTCGGAAGATTTTGTAATTTTGTCTGAAAACTGTTCACACAAAGCCATATGTGTGCGGTTTAGCCAATGACAACTTGCCCATATAATGCTAGGCCAATGAAACTGTGTGTTATGTAGCATTCAATGTAGATGGAAGAGTATGCAGAGAACGCAGTCAATTCCGATAATTTGATTGGACCAATTGGAAAATGATGTAGCCACATAAATTATGAATTAAAAAATGGCCCGTTAGCGAAAGTTAATCTCTGATATGTGAGCAGATTCCAAGCGCATCACTTTGTTGAACTTGTTGCAAAAAAATCAGAGCCTATTACCGAAGATAAGCCTGCCATTGAGGTGGCATTGCTGACATACCACGATATAAGCGTAAAAGCAGTGGCTATACTATCACTAACCGGTATGATCTCCGTCTGCAAGAGGGTATTCGTGTCAATGAAAGAAATTCCCGCACCAATATAATCCAAGTTTGTCTTTCAGAAACTCTGAATCTCCACGAAGGTATATCTTATATGAGTGGAGATGGAAGATTTTTTAATTGTGAATATTTCATTAGATACGACAAAATATACAGAAATATTTGTAAAAGTTTGTTCTTTCACACATTTTAATTGGAGAGGTAATTATAGCAATAACTTTTAATATGAAATTTACAACAATTTCCGTTGGTAGGCTAAAGCATTACTCTGCCAATAACAACTGCAAGTTCTCTTCACCTGATTTAGTTTACTGGCAAATATTAAAAGATCTGCTCTCTTATTACAGTAACCAATATATTAGCGCTTCTAACCGTGGATTATATTTTTAGTAAGAAACCTGCCAAGATTAAATGAACAATATTCTAATTACAATAACTTGTCTTGTCAGCACTTCTATACCTTACTCCCATCTTAATCAAATAAGAAGCAAAAAACTGGAATTTCCCTTCTAAATAAAGAAATGCTCCATGAGAATGTGGAGTGTTAACACTTTTCTTTCTATTTTATATCCAATGTCAATGATACATGTAGGCTTACCGTATGTTATAGTTGAAACTCTGCTAATTATTTTGAAAACAATTTGACTAACTTCTGTAAGTGGTTAATTGGTGTCTGTAATTTTTTTCAATCAAACTAGCTTCTAAATTTACCTCCTTTAAAACAAATTTCTGAATTCAGAATGACAATCATTATTATAGCAATAATATTTATTCATTTGCCACTATGTCACAGAGATAGTCTTTAGAATGCTAGTGTATCTCTATAGGCTAATCATATTTTCATTCAGAATTAAAATCTGGTAGACATGACTGACTAGTTAGCTGATCAAAGCAATGGGTCCCAAACACCCTGCCCCAACCATAACATGTAACTGTTTTCTGACCTTAGGAAATAACATGGAGGGGTTTCACTAAAGCTGGCCAAAAATGGCTTCTGCAGTGGTCTTGGGAAATGTCCATTTGCAGACCAAGAGAAGACTATTTTTGAAAATTTACCTCTGGAATGACTGGCTCGATAATCAAGTCAGTCATTCCAGTGATAAATTTAAAAAAATAATTTTCGCTTGGTCTACAACTGGACATTTTCTCTGATTCAACATTCAATATTATTTATTCAGTATCAAAATATAAATGTCTTGGATTCAACTAGGTTGTCCACCTCAGGCATCATGTCTGAGAAAGTAGAAATTTTCTTGAACAAACTTGAGGGTTAAAGAAGACACAGTGGTCAAAAGTGAAAAAGTCTTACTCCTCATCAATTATGTCATACATGTCAGTTGAAAAATTAAGGAGTACCGTACTCCCAAGTGAAGAATGTTATATGGAGCACTGTGCAAACCCCATGAGATATGATCTGGGGCGAGAGCTGAACCAAGTCAAATGGTTTCGCGGCCATCTTGGTTGACCTGGTTTTAGCGAAAACGACTTCTCCAGAACCGCTGAACGGATCGGGTCGAAACTTTGCAGATATGATTATGGACAAGGGCCATTAAAGTTTGTTCAAGGGAAGTTGAACCACCAAAAACATGGTCGTGCTGAGCCAATCAAAATATAGCATATTTTGCGGCCATATTGGATTTTTTTATTTGATTGATTTTGAGGCCGAAATTGGTTTTATATGTGTTTTTGAGTATTCTGATCTCAAATTTGCAATTTTTGAAACGGTCAGATAAAAGCTCATGCGTTACCCAGCAGCTCTTCAACATCCATTGGAGTGATGGCATCCTAGTGACCACAAGCTAGGGTGTTAATACCATCGGGAGCGATCCATCGCTTTGTGTCTGAGGGGCTGAGGCTTGTCTTGTTTTGGTAGACCCCGTAGAGGTGGTGACCCTCACTTCGCAGCATTTTCATACCATGGTGGAAGACCTTTCGCTCGAAGAGGCATTCCTTGTACTGCTCATGGTGAATCTGTCTAACCACAGGCCTGCGCACACCATTTGCCTTCTTGATTTCCTGCTCATCCGACCACTTGATGGAATACATCTTCAAGCGCAGACCAACAAACTCCTGGATTGGCACCCCGGCACACTCATCCCTCATCTTGCCAGGACCTTGTTAGTAGTACTGTGCTGCGGGTGTGTTACTGGGTAGTCGCTTGTGTCATAGAGGTCACTAGAGCTGGGCGGTCTGACGGTAGTACCGTGAAAACCGCGGTCTACCATGAACCGATACCGTCACTGTTGACATTTCTAAATACCGTGAATACCGTCCATAATGTTTGAGCAATATTTGAGAAATAGATCCATAAAATCTGACTTGACCAAGGGTAAATAGGTGCTAATAGTGCCAAAAATACAGGCATCCCTAACTATTAGCCGAGTCTTTATTTAAAACATCTAAACTCTTTCTGTGGCCGTCCGCCGGTAGTAATTACACTATAATATATTCCCTATTCCCGTTTCTATTATTTGTAATCTATTACTCCAAGCATTTTGTCACCGAACAAACATGCTAGAATAACAAAATAACATACAAACTGCTTGCTATTCAAACACAACAGCAATCTCGCAAAGACGTATCTGATTGGTTGTTTATGAACTAGACCGTGGGAAAATACATTGCTGAATTTATCAATGAAGATTTACTAAAACATAGTATCTGTTCGCGCCATTTTGATCACGTGCTAATTTATTAACAACGAGCAGCTTTGAAGTAGTTATTTTTTTTTTTTTCTGGCTTGTTTTAAGAAATTTCTTTAAGGATTAAATCCAGTTTAAGTAACGACACCTAAAAATTATGGTGTTAGTTTTTGTAATTAATTTTTCAACTGGCTACACATCGGAAGTTCACAGAAATAGCTTTTTACACACATTGTTCACGTGAAGCATGGCAAGTAACGAGTCTGCACATCAGGTACTCCGTAATTATCAGAAGCTTTGGAAATGGCTCTATTCAATGTCGTGTTATATGCGTGTGTATAGGCCTGTTTTCGCGCGTAACCGAATATACGACTACAGAAATAAGAGTACAACACTGGCCTCGTTTAAATACTCGCGGATTTTGTCTGGACTGTTTATCTACGCGCTCGACTGCCAAAATAAAATTTAGCATTTGCTGGTCGCACGCATTACTAGCAAGAACAATCCAGATTGAAAATAGCGTGCTCCAATGTCTCAAACAGCGGGTTATAGTTAGCGAGTCGACCACACACTTTGACCGATATTCCCGTGAATGATATTATGTCAATAAAAATAGTGACCTAATAAAGTCGTGAAACTAAACAGTCGCAATAGCCATAATATTTTTCTTCTCTAAATCAGAAAGCCGATTTATTTATTTTACTTATATTTACCGTTGATTGGAGATGGAAATGAAAAAAATTGTTCTAATTTTGTGGCATACCTCAACCTCAGATGACGGTATACCATGGTACCGCGGTATTTTTTCATGGTACCGATACCGTCATGTAAATGTCAATACCGCCCAGCTCTAGAGGTCACTCCTCGCAGCCATATTAGTGTAGACATCCTCAGTCTGGATCTCCAGGAAGCTGTCGGTGTCTGTGTACAGGAGATCACAGTTGACACCATATAGTTGCTTCAGCTCGTTGTAGTAGAAGTCATACATCTGTTGCTTTGAGAGGTCCAGGATGGACATTCCCACATAGACAGGGCGGTACAGCAGCAGGCTCGTCTTGTACATGTGGAGAGCAGCTAGATCATCATCAAACTCCTTTGCCCGGGAGAAGTTAGGCTTGGCTATTAGGCGGCACCGCTTGTCCTCCTCGGATGACCGCATTAACTTGACATCCACTCGCTTACGCAAGTTCTCCATGGGCTTAACGAAGACAGCGTTATTCATCAGCTTGTAGAGATCCTTCTCAAAGTCACTGTAGGCCTTCTTACGGAGCTCTGTGTTGAGTCGGATGTAAGGCTCCATCCATGGTGACCGATTGAAGCGTAGAACCCTTGTGTGTTTTCTTCAACCTCATACCCAGGCTGAGGTAGAGCTTTAGGTTGCGGTAGTGTAGTACATAGCGCTCTTTGTCTCTCAGGTTAGGCACCAGTTTTTCTGCTGTTGTCTCTGCTATCGACTCGTCCAATGCACACTGATACTCTGAGAGCCATTCTCCCTTTACTTTCATCCGTTCAGGCACCAGCGGGTAGGCATTGTGCATGTCATGGGGTCTTGTGGGTACTCACGGTTAACCTCTAGGATGTAGACCTTTTCATCATCATCGGGATGTAATCTCTGACATGAATGTCCTCCACCCACTCAAACCACCCAGTCGGTAGGTGTTGGCTCATTGCCCAGCCATAGAGATTGTTAGCGTCCAGATACATGATGTGGCTTGTCGGCTGTTGTGGATTATAGCCAGCTATGTATGGGTTGTTTGCCTTAGCATAGCGTTTGCTGACCATTGATACACCACCCCTGAGTCCTTTCTCTATGAAGAGATGCATGTCGTAGTCAGTGAGGAGCTCCAGCTCCACACCTGTCTTCCTTAGAAGTGCATCCCAGCTGAACCCCGGTCTCGTGTAATAGTGTGCTGGGTCCAGACAATACTGCCGGAGGCACGTGATGCGGAAGTTCTCAAAGACATATGCAAGGAGCAGAGTGTCAGACCGCAGATAGAGGTCATGATAGTCTCCCATGGTCTGGCAGCCAAACTGGGTCCAGACAGACAGCCTGTGCGTGGTTGTAGTCGCTGTCAGATATTCCCTCGCCAGAGAGTTTACTGTAGAAAGCGGCTTGAGGTGGGAGAGAGGTCTCATTGAAATAGTGCCACTCATCTGTGTACTCATAGGGGTATACACACTTGCGGAGCAGGAGCTCATGCTTGGCAGTGCTAGGTTCATACTGTTTTGTAAGTGGGAACGTTGTGGAACTAGCTACTAGCTTGTCAAGTGATGCTGAGAGGAGCTGGGCCGAGTCAATGAACCGCAGCCGACGGAGGCTGAAGGAGATGTACTTCTCCATATTGTTGGAGATGCAGTTGATCTGTCCCCCTGTTTGGGAGATGACCTGCATGATGAGGTGAGAATCATACGCACGTAGGTTGTGGAACACGACTGGGATGGTGGTGGTCTTAGGGTTAAGGCGCAGCTTTAGATTACACACATTGTGTGCTGCTCCCCGATAGAGACCAGTGATGTGGCAGTGATCTCTGACACTATCTATGACTCCGTCACGAGTTAATGGTATGTCGCACACATGGCAACTGACTGCGGTTTTATGAGCTCACCAGTCCTCTCTAGTCATCTCCATCGGCTTAGGGTGGGCGAGTACGGTCGTTATTTTCTCTTCTTCCTGTGACAATCGATCCAGGAAGTGCTTAGCTGCATCTTCTCGATACAGCACTGGTGGTTCACTGAAACCATCACAGTGGACCACAATGTATAAGAACCCACAGATCTCTTGATGTTGCGTTTTCTGTGTGCTGCTCCGAGCCGGATTCGCCTCTGGCCCCTCAATCTTGGTTGTTATGGTTTCAAAGTCGGCATAGATGATGAATGGCACCTTGAGTTGTTTGTGGTAGTTGGTGAACTGTAGCATCTTCCTGTCCTCTGTAGGCATTCTTATACGCATTGGTCTGTCACTGATACCACAGCACTCCGGTTTGTGCTTGATGAGAAGGTCTTTGCGAGAATAACAGTGGAGACACTGCTCACAGAAGTGCTTTCTCCCTCTATACTGACTGATCATAGAGCAGACGATTCAGGTCCTTAATCCAGGTATAGTGTTTCTTGCCACCCTTCACGATAAGCAGCAGATTTGGGTTTGGAATGTCTGGGTCAGCGTCGCTCAAGTGCAGTGGGTAGACACCCTTATCATGTCCGAATACATTAATGGCCAGGCCATTCTGCCGCTCAACACGCTTAAGGTGGTGGAGAGAGGTTGGAGAGTCTACACCACTGAAGTCAAGTGTGTCCCAGTGCCCTAAATACTTCGATGTCCGCTGGGTATTACTGTCTGCAGGATAAGTATCAGCCAAGAGAGACCAGCGAAGACAGTGGTCATCATTGTTCTGGACATTAACCATGGCACGTTTTCGCTTAATCGAAGCAGGGACATTGATGTATGACCCATCACGTAGTGGTTGATATCTGGCGATGTTGAGGGGGTGTAGTTTTCAAGGCCTTGCAGCACCTTGGCTTTGGTCTCCTTCACAGCCTTGCTAATATCGCTTGCCTTTAGGATAGCATGCTGCGTAGACCAGAACGGCGGATTTGTGGTGACCTCTGTCCCGTCATTCTTCTTTGTGGAGGGTGATCTTGAGAGCAAGGGAGAACTTCACCCCTTTAGGTCGAGAACCTCTTCCACTAACTTCCTCTCGATCTTGTCCAGGCTTTTATCCAGGAAAACTGTTGGATCTTTTCCCCCCCATGTCCAGGAAGTTCCCATCCCTGCAGATAGTTCTGAATTGCATGTAGGACCTTCACAAATCCCTGTATGTCCCTCATTTCCTGGAATAAAAAGTCAAGAAAACTGTCGCTCTCCTCATCTGTGAACTTGGGTGGTGTTTCTAGCTCTGGGTTTGGGGGGGTGGGCACTTCTCGGGAGTGATTGGTAGCTTCCTGCGTGGGGTTGGCTTCTCGGGAGTGGTTGGTAGCTTCCTGCGTGGGGCTGGGGTTGCCTTCTCGGGAATGGGTGGCAGATTTGTGCAAGGGGTTGGGGTTAGCTTCTCAGGAAGGAGAGCTGCCAGGTTCTCGACATAAGTGGTATGGCTAATAAGCCCCTGCTGCAACAATCTCGCCAAATTTTAAAGTACTTCATCAATGTCTGTAGCAGATACTTACCTATACAGTTACGTTTCTCTAATATGGGGATTTTGCTGGTCTGAACAATGGATGGGGGCCCACCGGGAGGTTGGGGTGAACCCTAGGTTATAAAACACATCGCAGCCAATATATGTATGGAAGGATAATAACAACATCCAATATATATATATATATATATATATATATATATATATATATATATGTCGCCTCTGTTCTGACAGCACAGATCCCTCCTGTACCCACCGATCTGCGATCGGCAGCTCCCACCAATTAAAAGAGTACAACAGTCGGCCTCTTATATTATATATATATATATATATATATATATATATATATATATATATATATACACACCTGTGCAAAAGTTAAGCACCACCCTATTTTTACGCACATGCGAGGGTATATTCATGTGCTATGAAGAAAGCAATAGCATAAACATTTATGTACCCATCCATCTTAGTGCAAGAGGTAATAATGCAACTAGAGGAATGCTGATTATGATGGTGGGGAAACACTGTATGTTATTGTTTGAACTTGAAAACGAGGCCTGAATATGGTTACGTTGACACAACTGACAACTATTGCCCTACAGTTGACACACGTGGCTAGATTGTCATTAATGGTGTCTGAAAATGAAGTTTAACATCTGTGCACGAGTTTGAGACTGTCATTATTAATACCGGGTATATCCACCTTGTGCCTGGATGACGGCCTGGACACGACGTCTCATGCTGGTCACCAACCGACTGATACGCCATTGTGGTATTCGTTGCCATTCAAGATGGAGTGCGTCTGTTAACTCCTGTAGGTTCTGCACAGGAGGATCCCTCCTTCTCACCATGTTTCCCAGAATGTCCCAGATATGCTCAATAGGGTTCAAGTCAGGGCTCCTTGCTGGCCATGGTAGGGTTTCGATGGCATTCTGGCGGAGGTATTCATGCACAGCTCTAGCACGATGTGGTCGGGCGTTGTCATCCATGAATATAGGGTGGGTTCCAGGTGCATGATTTACAAAATGAGGGACCACAACTCTATCCAGTATGGAATCTTGATATCTTTGTCCATTTAGTGTTCCAGGTACAGTCAACAGATCCAGCTTACAATCAAATGAGATGCACCCCCATATCATAACGGAACCTCCACCAAATGGAACTTCTTCCATGATGTTACGTTGGTCGTACGCCGTGCGTCTGGACCTCCATACACGATTTCGACCATCTGTGGCATGAAGCAGGAACCGACTTTCAATGGACCAGTGTACCCGTCTCCA
Source organism: Chaetoderma sp. LZ-2023a (assembly GCA_034401795.1). Lineage (NCBI taxonomy): Eukaryota > Metazoa > Mollusca > Caudofoveata > Chaetodermatida > Chaetodermatidae > Chaetoderma > Chaetoderma sp. LZ-2023a. The sequence goes on along the minus strand of CM067368.1, from coordinate 73,146,873 downwards.
GGATCTCATGTTCCAGTGTCTTCTTTCGTTGCACCACCTCAGACGCTTCTCTTTGTGGTGTGCAGTGAGGAGAGGACGTCTGACAGGTCTCCTAGCTTTCATGCCAGCAGCATACAGTCTCCTTTTGACGGTAGACATTGACACTATTGCGCGTTTCCCATTGCTGGCTGAGCACTCTGCTGTTGGTGAATGGAGATCTCCTAACAAGGCGTACTAGGGCTCGATCATCACGGGCAGTAGTCTTCTTCGGTCTTCCAGATCTAGGCCTGTCCTTCACCTCGTTAGTTTGCCCATGTTTTGCAATCAAACGACTGATTACAGTATGGTTAATGTTCAGCTGTCTGCCAATCTCTCTGCATGACATACCAGTGGTATGCATGCCTATGATTTGCCATTTCACACGATCACTTAACCTTCGTCTTGCCATAGCGGTTCACAATCAAGAGCTAATTCTCTCTGTACAAATAAACCACGGTCATGAACACAAAATTCCTAATCTTGTCGCCTAAATCTGTATGTAATGTTCTACACCTCAAACTGGACTTTTACATAACTGAACACGTGTGCTGTTTCCCGCCACGCACGGACATCAAGCGGCGTGAAGTCATGCATGCATGTGCATTTCGTACTTGGAATTATGTCAGCTAACGCGGGGACAAAAAGTATGGCAGCCTAGTTGTACCATCATGTTTCTACGTTCTATTGTTTTTGCTGGTGCTTAACTTTTGCACAGGTGTATATATATATATATATATATATATATATATATATATATATCGCTTCTGGTTTAACAACCCACCTTCCCTCCTGTAGCCGCGGATCGTGGAGCAGCTACTCCCACCACGTTCTGTTCTGAAACCGCTATTATAACTACTAGTCATTCAGACTACCCACGAGATTGCGACTGGGCACCAGGTGCTATGTGCTAGGGCTCACGATGTTAGAGGAATAGCCTCCTCGACCGCCCTAATCAATGGTGTCCCGTTAGAGGACATCTGCACAATGGCACTGTGAGTCCTCTTTCACGGATTACCATATGAAGGATATGTCAGACTCCACCAATCCACTCGCTTTAGCTGTTTTGAAACGATAGTCTAATGGCCATACTGCTCGTCTCCTTTTGGTAACTTTGTTAAGCAAAAGTAATAAGAACAGACATGGTCAAGCTAGTATATATATATATATATAGTGTGTGTGTGTGTGTGTGTGTGCGTGCCAATATTGCATCATTCATAATTCCACGCAGCTGGTGTACAGTTGAACCCAGAAATAAGGTAATATACACAGAATTAACATTTTCTTCAATTTTGAAGGATATGCAAAAAATTTCTTGTTGAATATTTTGAACACAATTTGCTAGGAAGCCAATGTTGGTTGCCAAGCCATTACTGCCTATACCAGTAATGGCTTTTTTCAAGCAAATTGGGTTCAAGATATTTAACAGCATTGTTTGGAAATTTGTTATTTCTTGACTATAGTGATAGTGTAACCTGATGCAAGCCATTTCAGCCATGACAATAGATGACACAAATCTAAATCTATTAACTTATATTAGTAGCAAAAGCATCAGTATTAATGCAATAGGGAAATAAAAATTTGCAATTGCATCCTTAGGTGACCGGAAAATTTTCTTGAAAAATATATTGGGAAATTTTCTGGGAAATTTTCTTTTTGAAAATTTTTATAACTCACACCACTAAGCTCCACATCTGGAATCCATAATTTATGAGGTAATTCCAGTTTGACGTTTTTTTGTATTATGTTTATATATCATGATCATTCATCTTATTTATTCATGCTCGTTCCCAGGCTTATATGTGTCAAGGGCTGTTAACCATCTTTGCACATTTGTGTTTCAGGCGAGATGCAGGTTCGTGAGTTCTCTCCCTTTTTAGGAGAAAGGGGGTGAGGGGTGGGAGCGGTTATGTGAATGTGATTCGGTCCCAAACTTGTCGGTCCTTCTAGGTGTCTGTATGTCAAGTTTAGGTCTAAGTTCTTTCTCCAGGGGAAAAAGAGGTTTTGTATGGCTTGCTCCTTCCCACCATGTTACTGACCAAATCTGGTGTTATAAATAAGTAATCTAATGGTAAGTATTGATAGAAGGAGAATGAAGGAAATTTCAATTTCCCTTTCTCCGAGATCTAACAATACTTACCATTACATTACAGACCCTGCCTCCCAGCCCCACGGAGGCAAGCCATAGGTATTCTCTTGTTTGGTAGCTATGCAAAGAATATGAGCCTCACTGGCAGACGTGTACCCGCTTGTTGGGAACCGGGTACCCGGTTCCAGGAGCTGGTAAAGCTTTTTAAATCTAGATTCCAAGAGCACATCTATTAGGGTGGCAGTATTATCAATAAGTAATGTAAAGTATTGTTAGATCTCGGAGAAAGGGAAATTGAAATTTCCTTCAATCTACCTGGATAGCGTGGAGTAAACGTATAGTAGTTCGATTCTAAATGTGTATTTCCTATTGTAAATGTGAAACGTGCGAAGCTGGATATTGTTTTATAGCAATTTGACTGATAATTGTTGCTGCCGATAGCATCAACAATTTTTACTAGCTAATATTTTGAAAAAGATTTGACTGAAAATCATTGTTACAACAACTTCCAACCAGATTGGTTTCAAAATAATCAGTAGGACTATCAATGTAATAACACATTGTGACAATATTTTAAGCAATTCGATTGACAGTCGTTGCTGACTAAATCAGCAACGGCATTATCAAATTATTCCCAGAATAATTATTGCCAGGTTTTCAATGTGGTTAGCTAACATATGTATGTGCACTTCAGTAGACCTGTGTCATATACGTTGTCAAGATCTGACGTGAACTATGTTCAAAACTGCTCAGTCAGTAGGTAAGCATGTCACTGCATGATGGGTTGTGTAAGTGCTTTTCTGACCTACTCATCTCTGCAAATATATTTCATAGCGGATCTCTATTACATTTATGACACATGCCTAGTTAATTGTACAAACATGTATTAGCTAACGTTATTGGCAGCTCGACACCAATTATTCCGAGAAGAATTTGATAGAAATATCTTCAGAATGTGTTACTATGTTGAAAATCCTGTTGTATATTTTGAGAACACCAATTTGGTTGAAAGTTGTTGCAGCAACGATTTTCGGTCAAATCATTTTCAAAATGTTAGCTAGTATTTTTGCTGATTATTTCGCAAATAATTTGAAGGAAATGTTGTTGCTGCTTTCGCCAGCAACAATTATTAGTCAACTTGTTATAAAAATATCTAGGCTAGCACATTTCACATCTAGCATAGAAAATACACAATTAGAATTGAACTACTATATGGTTACTACACGCTATACTGATAGATCCGCTCACCTTGGAAGCCAACAGTACAATGACTAGCGTTATGGAGATAGATTTATACCAAGCATTTGGCAGAAGTGAGAACAATAGAATCCCAATTAATGGCGCCTGCAAATATCAAAGTAAAATCGCGGCTCAGAAGAAGACAGTCGCCACTGAATTTTTATACCCCGCCAACAAATTTGGCGGGGTATTATGTAATGGCGCCGTCCGTCCGGGTGGGCGGGCGTGCAGGCGGCAGAGTGGTTTCTGGATGATAACTCGGATCGCTTTGAAACTTCATTGAGTGGTTGGACTAAGTCTGGGGAAGAAACCTATCGAAATTGACGATTATCCGAAATCCAAGATGGCTGCCAGCCACCAGCGACCATCTTGAAAATTGGTTTCCGAATGATAACTCCATTACCGTTTATTGGATCAGTTTGAAACTTCATACAGTGGTTGGACTAGGTCTGGGAAAGAAACCTATCAAAATTGACAATGATCCGAAATTCAAGATAGCCGCCAGCCACCATCTTGAAAATTGGTTTCCGAATGATAACTCCGTTCCCGTTTATCGGATCATTTTGAAACTTCATTGGGTGGTTGGACTAGGTCTGGAGAAAAAACTCGAAATTGACAATGATCCGAATTCCAAGATGGCCGCCAGCCACAGGCTGCCATCTTGAAAATTGGTTTCGGGATGATATCTCCGTTGCCATTTATCAGATCACTTCATAGGGTGGTTGGCATATGTCTGGTGAAGAAATTTATGATAATCCAAAATCCAATATGGCCGCTAGTCATGGGTGGCCATCTTGAAAATTGGTTTCTGGATGATACCTCCTTGACCGTTTAACTGATCGCTTTGACACTTCATAAGGATGACTGCTCTGGGTCTGAGGAAGAAATAAATATTTTCTGAAAGCTCTCATTCATTGGTTTGTCTTCATGGCGGAGTATTTTGTGGAGCTCTTGTTCTAAATATTTTCTAATCTTAATACTTCAGGATAACTAAGTTCTACTGAAGAGATCATTAACAAACTTGTGTATGATGATTTTTTGATAGCTCAAATTCTACTGAAAGGATTCTCATCAAACTTAGATCACACATTGACATTTGATTTTCTATGGGTCCCATTGATTATGGTGTCAAAAGGTGAAAGGTCATGTTGATGCATTTAAGGAAACCGTGATGCTATAGAGAGGTGTGGTGCATGCATAGATTTTAGGAATCACTGTTAACCCTTTAACACTCATTTCAGCCGAAAATGGCTTCTGCAGTAGTCTTGAGAGATGTCCATTTGCAGACCAAGAGAAGACTATTTTTGAAAATTTACCACTGGAATGACTAGCTTGATAACCGAGCCAGTCATTTCAGTGTTAAAATATTTTAAATAGCCTTTTCTTGGTCTGCAAATGGACATTTTCTATGAGAAAATTGAAATTTTCAACAAATTCAAGGGTTAAAGTGTATTATTACATCAGCTATTCTCTGATTATCATTCTTCATATTTTTCTTTACAGACAAGTAACGACGGAAGAGGGAGAGAGAAAGGCGAAAGAATTAAGTGTAATGTTTATAGAAACCAGTGCAAAAGCTGGATACAATGTTAAACAGGTGAGTATTCAGCGTTTCTAACGCTTTAATGGTTAACATTGCCCAAAAAAATTGAAAATTTAGCTTTGTAGATGTTCAAGTCAGGAGAGAAACGTTTTTGAAAAGTTTTTTATCACCATGCCAGTCATTCATGTAGTAAATTTTAAAAAATAGTCTTGTAAATAGGTTTTCCTCAGGACAACTACATAGGCCAGGTTTGGCCGGCTTGACCATTAAATGGTTAACCCAGCTTCCGTGTACATATTGCTACATGTAATTAATGTGGAGTAATAATTTACAGTAACATGGGATCGTACTAAATGAAGAAATGTAGTTACTCCAACCTATGATGCCATTTCATGCATTTTCAGATTGACATCACATGTTTACGGTTGCCCTTATACATTAATATAATCACAAACAATGTTGTTTTTTTTCGAAAAAGTTGGTCCCGATCCCAGGATGATTCATAATAAGGACAAATTAGTTACCTCTCCGGGATGTAGAAATTGTTTGAGTGTAGCTTTCGTGACCATCTCAGTCACTTCTTCAGCACTAACTGACGGTCGCTGGCAACGTCACTCTGGTCAGTTCTTGTGGAGTCACGTGACAGCATGGACTGATAGACTGCTGGTATACAGTCACGTGACTCCACAAGAACTGACCAGAGTGACGTTGCCAGCGACCGTCAGTTAGTGGTGAAGAAGTGACCGAGATGGTCATGAAAGCTACACTCAAACAATTTCTACATCTCAGAGAGGTAACTAATTTTTCCTTGTTATAATGTTGTTATTGTTTTCTTCAAGTAAATTCTGAAGAATATCAACCAAAAACGACTTCTGCGGTGGTCTTGAAAAATGTCCATTTGCAGACCAAGAGAAGGCTATTTTTTTAAATTTTACCAGTGGAATGAATACCTCGATAACAAAGCCAGTCCCAGTGATAAATTTTCCAAAATAGTCTTTCTTCTCTTGGTCTGCAAATGGACATTTTCCATGGGAAGATTAAAATTTTCTTGAAAAATTGTATGGTTTAAAGAGTTAATAGATTAATCATTAGAATAATAATAAGTGATGCATTCAGACCATTTGACTGATTTTCTATGTGCTCTACAGTACAGTTAAGTACAAGATGCGAGGGATTTGTGAATTTTATAATTTACTCATCTGTATGGGTCATCATTAAAAAAAGGTATTTTCGAACCCTATTTACGGTAACCCTTTAGCACTCAAATCGGCCAAAATCGGCTTCAGCAGTGGTCTTGGGAAATGTCCATTTAATGACCAAGAGAAGAGTATTTTTGAAAATTTACCTCTGGAATGCCTGGCTCGATAAACGAGCCAGTCATTCCAGTGGTAAATTTTCAAAAAACGTTTTCTCTTGGTCTGCAAGTGGACATGCACCCTTGATTACACATTTACCTGCACCCACCATTTCTTATGTATAACGGCCTTATTTCGACACTTACTAGGGGTACGTTTTTGTGACTGAATTGGTTAGTGAATTTACTGACTTGGGTCATACCGCGGGACTTGGTTTGAACCAGAAGCGCCAAAACAAGATTTATGCAAAATGACGAATTTTAATGATGGTGATTTCCTGCAAATGTTCTGAACTGTCGTGCATTCTAAATTGTGTGAACGTTAGCAGTTAATTTTATTGGATTTCAATATATACTTTGCCGTCAGTCTAAGAAAAACGCGGACAACCGCATCCACTAGAATATTGCCGCCATTTCGTCATTTAAATAAATTGTAAAATTTAGCTCAACACCATCTTGAAATTTACAAACCATTAGTCATTGCTAATGATGAACCGAGATCAAAACTTGATTCCTGGTGTGACAAACTGCATCAGTAAACCATCCACTTCTGGAATGACAAAACAGATGAACCAGGAACCACGTCATGAACCACTGACACTGTCAGTTTCGAAAACGCACCATAGGTATCTGGAGACTTATCTTGCTCGTTATTTGTTTGTGTTTCAGTTATTCCGAAGAGTGGCCGCATCATTACCTGGCATGGAACAAACAGAACCAAAACGTGAAAGTATCCTTTGTTTTTGTTTTAAGAATATTTATCTTTGTTGCAGTTGATCATCTGAACAAGGTAAGGATATATATATCTATTGTTTTGAAGTAGTATAGCATGCATGCAACAAATCTCTGCATTATGGGTGAGTTAGGGCGAAAACTCTTGTACCTACTCTTAGGGTAAATCATCTACCCTCGGGCATTGTGGAGTAGATACTAGAGTATGTACTCTCCATTTAGGCATGACCAGTATCTCGAGTAGCTACGCTACTATGGCCTTGTGTTCACTCTGTCTGAATCATTGTGCCAGAGCTTATTCACTGTTTCTGTCACAGTAACTCATTAGTGGTCAAGATTTGTCAAAAATATTAATTTATTACATATTGAATGGCCATTTGCCGGGAAAGAGAAAAGTTTTTTTTGAAACTTTACCACTGGATTGACTGGCTCGGTAACCGAGCCAGTTATTCCAGTGTTAAATTTTCAAAAATAGTGTGTTGGCCTGCAGATGCACATTCCTCAAGACCAGTGCATATGCCAGTTTTGGGCAGCCAGACCATTAGTTACAGGGTCATGTGGCTGCGAGCATTTCTACGCACCCTGAACATGATGCCAGTCTATCGACGGGAACTACCCTAGTTTTATCTCCAGGCTCCATTTCTACTTCTGGGTAGTGTACTGGGTAGTGTAATACACGAGGAGTGAAGGAAGGTCGCCGAGCTTCTAATAATTATGTGGCAATTCATACTAGGGCTGTGCGGTTTTTGAAAAAGTGAAACCGGTTACGGTTTTGATTATAAAACTGGTTTTAATCGGATATCGGGTTTATTGGATGGCTAATAGTAAAAAAATGTAATCTCATTCGCAGTACCACGAAAATAGAGTGTTTATTTTGACTCGACTCTGTAATCATACTATCTTTAGTGAAACCTGGTTAATATCTAAATAAACCATTTATGCAGAATATTGTCTCCATATCATTATATTGACATGCACTCTGATATAAAACTCCCTGTGAAAAACATTCTTTCATATTACCAGAAATATGTATACACGCAATTAGTCCTGCATATTTTAGTATATTTTAGAAATACCCCGCACACCGCATTCTGATTGGCTAAACCCGCTCACACCCTCTGAGTATTTATGAAAGTGAATGCAGACATGCCTAAATATTTACAGTGGACTCACCCCTGCTACACATCAGAATGACACCGGTTGAGTTTATTTATGATGCGAGGGGTGCTTAATATTATATACAGACTAATTTTGCCAGCTGGAAGCTGCATGAGTTGTTTTTATTAGCAGTCTCACTGCAAATCCAGCTGTTATGCCAGACTTAACCCATTTTATCCTGAGATAAGATTAGGTCTACATCTGTCTAAATTAAACTAATATTAAATCACATGTAGTTGATTATTTTGACAATTTTTTACTGAAACGTGTTACTGCCTAAGGTAGCAACAACTTGACATCCATTATTTTTTCAAATAACTATAGCAGATATTCCATTGTGTAATACAAATAATACAGTTGGTACACATTAAATAAGAATGCATTCTCAAAGATAAGTGCTAAATACTGTGTTTAAGATGTCTAGGCAAGTTGCTAGGCGACCGGTTTAGGTGCCCGCGAGACCTGTTGAATATTGCTATATACACTACACATGTTTGCATTAGACGTATATTAATAAACTGACTTCGATTCCCGGTTTGCCAGATTGTATTGTGCGTTCAGAAATCATAACATGCTATAATAAACACTAGTAGATTAGTTTTTGAACACATTATGCAATCTGGCAACATACTCGCTAGATGCGAAAAAAATTAAAATTATTTCCCCTTCCTTGTTTTATTTTATTGATTTTCTGTACATTAAGTGATGATATGAATGCAATTTTATGCATTGATAATATATTATTGAAAAACAAATATTTACAAAACCAGTTTTTCATAAATAGGTGTTTTTGCGGTTTTCAAATTGTGTCACCGGTTTTCGAACCGTCATGCTTACAAAACCGGTGATGGTTCCAGTACCGGTATACTGCACAGCCCTAATTCATACCAAGCTGAAAACCCAGGACACACCGTGTTTGGAAGACCGAGGTGTCGCCGCCAGGCCACAGTCTATATCCTGTGTACTGCCCGATGATAATTCATTGCTTTCAGGTATTTTATCCTGATTTCCAATTATTTAGGTACATGTGCATTATATCATATGAAATTTCTAGGGAAATTCAGATTAGTGTGTGTACCCAACTATCATCAAGAGGAATTCGTGTTAATAGATGTCCCAACTGTCATGATTTAAAATGAATGGTTGTTTCAGAAGACTTGTCATATATTTTGAAAATACCATTTTCACAATAAATATCGACTATCCACTAGGAAATTGCAAGAAATTTTCAAACCATACTCAACTCGGCTCACTGAGGGGGCGTTGCAATTTATTATGGAATTACCTAAAACGAGTAGTTCAGAACGAAATTTTGTATCCTTAGTCACAAATCTCGACTTTAAAAAAGTGTGCGTTTACTCATGTGTTGTTAGCTCACCTGGCCTGAAAGTATTTTTTTATTTGGTGCAGTTTGAAGTGGAAATTGGTTTTATATACCGTACTTTCTCGACTAAAGGCCGCCCTCGAATATAGGACGCTGTCCCAAATTTGACCAAAATCCGGCCAAAAAACTCTTGTATTCAAGTATAAGACGCTGTTAAATTTAGAAAAAATGTACCTTTAAAAAATCGAAAATTGGTATCAATAATAACCATCACGCCGCGTCATGTTTAATGCATGACTAAAAATTATCATGATGTTAGAGAAATTATTAAATAGGACCACCTAAATATCGTGTATCTTCAATAAAGATTGTTTATTACATCAAAATCAATCTAATTTTGGCATAAAATGTCTCCTTGAAAACATCGAAATCGCGTGATAGAAACAGATTGTAATGGCTCTTTTGCGTTTGGAGGCGCTGTGTGATCTTATGCGCTAACGGGAGTTGGTTATCTGGCTCTTTTGTGATTGGAGGTGCTGTGTAATCTTATGCGCTAATGGGAGTTGGTTATCAAACAGGTACGGGAACATTCAGTTCCTATCGCGCAATGATGATATATAGCAATTGCCGAGTTCCGAGTCCAGAATATTTATATCCGAGTACTCGCTCTAATTAGAATAAAGATCTTTTGCGATTGGAGCCGAATCACGTGATTTATACACGTATCTTTTCTCGACGCCATTTTATGTCAAATTCTGGATTAATTTTGATGTAATAAGTGATATGTATTAAAGAATTAGCAATATTTAGGCGCCCCAATTTAATAATTTCACTTCCGCTTGGTGTTTTTGGAGTATACATTAAACATAGTCGTCAGGCGGCGCAAATTGGCTAGGGTAACATTTAGTTCAATTTCTGTGGTATAATCTGTGACTTTTTAAGAAAAATTTCGACCCAAAAATGTGCGGAAGGAATGTTCTCAATTATAGTACGCACACCCCTTTCTAGTACATGTGTTTTTACCAAAAAACTGCGTCCTTTAGTCGAATTTTAACGGTATATGTTTTTGGACATGCTGATTTTATATTTGCCATATTCGAAACTCGGTTAAACGGTTTGGTGGCTGTGTTGGATAATTTTCATAATAAACTACCGGACTAAAGCAATAGGAAATTAAAATTTAAAGGTTACGGTAAGTGAAATTAATTACCAAAAATCGCATATTTGCAATCCCTGATTCTAATAACATAAGGCTGTAAATTGTTTAAATATTCACTACTTCTATTACGTATATTTCTATATTTCACAAGCTATGTGGTAATAGACAATAACACAAAAATAGACTACATTTTCACGCTGGACATGGTAGAAGTTCTTGCGGTCTTACGACTAATGTATACCTCATATCCATCATCGCGGTAGTGAAATTATTAAATGTGACCACCTAAATATTGGCTATGCTTTAATAAACGGCATTTATTAGCTCACCTGGCCTGAAATGCCAAGTAAGCTTATGCCATGGCGACCGTCTGTTTGTCAACTTTTCCTTTAAACGACTTCTTCTCAAGAACCACTGGGCCGATTTAAATTATATTTGACAGGAAGCATCCTGAGGACATAGGGATCCAAGTTTGTTCAAGTGAAACCGATCGGCCATCTGGGATTTTGGCTGATTGTAGGAAACGTCTTTAAAAATCTCCGAAACCGTTTGTGGGATTGATGCAAACCTCATGAAATATGATCTATGGCAAGAGCTGAATCAAGTTTGTTCAAGAGAACTTAATTGGTCAAATGATTCGGCGGCCATCTTGGTTGACCTAGTTTTCTCGACTTCTCCAGAACCGCTGAAGGGATCGGATCGAAATTTGCTAGATATGATTAGGGACTAAGGGCCATTAAAGTGTGTGCAAGGCAAGTCGATCCGTTAAAAAACATGGCGGCAGTGGGCCAATCAAAATATAGCATGTTTGCCAGCCATATTGGATTTTTTTTTTTTGGATGGATTTTGAGGCCGAAATTGGTGTTATATATGTTTTTGGGTAGTCTGAGCTCAAATTTGCCATTTTCAAAACTATCGGATAAACGGTTTGGCGGCCATCTTGGATTATTTTCCTGCCAAAGGCTCCCATACTAAAGCAATAGTAAATTTAAAATGTCCTCTTCTCGAGAACTGCTAGGCCGATTTCAATTATGTGTGGCAGGATGCATCCTTAGGACATAGTGATCCAAGTTTGTTCAAACAAAGCCGATCGGCCAATTTGGCTGGCGTCCATCTCAGATTTTGGCTGATTTTAGGAAATGCCTTTAAAAATCTCCGAACCCCTTTTGTGGGATTCATGCAAACCTCATGAAATATGATCTAGGGCAAGAGTTGAACCAAGTTGTTCAAGGGAACTTGATTGGTCAAATGGTTCGGCGGCCATCTTGGTTGACCTAGTTTTAGCGAAAACGATTTATCTCCAGAAGGGATCGGGTCGAAATTTGGCAGATATGATTAGGGACTACGGGCAATTAAAGTTTGCTCACGGTAAGTTGATCCGTCAAAAAACAGCAATGTCTTCCAATCCAATTATGTTCAAAATAATCAACAGAACATTTCTTGTATCGTATTCAAAATTGTGCTAACTAACATGTTTCGGTTTCTATTTTGTAAACATTTTATGTTATTTCTGAGGGGGGTTTACTGTATCTTCACAAATGGTAAATGTCCTTATGTATCTGCACGTTGTTATGAGTGTGTGTGTTTGCGTGCATGTGTTTGCGTGCTTGCGTACATGGGTGTGTGTGTGTTTGCATGCGTGCGTGGGTGTGTGTGTGTGTGTTTGCGTGCATGGGGGTGTGTGTGTGTGTTTGCGTGCGTGGATGTGTGTGTTTGCATGCGTGGGTGTGTGTTTGCATGCATGTGTTTGTTTGGGCGTGTGTGTTTGCGTGCGCATGTGTGTGTGTTTGCGTGCATGGGTGTGTGTGTGTTTGTGTGCGTGGGTGTGTGTGTGTGTGCGGGCATACGTGGGTGTGTGTGTGTTTGCGTGCGTAGGTGTGTGTTTTTTGGGCACAGGCTATATATGACCTGTTACGTGAACATCTGCATTTTAGAGGGATATGATCTGTCACTCGAGTATCTGGTATCATAATTATAGTATGTCACTTGTTAGCATCCATCACAATCAAATAATCAGTTCTCATAATGGTTCTTTTGAGTTTATAGACCCCAAAATGAACCCCCAATGTTTGTGGTAGTTGGTTCCATGAGAGGCCTGAAAATATGGCATGATTATTATAAATATTGGTTAGTATTATTGTTTTTTTCATAAACATACCCGCAAAATCTAGTATGGTACCCCCATAATTAGCATGGATGAGAAAAACTGCATGGGAACCCCAAATATCTGTTTGGAGCCCCCAGCTTTCATGTTGTGACCCCTAGATTTCCAAATGTTGGCTCTCCGGGACCGCCAAAATTTAGATGCCATGAGAGACACTGCAAATAGCATTAGCTTCAACGCAAAAAGGTCTAACGGTAAGTGTCTGAGTTGTATGTCTTCGGTGAATTTATAATTATTGAACGTTAGTTTGTATATTTTGAAACTAATTTGACTGGGAGTTGTTGATCCCTATGGCATCAACAGCTCCCAGTCAAATGTTTCAAAATAGTCAACAGCTTACCTGTATCGTTACCTTATTTTAAACATTTAAAACAAGGAAAATAACAATGGGATCGAGTTACAAGTCACAATTGACTTAATTACCACGCTCTCAATATATATTATTACCGAGAAAGAGATTCTGGAAATTCAGGTTTCAATTGATGCAAATGTGTGCATAGTGGGCAGAGCAAAGCTATAAATGGGCAGGGTAAAACTAGATATGGACCCCTCTATGAGTTGTATTATCCTGTCTGATATATATATATATCTATCTATATGATTGGGGCGGGGTTTTATCGATGTCGCGATAAATCGAAATCGTCATGGTTTAAAAAGTGGTAAATATCTGCAATATCGTCATGATGATATTTCACTTTTAATTTTGACAAAATAGGTTAGAAATCCTATATTCTTACATGAGGTCTGCCCAGTGGTAGTCTGATTAATAATCCATTCTTTGATGTTGTAATAAAAAATGTATTAAACTCCAAAATAAGTCTTGTTTAATTAATCAATTCTTTGTTTGCACTAATTAAAATGAGTTCACCTATAAAATAATCCTTTGTTGTTCACTTTTCACAATTACATAAATATACGATGCCATTTTTTAAGCTTGCCTCATTTTGAGTATTAATCAGTGGGAAATACATGTACCTTTTGGCTTTTGCACTTTCCGCATCCCATTCTGATGACGTTATGACTGCAGGTCAAGCTACTACTGATCGGTCAGCGCTTGGTCAGCTCAGTTTTAACAGTGTTCTAATTTTGAACAATTTCAACATCAAACTTGTTTAGGGTGATAGGAAAGCACACCTGCTTAATGTTAAATCAATACAGTACAGCTTGGATCATCGGTGAGGTGGGAGCTAATCTCATGGTGTACCGTTCACTAATGGATAGTGTTAACCATTTTCTTCCAAAATTCATAATAAAAATCAGTTAAGTAAATTTTTTTTAAATATGAACCTTGCATTTTAAAATCCATTCAATTTAAAATTTACATGGCATAAAGCATTACCGATTTAGTCAAAATGACCAACATGTTTCTTTTAGATTATTTAAGTATTTACCATGGAATAAAAAATATCTGAACGAAGAAAAACTATCTAACGAAGATCATATGTTGTCTATATGTAAGTGATTTTAGGCCAAAACATCTACACTCGTGTAGACAAGGGTAGTTGTACCACTGTTTAAATGACATTGATTTCAATAGAAACGTGTCACTTACTCGACTTACCCTGCTGCATAGATAGGTAGCCTTGTGTATGTACTAGCAGGGCTTGAATGTACTAGCCGTGCTCAATTTTAACACTAACCCATTAAAGGTGCATATTTACACCAAAATGCCTGAAAATAAATTATTGTTCTTCTTTTCGTTCGCTGATCATACCGCCAGTCCTGTAAGTGACTATCGACATGATCATAAGCGTTAAGTGCGTGGATCCATGGTTTATTAGAGTGCACCGTGCGGCCTGGAACCTCCGTCTTCAGCACTCGAGGTTTCTGTCAGGGTTACCTCACCCTTACCTCCTTTAGTCGCCCCTTACGACACGCAGAGGATACAGAAGGTGTATTCTAAGCCCCACCTACAGGGCAATAAAAAATAAATTGTTACAGTAGAATGCTTTTAGAGGCTTAAATTGTGTGCCTAAATGTAAAGAAACGAAATAAATCTTAATATATGATGATTTCATTACGTATAAATTAATAGAGATTTTTATGTTGTGAATTTGTGCCTCTATTTCAATTTCATAACTAAAATACAAAATTTAATTAGATGGATTGAAATCATCATATGTTAAGATTTATTTCGTTTCATTCCATCGTGGCACATAATTTAAGTATCTAAAAGTATACAATTTTAACAATTTTAATTTCAAGCATTTTGGTGTGAATTTGCACCTTTAATCCGAGCGCAGAATTTCATATAGGTTAGTAAAACTACACCTGCTCTGTAGCAATGCTCTCAAAAGAGAAAATTAAAAAAACCCACTTATAATGTCATTATGTTCAATACCCACCAAAAATTGACAAAAGAACAGATTTTCTGCTACCTTCAATGCTTTATTGAATATTTTGAAATTAATTTGTCCGGAAAGCCGTTGCTGTCTTAAGCAGAAACGGCTTTCCAGACAAATTAATTTCAAAATATTCAACAGGTCTGTATGGTTGCCTTGGAAATTAGTTTTATAGGGATACATCGGTGAATAGATTAAAGAAGTGATCAGCTTTGAGCTTACACACATTGGGTTAGTGAAATTTGCTGCATTATAGTAAAATCGATGATGCACTATCCTGTCTGGGTTAGTTGAAAAAATCCTTAAAATCTACCCCTGACTACTATGCAAACTCTAACCTGTTTAGGCGCTACTCTAGTAACTCAAGTAGCTACTCTACTAGTGGCCTAAGCTCACTCTGTGAGTATGATTCAGTGGCCAATCAGATTTCTCTCAGCAGAATTCCTCTGTTCTGCGCAGAAATGTTAATGCGCATTTCCTTGTTCTGTCTCTATAATGGTGATTGTTTTGACAGTTTGTTGGGGGGGGGGAGGCCGTTTGTGTGTGTGTGTGTAGATGACACAAATTGTAAATGCCATTAATTCTATGTTTACACCCTTACCCTCAACCCCACTAAATTGACGATATATCATGATATCGCGATATTGTAATGAGATATCGATATCGCCATGGCTTAACCAATATCGCCCAACCCTACGTATATATATACCAGCATCATGCTGGCAGCATGCCATTTATTCTTTTGCATGTTTGCGCATTGTTTATCTTTGATCCTCCTTTATTTTATTGCATTGTATATCTTTATCATTGATTCCTTTAACGGTCAAGAAAATTCTAAAAAAAAATTAGTATAAGTGGGTTTGTCAACAGGTTGATCAGTCCTCGTGTCTGTACAATTTTTGACACATGTGACAAAGCCGCCTATGTCGCAACAAGTGGCTACACTCTTGTTCGTAATGAAAGTCAATTTGCATGCCATAAGGTTAATTATGAAAATTTATGACTGGAATGACTGGCTCATTTGTCGTGTTAGTCAGTCCAGTGGTGAATTAAAAAAGAAATCTCTTGCCTTGCAAATGAGCATTTCTCAAGACGACCACAAAGGCTATTTTTTGCCGACTTGACCATTAAAGGGTTGACACAACACCACCCACCCCCCTCCCCATACCCCTTATGTGCTATATGTGTATACATGTATTTATATTTTTTTGTGTTGGCTAGATATTATTTATTTGTTGTGCTTTTGTTTGCTTTCCTTAATCACACTCACAGTGCAAGATGTGAAACTCCGTGAAACCCAACCTGAGCCCGAGACACAAAGCTCGTCTGGCTGCGCATGTTGACCAAATTTTGTTACATTTTTTTTACCCTATATTTATCGGTCACCGTCATCTATATCTCGTTGGTAATCTGATTGGTTGGCTTTTGACTGACTTTGTTGGCCACGAAATCATCACCAGTGAGATATCTATAATGTAGATTGGGATTTGTGGTTGACGTAGTTAACCTTTGCGTAGTTAATGTCCATTTGCAGACCAAGAGAAGACAATTTTTGAAAATTTATCACTAGAATGACTGGCTCGATTATCGAGCCAGTCATTCCAGTGATAATTTTTCAAAAATAGTGTTCTCTTGGTCTGCAAATGGACATTTCTCGAGACCACTGTAGAAGCTGATGGCTGATATGAGTGGTAACGAGTTAACACTATAATCCCCAAGCATCATTTTCGTTAACGTGTGAGCTACTCATTGGACGAGTCTATTTCAGGAAATTAGGGTAGAGCTCGAGATCAGAGCTAGCCGAGTCTAGCGGAAATATGGAAATAATTTAATATTTACCCAGTGCTGTGTACTAGTCGCAGTTGTAGCCTAAATCTTACATGGTAACTATAATCCATTGAATGGTCAAATTTGGTCAAGAAAATCTAACTATTTACTTATTTAAGGTCCATTTGCATGCCATGATAAGGCTATTTTTTTTAATTTACCACTCAAATGACTGGCTCAATTATTGAGCCAGGCATTTCAGTGGTAAATTTAAGAAAAATAGTCTTAGCTTCGAGAACATTGAATAGATAACTTTTGGCCAACTTGCCCAGTAAAGCGTTAAATAATAACATGTTCACTGAAAGATTATTGTTTGTAGAATGTGGTAAACAACAAGTACCCCCCTGTATCTAGTGTGACTGAAATTATTCAAGGGGTAACTCAAGCTCAGAATTCTTAGCGATTGAGGGGTATCAAGAATTTTAATTAGCTGTCAAGTAATGGCTGAGTATAAAATTGATGAATCCACTCTGTCACTCAAGTATATGACATAATGAACTACGTCACATGTAGGCTGACATCACAATCAAAACACAATGAGTGGTCTGTTAGGAACTTTGAATGGTTCGTCAGTTGTGCGAATGTCTACTATTTAATAAACATTCTGTTAAATAATTTTGAAACTTGACTGGGCACTCATTCAAATCAGTTTCGAAATATTCAACAGGTTACCTGTATAATTACCTAGAAATTGGAATTGTAGCAATTGGGGACTCTAGGTATTTAAATTGATCCTGACACACAAAGCATGGATGGAGCTTAGCTAAAGATGGGCGTGGAATAGATAAAAGTGGATTCATCTATTATAATGAACTCGTACGAGACATGTTGGTTAGTGGCTCATCAACACTAATTATGTCACCTGTTAGCTCATGTCATGATCAAAATAGCATAGCCACATCACAAAAATAGAAATTTCTATCATTAAAGTATACAGATTTTATATGAATTTTGATGAATTTCCAATTTAATAAACATTCTGTTAAATATTTGTCGTAGGCTGCAACAACCCTCAGTGAGATTAGTTTCAAAATATTAAAAAGCTTAGCTGTATAGTTACCTTGAAACATAGATTCTGGGAAATCAAGCTTTCAACTATTCAAATCGATTCCGACGCGTAAAATATGAACAGAGCTTATCTAGAGATGGAGCAATCCAGTTTTAGCTATGTCCCGCCCATTTTTAGCTTAGCTTCATCCACACTTAGCACACCCATATTGGGATTGATCGATCCTTGAACTCCCTAGCTACAGATTTTCAGTAAACTATACAGGTAAGCTATTGAATATTTTTGACTGGGTGGTGTTGCTTGCCTATGGCAGCAACAACGCCCAGTCAAATTAGTTTCAAAATATTCCACAGCATGTTTATTAAATAGTAAAGACATACAATTAGTACAAAATGCTTTAGACCATCATCAAGTATACGTTCGTGACAAACTTAGTTCATCCTATGTGTCACGTAGTTGATTATGACTTCATATGATTGATGGATAAACTGGAAATGTCCATTGGTCGGTCGTAGCTAGAAATGGATCCCTCTATTATAGACAGCACTTTCTGTGTCGGCGGACCCGTGATGAGTGGATATTTGTGAGTATGTGGATTCTCAAGCTGTGTATAGCCAATCCGAGAATGTCTATTTTGTCTAATAAATTTGTGGATGCTAAATCCTGAATGTTTATAATAATAATAACCGTCCATCGCACAGCCACACGCATGCAGGCACGCACACACAATATGGATATACAGTGATATATGGTGCCTAGTATACGTGTACATATCTACATTCGCATGCATACAAATCTCTAAATGTATAATGATGCATAGGCTTGCGCGATTACGTGATTAAATCGAAATCGTGATTATATGTTAAATCGTGAATTTATGTGGTTAAAAATTAAATAATCGAATAATCGTGAATATTTTCTATTGCATAAAATGTTTCTAAACCTAACTTTCAATTGCTTTTTAATGTGATCAGTCATGAAAATTACATTTTGCTGAGTGAATGTATGCCCATTTGCAGGGCAAGAGAAGACTATTTTTGAAAATGTATTACTGGAATTCCTGACTTTTCTAAACACCATTGCAATTTTCGTTATTGATATTCTTTTGTTGTTATGTCTTGGTAATTTGTATCCAAGCTGATTAATCGAGTAATCACGATTATTTTTTAATAATCGATCGCGATCACTCAACGCAATAATCGCACAAGCCTAGAAGTGCATAGTCACCATACATGCACATGCATATGCACTCACACCTCTGTTTAGCAATACGTGGTGCATAGCTCGCAAAACGCATGTTGCACAGTTTAATTTTCTACATATATAATTATTAATTTATTTATTATTTTGCTTCCAATTCATCAATATCAAATCTAATATGTGCTAGAATTTTTCAATATTCCATCGCTATAAAAGTATCCATTCAACTATAATGTTTGATTGCTAGTACTCATGTGATGATGACCTACAGTTGGACTGTAATCGTGTACGAGTTTGCAAACAATTGTTACGTACACGAATATTATTAACCCTTTACGCCTTAAATTTGTTCAAGAAAACTAAAGAAAATGTAAATTTGCAGACCAGGAGAAGTTTTCTTTTGAAAATTTTGCACTGGAATTACTGGCTTGGTTATCAAGGCAGTCATTCCAGTTGGTTTAAGAATAGTATTCTCTGGGTCTGCAAATGTACATTTCTCAAGATCACTGTAGAAGCCATTTTTGGTGTGTTTAAAGGGTGGTAAAAATGAAGATTTTTTTATACGTCACTTGTCATTAACAGGTGTCAATTCAGTGATTTGTTCTAATTAGCTGTCTGTCTATTGTAAGCCACCAGACAATAATTTCAATGGGCAAAAACTGGACCTGTTGAATATTTTGAAAACAATTTGACTGAATGGTGTTGGTGGCTTCGCCACCAACAACTTTCAATCAAATTATTTTCAAAATATTCAGCATATCCAGAGTTAAACCCCATGGATTATGTTGTCTGCAGAAACTTAGCTGGCAGACAGTTAAGTAATTTGACTTTTTGTTGTTGAACTTTTCAGATTTTTGTTTGAAATTTTGCTAAAATTTGTTTTGATCTGATATGCAAATGTGTTTATAAATCTTATTGATTTGCTAGGCCTTCTTTCTCTTATGAAATTTGCTTTTTTATTTTTATATTGGCTGATAACTAATTAATAAAGTTTTATTAAACTAGCCCCATCAACCCAGTACATTCACAGGCCATAATTTTAATATAATTGTAATTTTATTTTGAAAAAGAGCTGTCACTATATGTAGGTCATGTACTTTGCAAATGGTAGGCGTGGTGGGGAATGTGTTGGGGGACGGTGTGGGTTGAGGAGTTTAAGAAAAATGATCGCCGTAGAGCCATTTACAGCACCACTCAAAAATAAAAATAGCAACAACATATTAATTAGTACAATTTTGAACACGATTTTAGCCCTTTGACACTTATATCAGCGAAGAACAGCTTTTACAGTGGTCTTGAGAAATGTCCATTGGCAGGCCAAAAGAAGACTATTTTTGAAAATTTACCGTTCGATAACCAGCCAGTCATTCCAGTGGTAAATTAAAAAAAATAGCCTCTTGGTCTGCAAATGGACATGTTGTGTGTGTTAAAGGGTTAAGAAGTGTTCTGTTGAATATTCTCGACTTAATTTGATTGGAAACTATTGCTGCCATTTCCAATAAAATTAAATAAAAAAATATTTACCGGTAACAGTAAATATTATTTTGTTTTTTGAAAAACTTTTTGATCAACATGATCTTAAAACATGGACTTTATGGTCAGCAAATATATCCTTTTGAATAGATTTTAATTCATTTAACTGGAGTTTGAACATTGTTACATAGGGTATTGACTCCAGTCAATTTAATTTCAAAATATCCAATTGATGATTTCTTGCATTGTAAAGAATTTGATATACTCGTTTATGGTTAGTTTGTTTGAACCATTTAGTCCATACATGTATCAAATCCTGTGTGTTATAAATATTTGGGCCATTGGCCTTTCTATAGATTATCATAAGGATCAATTTGACGGTATACACCCCACAAAATGCAACTTGGAACCCTAAAAAAATATTGGCAGGTACCTTCACATTCTAGCATGGATGTGAAAAACTGCAATGGGAACCACAGATGTCAGTTTGCGACCCCCTGTTGTTAACTTGAGACCACCAGGAGTCGAGGTGTAGGCTTCCTATGGCCATCAACATTTAGATACATTGGCAGACACTGCAATCTAATTGAAAAATGCTGATTTGCGGATCAAGAGATTATTAGCGACTGGATGGGCTTGTGTCTGAGCCAGTTATTACTGGGTTAAAATTTCAAATGTATTCTACGCTTGGAAACATGTTTTCTTGGCTAACCTTTACCATAAACCTTTTAATGGTCATGCTGGCCAAAACCGGCCACTGATATGGTTTTGCGGAATGGATATTTGCAGTGCAAGATAAGACTATTTTTGAAAATTTACCACTGGAATGACTGGCTCGTTAAGCGAGCCAGTCATTCCAGTGGTAAATTTTCAAAAATTGTTTTCTCTTGACCAACAAATGAACATCTCGGCCACATTTGACCATTAAATGGTTAAAGGATTAATAAAGTATGTACCGGTCATTTACTGGTCAAGAAATCAAAAAATCCAAGCAAAGTATATTTTAGAAAATTCTAGAGATGAATTATTAGCTATCCAATAAT
Source organism: Chaetoderma sp. LZ-2023a (assembly GCA_034401795.1). Taxonomy (NCBI): domain Eukaryota; kingdom Metazoa; phylum Mollusca; class Caudofoveata; order Chaetodermatida; family Chaetodermatidae; genus Chaetoderma; species Chaetoderma sp. LZ-2023a. The sequence continues at coordinate 73,125,202 of CM067368.1, read as the reverse complement.
AACTTAGTGAAATTTGCTTCAGCATTTCAAGCACAGTTGATATATAAATAAATATTTATTAATTTGTTTCAAATATAAATAAATAAACATAATCATATTGATCATCGTGCACATTTGCTGTAAATATGAACAAAAACTGTGACATCAGTTGATAATAATTTAATTGTGTACAGTCAGTATTTTTGTACCTAGCTCTGTCGATATTTGTTATATTTAATTGTTCTGTCTATACATATGTATGTATGTATATATTATATATATAGGTTTGTTATGGGGTCTTAGTTTTAGTGTAGTCGGGTTGGAGAACGTGCCTGTGAGTTGGTTGAACTGATCTGATCTGTCACTCGAATACATTTATCTGATGTCATTATCAAACACCTCACTTGTTAGCGAACATCACAATCTAAATGATGTGAATCTGTCACCAAAGTCGAAAATTCTGTCACGATAAATTGTATGCTTTTTGTGAATTTACAATTTAATTAACATTATGTTGAATATTTTAAAACTAATTTTATTGGGATCTGTTGCTGCGATAGGCAACATCATCTCCCAGTCAAATTAGATTGAAAATATTCAACATCTTACTTGTATCGTTACCTTCAAATTAAAAATATATGCAGGATGCTAAAATTAATTCCAGTATCATTATATGCATATAAGCCATAAGTTAAAATAAGTAGTAAATACTGATGGGCCTGCCTTAACCCGTTAACCCTCAAATGTCCATTTGCCGACCAAGAGAAGACTATTTTTGAAAATTTATCACTGGAATGACTGGTTAAATTTTCAAAAATAGTCTATTCTTGGTCTGCAAATGGATATTTCTCAAGACCACCGCAGAAAGCTTTTTTAGCTGATATAAGTGTTAAAGGGTTATGTAGAAAGGGGTGTGGTGTAGCGAGAAATGTATCGTTGTTCCTACCGTCTGACATTAAAAGATGGTGGTCCATTATGGTAGGTGATCAGCAGAGACATGTGGTCCTTTAAGCACTTGAACTGAATATCCACCGTCTTTTAATGCCAAATGATGTTTTCTGTACCAAATGACTTGTAGTAACCCGTTATTAAACCTTTAACATTCATACCAGCCAAAAATGGCTTCTGCAGCGGTCTTGAGAAATGTCCATTGGCAGACCAAGAGAAGACTATTTTAAAAAATTTACCACTGGAATGACTGGCTCGGTTATCGAGCCAGTCATTTCAGTGATAACTTTTCAGAAATTCAAATTTTCTTGAATAAATTTGAGGTTTAAAGGGACATGCTTGTAAAACCTGCCTATGCAGTTGTCTTAGAAATGTTCATTTGCAGGCCAATAGAAGACTTCAAAAATCTATCAGTGGAATACTGGCTCGATAACTGAGCCAGTCATTCCGGCGGTAAATTTTTGAAATGAGTTCCATTGGCCTACAAGTGAGCATTCATTTAACCAGTTATATATTTTTTTGCAATTCTTGACCACTATATGTAGACAAATCTCTGCAGACTGCATTTTCGATGGTGCTTTAACACTCGATATGCTGAGTTTTTAAAACTATTAAGCAGGTCCAGAATTACTGACTATTGAAATAATTATCTGGTGGCTTGCTGCACTCAGACAGTTAAAGGCCTACGTGATCACATTTTGGTGCTCTATCGGTGAGTGGGGTGGGTGAAGTGGGGACCAGTTGTTATCATTTTAGACATAGTAAATGTAGTGAGAGAATATTTTGAGCGGTATCGCAACTTCGCTTAGCTTTTTTCCGCGATACATAATTTTGATGTAAAATTCAGTCAATTCACTTAATTATGAAATATTTTTGATAAAAAGCTGCTAAAATTTGCAAAACGCTTGTCAAATTTAGTAAGGAAGCGAGATGTGCATGCGTTGGAAACTGATTTCCGATAGAGCCCATAGACATATATAGCTATAGAGCGCATATCCCCATACCTTTCTTCACTATGGGACAAATGACCACCGGTGACGTGAGTTCAGTAAGCACTCTATAGATAGCTATCTCTATGGAGAAGCCAAACGAAATCGGGAACATGTTTGTCTATGCCATAAATTCAAGAGTACGTGTAAACTGTATTCCCATGATTTCTATTGATCGACTGACGTAATTTATTGGTTACAATTTTGTTATATTACTCATTTTAATACTGATCTCCATCTAGATTATTTCGAAACCATATTAGAAAAGACTACAGTCCATATTTATTCTGTTCGTGGCTTGAACAACATGATCGAAGCGCCAATACATAAAAATCGTAAATTCTCTCTGCTTGAAAATATTGACGAGCTCCCAGTATAGTACATGTATCAATGACTGCTACATTGGAACCAGTCCTGCATTCCATAGGGAAAACAATTTTTGAAATCGGCAAATTATGCTTTTCAGTTGTTTTTAGGTTCACTTGCTAATAGCGTGTGTAGACAAAAAAAGCCTTTTTTGATCATGCAAACGTGTTTTGAAATGTTTCCCCATTGGAACACCAACCAGTTTAAACATACACAGCGTTTCAAACTATAAAATAGATTCAAACAGCCGTTTTTTAATGTTGCTCCATTGTTACGTGTATAGTGTTTGTCACATGTCTTAGTGGTCAAATGATCAGCCAGAAACATTTTATATAGTGTTCATAAGAATGCCCCCTTTGCAGGTCAACATGGTCAAGAAGACTAGTTTTGAAAATTTGTCAGTGGAATGGCTGTGCAAATGACAGAGCAAATCATTCCAGTGGTAAACCATTTTCAAAAATACAATTCTCTTCATCTGCAAATGGACATTTCACAAGCAAAAATTTCACTAATAGCGCATGTTACTGGTCCAGTACTGGATCAATACCAGGTGGTATTGGCCCAGTATTGATCCGGTACTGGCCCAGTAACACATGCATTATCAGGGTTTAATTTATAATTCAAACATGTGCAGCACAGAACTTTGCTGTGTTTTTTTAAGAATCTTATGTAGTACTGGTATGTTCATATGTCATAATCATGATAAGGATGTTGGTGGTACTATGTTCCCCGGACTATCACACAGTTTGTTTGCTATGAGCTGCTATGCATTATTCGATTTGTATAGCAGTTACTGCTACGCAATAATGTTCCCTGGTAGTATTTATATATATATATATGTATATATATATATATATATATATATATATATATATTGAGCGTGTTATTTGTTGGTATTTGTAAGGTAGGAATGTTAAAAATTTATAAAATTAATTTATTTCACTCTGCTGGGAATGTTGGGGGTGGGTGAGGGCGGAGTGGACGTCATGGGACAGTTCTTCCATTCATTTGTCCATCCGTTGATGGCCATATCTCTCGAACTGTTCAACACATTTCTAGTATATATATATATATATATATATATATATATATATATATATATATATATATATATATATGCCCTGGTTTACCTTTTCCAATTTTGCCTGCTATTGTGGCCATTACGAGGCTTTTGATCACTGTTTACTGTTCTTGTATTTGGTCAGGTTCCTGCATTTTCATGCAGTGACCAGTCCATTATCTTGACCTTTTAATGGTCATGCCGGCCAAAACCACCCTCTGCAGTGGTCTTGAGGAATGTCCATTTTCAGGCCAAGAGATGAGTATTTTTGAAAATCTACAAATGGAATGACTGGCTCGATAACCAAGCCAGTCATTCCAGTGGTAAATTTTCAAAAATTGTCATCTCTTGTCCTGCAAATGGACATTTACTAAGCAAAAGTTAACGTGACACCGACAGTTGTTTTGTAGTGTACATGATTAACACCAGACAATAATTTCAATGGGGAATAACTGGACCTGCTAAATAGTTTGAAAACAGTTTGACTGAAAGTTGTTGGTGACTTAGCCACCAACAACTTTCAGTCAAATTGGTTTCAAAATATTCAGTATATCCAGAGTTAACCCCCTTGAAAATGTAGTCTGCAGAAATTGAGCAGGCCGACAGTTAATTGCTAAAAAGAGTTTTACATTATAGACTAGATATGATGAATTCTTTACTCTGTAAGAAAGAGTCTATCAAGACTGTAACCCTTGAAATTTCTTCAAGAAAATTTAAATTTTCTCATAAAATCTCTATTTGCAGTCCAAGAGAAGACTATTTTTTGACAATTTACAACAGGAATGACTGGCTCAGTTATCAAGCTAGTCATTTCAGTGGTACATTTAAAAAAAAAGATTTCTCTTAGTCTGCAAATGGACATTTCTGAAGACCTCTGCAGGTCTTAAGTTTAACACTTGAAATTTCAGAGTGCCAATTCCGAGATAACTGTACAATGTGTACATGAAAGTATTTGAATATTTTGAAACTAACGTGTCTGGAACCTGGTGTTGCCATAGGCAGCAATAGCTCCCAGTAATATTAGTTTTAAAATATTCAACATAATATTCCTTGCAACGTAAAGAATCTGCACCTTCCAGTCTGATTAGTTTTTTCAAATATGCACCAACCTATTGTAGCTTTGGACCTCTAATTCTTGCATTTCTGTGATGAAAGTATTAATAGTTGCTATACTGTGTACAGGTAAGCCAGTGTACAGGTAAGCCAGTGTACAGGTAAGCCAATGTACAGGTAAGCCAGTGTACAAAGAACTAAGATATAAGGATGGATAGCCAAGTGGTCTTTCAATAGAGTGACTATTTCATGTCTATGATGTAGGCTTGTGCGATTACATGATTAAATCGAAAAGTGTGATTATGTTTTAAATCGTGAATTTATATGATTAAAAATTAAATAATCGAATAATCGTGAATATTTCCTATTGCAAAAAGCATTCCAGTGATACATTTTCAAAAATAGTCTTCTCTTGCGCTGCAAATGGATTTTTTCTCAACACCATTGCAATTTTCGTCATTGATATTCTCTTGCTGTTATGGCTTTGTAATTTGTATCCAAGCTGATTGTTTGAGTAATCGCGACTATTTTTTAATAATCGATCGCAGTCACTCAACGCAATAATCACACAAGCCTACTATGATGCATAGTTAAGTGCTATATAATTTTTTCAGCAATAGAGTATGGCTCAGAAATAACTTTAAATGTTTCCAAAACAAAGTAAACCATAGTGTTGAATACGTTGAACATAATTTGATTGGAAGACATTGCTTCCTGAAGAAGCATCTATCCAGTTATGTTAATAATCTTCAGCAGAACATTTTACTTCATGTTCCCAAACCAGTATTAACTAACATGTTTGTGTTTTTTGGTTTGAAAACAATGACTTATTTATGAGCGATACTGTATCAATGTGTCTGTGGCTTATGACTTAGACAGATGTCGAATGAGTAATGGATGTTTCTAGTTTATCCATCCATCATATGACTTCATAAACAACTACGTGACGTGTAGGATGATGGCATAAGCAGTTACAGCATGAATGACTTGATTTAGTCTGGCTTAAACGCTTAATAGTCCGACATGTATGAATTGTATGTCAGGTTGTATGAATAGTATGTCTTCACTATTTAATAAACATGATGTCCAATATTATGATACTAATTTGACTGGATGTCAGCAACAGTGCCCAGGCAAATATGTTTCAAAATATTCAACAGCTTACTCGTAGTTTTCTTGACATTAATAGTCGGGAAGTTCAGCGATCGATCAATCCCAACACAAGTGAGGGGTGCGTGGAACTTAACTAGAGTTGGTTGGGGCATAGCTAAAACTGAAAAGGTCCATTCTTGATAATAGTTTGTGTTTCTGTAAATATATAACTGTACAGATGCTAGCTTGTTACCTGAAAACTTAAGTCCCACCGATTGGGTTATAAATTCTGAATTGAGAAATTACACAGATAATCAAATCATCATCTAGAGTACATAGTTTCAACAATTCCATCCTCACAAACTAAGGAGTAGAAGCAAGGAACCTTTCCAGTTTATCCAACAATCATATGACATAATAATCAACTACATAATATGTTGGATGATGTCATAATTAATGATGTCATGAATGATGTAGATAAGTTCATCACGAATGCTTAATTGATGACGGACTAAGCATTGTTGTACACATTGTAAGTCCACCATTTAATAAACATGCTGTTGAATATTTTGAAACAAATTTAACTGCCTATACAACAGCACCTGGTCAAATTAGTTACAAAATATTCAACAGCTTACCTGGTCAAGTTTTCTGGAAATCGATTGTCAAGGAGTTCAGGGATCGCTCAATCCCGACATGGTCAAATCATTGGAGTAGTTAAGCTAGTGATGGGCGGGGCATAGCTACAACTGTATTCCCGCAGTGTTAACTGTTTACTTGTCTTATGCCCTATTTTTATAACATGTTTTGACAGTTAGAGGTGCATGTGTTCGCTAAGGCGTGCAGTTGTTCTGATTGTTTACCATGTTTGGCCATCACAGTTGAATGATTTTGTGGACATTACATTTTTAATTTTTAGTACCGAAATTAATTATATTTTCAATATTTAGTTTTTTTAATAATTCTGCTTCAATATTTATACGTTCTGATGACTATTTTGAAACTGAGGATGCGATTGGCCATGGTGTTGGCATGATCGACTGATAATCAACCAGGCGGGGTTCATATTCCGCTCGACTGTCGGGGTGATCAGGTGGCTGACAAGTACAAGCGTAAAAACCGGGGAAGTTACCAATAATTGAGTGAAATATAAACCAGCCTAGATATGGCGTATGGGACCTGGAATCAGGGATTCGATAGACGCCAATCAAACCAATAACTTCTATTTTCAAACAAATTTGACTGGGAACTGTTGCTGCCATAGGCATAACAGCTTACCTATATGGCTAACGTGAAATTTAGATTCTGCCATCATACTGCGAATTCAGGTTTCAAAGCTTCAGATATTTTCCCAACACATGAGCGATGTTGGTGGAGCTTAGCTAGAAATGGGTGTGGTTTAGCTAGACATGGGTGTGGTTTAGCTAGACATGGATCTCCGTTGCTGTATCATGTGAATGCAGGAATCCAGTTTTAGCTAAACCCCATCCATCTCTACCTACCCCCCCCCCCCCCCCCTACGCTTTGCCCATGTTAGGATCGATCGATCGATCGATCCCTGCACCCCCTTAATCTCGGTTTACAGAAAACTATAAATGTAAGCTGTTAAATATTTTGAAACTAATTTGACTGAGTACTATGGCATTTTGAAAATATTCAACAGAATGTTTATTGAATAATAAAGACATAAAATTTGTACAACAATGCTAAGTCCATCATCAATTAACGATAAACTTAGTTATGCCATAGTTACACCATTCATGACGTAACTGATTATGATGTCAGCATATACGTCACGTAGTTGATTATGATGTCATATTATTGATGGGTAAGCTGGACTCCTCCATTGGGCGGCTTACATGGTAAATTTCTTAGTTTAGTGTATTCTTGAAGTAATATATGGAACATGGTCCAGCATGTACTTTTTAACCAGATTCCTTATAGCAAATACTCGTTGCATATATATGTGGTCACGTTAACTTGATTATGTGAGGCGATATTTTAATTCTGATGTAAATAACGGGAAGTATCCAATCTCCTTAAGTTATGAATATGATGTGTTGTACTTGTATTATATTTTGTTATAAATGTCAAGGACGAAAACAAAGCAAATTAGGTAATTATATTATGGGAAGAGAAATAATAATAATAATAATAATAATAATAATAAAAATAATAATAATAATAATAAACAAATTCCTTTAATTTAACCTTTTCTTCATTTTATGTCTGATTAGCATGCGTTGTATGCACTTTGTCTTGTATTTGCATGTTTTTAGCACCATAATTTGTATATATTTCCACTGAAATGCATGAACTGCCCTGCCCCCCCCACACCCCCTCCATAATGTATATGCGTGGGTAGGGAGGCATTGTCGGATTCTTCACCTGTGTTATGCCACTATCTCGTGTCAACAGAAGGCATTATCAAGGAACAATCTGTTATCACTAGTAACCAGGTTTTGATGATCCCTCGCGGCAAATAAGTTTAGGACAGGTATGACTTATGCACAGTAGGTACAAAGAGAGGACTATGTTTAAAAGCGGGGTTATCGAGCCAGTAGTCTTCTCTTGACCTGCAAATCGACATTCCTCAAGACCCGACAAGCAGCAGTTCTGGCGGGCTTGACCATTAAAGTGTTAACCCTTTACTGACTAAATTTGTTGAAAAAATTAAAATATTTACTTATTGAATGTCCATTTGCAGGCCAAGAGAAGACAATTTTCGAAAATTTACCACTGAAATGACTGGCTCGGTTATTGAGCCAGTCATTCCACTGGTAAATTTTCAAAGATAGTCTTCTCTTGGCCTGCAAATGTACATTCCCCATGACCACTGCAGAGGATGGTTTTAGCCGGCTTCATCCTTAAAGGGTTAATGATTACAATGGATCTTTCCAGTTTTAGCTATTCCTCCACCCACACCTCGCTCGTGTTGAGGTCGAGGGATACCTGAACTCCACGATTATCAATTTTCAGAAAACTATACAAGTAAGCTGTTGAATATTTTGAAACTAATTTGACTTGGTACCGTTGCTGCCTATGGCACCCAGTCAAATTATTTTCAAATATTCAACAGCATGTTTGTTGAATATTAAAGACATGCAATTCATACAACCTGACAGACTATTAAGCGGTTAAGACCGACTAAATCGAGTCATTCATGATGTAATAATTATGATGTCATCCTACACGTCAAGTAGTTCATTATGATGTCATATGATGGATGGATAAACTGGGTCAATTGGTCCAGAACATAGACTTCCTCACCAGCAATGGCTATTTAGTATTTGCAGACAAAGATAATATCTTTGAAAACTTAACCTTTGAATGACTGGCCAGTGACCGTCTGTGTATTACAGTAGTAACCGTGAAAAAAATTTTCTTTTGGTTTACAAATGAGCATTTCTCAAGATCATTAGAAAGGACATCTTTCCCAAGCTTACCGATTAAAGACTTCACTTATTTGTTGGCAGTCACTGGGATTATGCAATGATACCTTATCCATTTGTTAGTGTCTAGTTTACTCTGTATCATGTGTAATTTTCATGTGATACAGCATCTTAAAACATCTATTAATCCTTTAACACTCATATCAGCCAAAAACTGCTTCTGCATTGGTCTCGAGAAATGAAGACCATTTTTGGAAATTTACCACTAGAATGACTGGCACGATAACCAAGCCAGTCATTCCAGGGGTAAATTTTCAAAAATAGTCTTCTCTTGGTCTTGCAAATGGAGATTTTCTATGAGAAAATTGAAATTTTCTTGAACAGATTCGAGGGTTAAGAGTTCTTGACGATATCCATCCATCGACTGGCATAAAATGTAGATTCTCCCTTTCTTCCCAACATGTCTGTTAGATTGACAAAACAAAATTTGGTTTAGTAACATTTGGCTAACATTTACGCCAAACAAAAGTCTTCTTTATGTGAGTTCATGGTTTAGGGTGGATAGGGAGATTTCAGAAAAATTATTGAGCTGCAAAAATCAATCGGTTTAACCCTTACCCCACTGATGTCAATATTCTTCTACTGTGTCAATAGCAAAGAAAATGGTGTACATTTTTCAACAATTTTGTTGGACAATGTTGCTGTCTACGACATTACCAGCTTCCACCAAATTTGTTGAAATACGACAACACCAGCTTCCACCAAATTTGTTGAAAAATGAACACCAGTCCATCTTTTAATTTAATTTGATAATTTAAAATTTTAACATCAGAGTGGTACGGGTTAACTATCTGACATATTTAAATATTGTAAGAGAAAATAGCAATCAAAATAACGTGCGTCCATCATGGAGGTGCTGGAATTGTAGGTCTTTGGTGAATTTAATAAACATGTTGAATATTTTGAAACTAGTTTGACTGAGAGCTGTTGTTGCCATAGGCTCACAATCAAATCAGTTTCAAAATATTCACCAGCTTATAGCTGTATAGTTACCTTGAAATTGAGCTTCCAATTATTCAGGGTTTAAAGCATTAAATTTGATTCAACACCGCTTAGTTAAATGGGAGGACTATGCCAGAAAGGGGGGAAGCTAAGCTAGAAATGGGAGGAGCTAAGCTGGAAATGGGAGGAGCTAAGCTAAAGATTGGAGACGCTAAGCTAGAAATGGGAGGCACTAAGCTAGAAATGGGAGGAGCTAGGCTAGAACTGGGATCAGCATAGCTTGGAATGGGAGGAGCTAGGCTAGAACTGGGATCAGCATAGCTTACAATGGGAGGAGCTAGGCTAGAACTGGGATCAGCATAGCTTGGAATGGGAGGAGCTAGGCTAGAACTGGGATCAGCATAGCTTGGAATGGGAGGAGCTAGGCTAGAACTGGGATCAGCATAGCTTGGAATGGGAGGAGCTAGGCTAGAACTGGGATCAGCATAGCTTGGAATGGGAAGAGCTAGGCTAGAAATGGGGGGAACTAAGCCAGAAATTGGAGGAGTTAAGTTAGAAATGGGAGGAGATAAGCTAGAAATGAGGAGCTAAACTAGAACTGGGATGAGTTAAGCTAGAAATGGGAGGAGTTAAGCTAGATATTGGAGGAACAACTAGAAATGGGAGGACCTAAGCTAGAAATGGGAGGAACTAAGCTAGAAATGGGAGGACCTAGCGAGAAATGGGAGGACCTAAGCTAGAAATGGGAGGAGCTAAGCTAGAAATGGGAGGAGAAAAGCTAGAAATGGAAGGAGATAAGCTAGAAATAGGATGAGATAAGCTAGAAATGGGAGGAGATAAGCTAGAAATGGGAGGAGATAAGCTAGAAATGGGAGGAGATGAGCTAGAAATGGGAGGAAATGAGCTCAAAATGGGAGGAGCTAAGCTAGAAGTGGGAGGAGCTAAGCTAGAAGTGGGAGGAGATAAGCTAGAAATGGGAGGAGCTGAGCTAGAAGTGGGGGGGGGGGGGGGGGGGGGAGATAAGCTAGAAATGGGAGCACCTAAGCTAGAAATGGGAGGAGCTGAGCTAGAAATGGATCCCTCTAGTCTGCAATATGACATTAACCAATTAATCCTCAACTTTGTTTAAGAAAATTTCAATTTCTCTTAGAAAAAGTCGATCTGCAGACCAAGAGATTATTTTTGAAAATTTATCACTGCAATGACGGGGTCAGTTATCGAGCCAGTCATTCCAGTGGTCAATTAACCAAAAAAGTAGTCCTCTTGGTTTTGCAAATGGTCATTTCTCAGGACCAGTGCAGAGACCTTTTACCGTGTTGAGCGTTCAAGGGTTGAGTTCAAAGGTTAATATCACTGTTGTACATGGTTAACTATTCAGAGTGCGGGCAAGACATTGGCAGCAAGGTTACGACGTTCAAGGTTATTGTTATTGTTCCTCTTGTTACTAGTCATAGACAGTTGACATTGATGTCACTAGGTTTAGGTCATTGTTACACGGGTACAAATGTTATTCATATTAATGGTGTGTTTAGCTCTGCATCTTAGCCTATGCTTCATGATTGTCTTATACTGAAACAAAATACAGTCTGAAGATAGCATGCAATTCAATACATTGGCATTACCTTCTCTGTCAAATGGCAATGATGTGGTGTAATATAATTGTGTAGTGATTGGATTAAATTAACTGTGTTATGCGAAAGTATATAAAGCTGTCTCTACTCAACTCAAATTCCTTGCATCGGTACCCAACATATTGGTTTTCTTAAGCATATTATAAATGGTGAGTGAAAAGTTGCTTTCTGCCCTTTGGTCACAATGTCACGGTCACTAACCTGATGCAAAATCATTTTCCGTTCAATAGCTCATAATCATTTAAATTTCACATTACCAGTTTATCCATCAATCATCTGACATCATGATTACCTAAGTGACGTGTATGATGACGTCATAATCATGAGGTCATGAATGAGTCGAAATAGTCTGTCTTTAGCGCTTAATAGTCCGACACATTGTACGAATTGTATTTCTGCTATTTAATAAACATGCTGTTGAATATTTAGGCAGCAACAGCACCCAGTCGAAGTAATTTCAAAATATTCAACAGCTTAGCGGCATAGTTTTCTGGAAATGAGATCGATCGATCTCAACATGAGCAAAGCTATAACTGGAAAGGTCCATTGTGATTGTTTCTTTTGATGTTTTAGGTATGCCGGCATATGTCACGGTTCCTCTGATTTTGGTACAAAAATCCATAGTGTTAACCATAAATCTTCATAACCATATTGTGCTGGCAAAAAATAAGGTTCCTTGAAAGGTTCAACAAAGCCAATGGGTTGCGATGATGCGGTGGTCGCACAAATCCGACACCGGCATCACATATTTTATCAGAGCCTAATAAATTGCATCCAGACTATATTTATAATAATGGGCAGTATTTAAGTCAACCGAATAGAGGGATCCATTTCTAGCAATGATCCGTCCATTTCCAGCTAAGCATCCGCCTACTTTACATGCACATTTAAACCTCGTTTAATATTTTGAACCCCGAATTCCCACAATTTCAATTTTACGGTAATTATAACAGTAAGCTGACACATACACCCCCCCCCCCCCCTGAATTTTTTAACAGGATGTTTATTAACTTGTAAATTCACCTCTCTCTCTCTCTCTCACTCTTCCAGTCATTCTCTTAATTCCATCTGTCCAATGAGTTATTGGCCTTCGAGGACCTCTGACCAGCGACACAACCTCCATGCTTAGCTTCACCAGACGTGTGATGGTCCTGCCATGGTTTTGCAGAATTCTGTCCAGCACCACAATTAAAAACGGAAGATTTTTGTCCTCATTCTGGTTCAAAATTCAACTCTCGCAACCATACAATGTAACTGTAATAACTCAACCTCATACATAGGAGAGCATAGGCAGCAGCAGCAGCACCCAGTCAAATTAGTGTCAAAATACTTAACAGCTTAACCGCACAGTTTTCTGGAAATTGATAGCCTGGGTTGTTCGGTGATCGAGGTGTGGGTGGAGCTTAACTAGTGATGGGCGGGACATAGCTAAACCTGGAAAGGTACATTGGTTGAAGGCTTCCTCTGTGTTACTTTTTATACGCCAAAAAAATTGGTGGGTTATTATGTAATGGCGTGAACGGGCGGCCGGTCTTCAAAATTGGTTTCCGGATGATAACGCTGTTACCGTTTATCGGATCGCTTTGAAACTTCATAGGATGGTTGGACTAGGGCTGGGGAAGAAACCTATTGAAATTGACGATGATCCGAAATCCAAGATGGCGGCCAGCCACCGTCAGCCGGCTTGAAAATTGGTTTCTGGATGATAACTCCATTACCGTTTATTAGATTGCTTTGAAACTTCATAGAATGTTTGGACAAGGGCTGGGAAACAAACCTATCGAGATTGACGATGGTCCGAAATCCAAGATGACCGCCAACCAAGTGCGGCTATCTTGAAAAGTGGTTTCGGGATGGGAACATCGTTAGCATTTATTGGATCACTTTGAAACTTCATAGGGTTGTTGGACTAGACCCGGGGAAGAAAGCTATCGAAATTGATGCTGATCCAAGGTGACCGGCAGTCACTGGTGCCCATCTTGAAAACTGGTTTCCGGAGGATGATAACTCCGTTACTATTATCGAATTGATTTGATGCTTCATAGGATGACTGGACTAGGTCTGGGGATAAAACTTATTGAAATCGATAATGATCTTAAATCTAATATGGCCATCTTGAAAATAGGTTTCCGAATGACAACTCCATTTCGTCCATTTCATCTGAGGAGGAAACCTATTGCAATAGAAGATGGTCCGAAATCCAATATGGCCGACAGCCACTGGCGGCATCTTAAAATTGGTTTCCGGAGAAATACTCCATGACCGTTTAGCAGATCACTTTGAAACTTCATTGGATAACAGGTATAGGTCTGAGGAAGAAATCGCTATTTTCTGAAAGCTCTCATTCATTGGTTTGTCGTCAAGGCAGGATATTATGCGCGATTTGTGGAGCTCTTGTTGATTATTATTTTTCCATTTTGAACATGATTTTTCGGAATGTGTCCCTTGGGTTGAAGTGTTAATGAATTTCCATCATTTTTATCTCGCCTTCCCGAAGTGAAGAGATTTTGGGACATCGTCGTCATTGGCGTCCGGTGTGTTTAAGCTGTTTACAAATGACATTTACATCAACAAGGGTTTATTCGATTTAAATAAAACTTCACAGATTTGTTCTATAAGATGCTTAAGACTAGTCTGCATCAAAATTATATTGATTTTTTCAGATTTTCCATTCTTTTAGCGTGTTTGAACTCAGAACATTTTCGGGGTCCAGGTTACTGTTTTTGCTGCGTTAAGCTTTTTTCAAATCCAAGTTATATGTATTATGCTGTGGTTAAGCTTTTTTCAAATGACAAATTGTGCAATAAACGGTTATCCGATTTGAATACAACTTCACAGATTTGTTCTATATGATGCTTAAGTCTAGTCCACGTCAAAAAAGAAATTGATTTTCAAAAAATTTCGTTACTTTAACAGCGTTTGTACTTTGGTTATTTTAGGGCTGATTGGTACCCAGGTTATACTCATCGTGTGGTTAAGCTCTTGACATAACAATTTAGGCAACAAGTGTTTATCCCATTTGAAAAATCTTCACAGATTTTTTTTACATACAATGATTAGGACTAGTCCACCTCACATAGAAATTGATTTTCAAAATTGTTCTATACTTTTACAGCATTTTGACTTTGATTATTTTAAGCCTGATTTGTATCCACGTTATACTCATTATCCTGTAGTTAAGGATTTTTCACTCAACATTTACATCAACGGGTTGTTATCCAGTTTCAATTAAATTAGATGTGTTCTATACGATGTTTCATCCAATTTTAATGAAACTACAGAAGTGTTCTAAACTATATCGGGATGCAAGCAGCAGCATTACTGATTTGATTCTGGGGAATTATTACTACATTTTTTCACGGTTTTTGGACTTCAAACTTCATATTTTTGTGTTTAATTTATTTTTATGGCCCATTCTTTTTCAACAATGGCTCACTGGATATCAACAAAATTGTACAGCAATTGTATATATTATGCTGGCATAATTTGGTTTCGGGGTATTTTGTCTACATTTTAACGGGTTTAGATTTAGAATAATTTTGATGTTTTTAGATTAACGTTTTCTATTGGACATATTGCACAACAGTGGCGTATCAGATCTCAATGAAACAACGGAAATACACTATGACGTGTAGGGATGCAATCTGCATCAGCACTAGTTTGAAGTTTGGGAACTTGTACTATTTTTAATTATATTTGCTTTGGGACTTAGAATATTTTTCATGTCTTTTGGGTTAAGGCTATTCAACTGCCTTAGTATTCAACTTTAACAAGAGTTCATCAGATTTCAATGAAACTTTACAGAAATGTTCTACACCATGCAGGATGCAATCTGCATCAGCACTAGTTTCAATACACCTTTCCCACATTGACTTCATTACGCCGGGATTCTCCTAAATCAATGCTCAGAGCAAAACTGCTGGCCGGTACCGCCACCAATAATCAGCTGACCCGCGTTGAGTTACTTTTGCACTAAAATACACAGTAATCTAAACTGTTCCTATGGCAAACTAAAATCATTATATTATTTAAATCATATATCTTTGGAAAGCGCATTCAATTACCGAAACATTAATGCATTATTTTTTATATTTTTGTAACGTTTTCACTGAGTTATTTGCATATATAAAATACACCATTCGACTTAGATTCATTAAATCAAGTGGAGAACAGGGGATATTTTAAAATTGCAATCAACTGCATTAGATTTTATAAAACTATAAAAACTAATACAGAAATGCATAGAAAATTCCAATGATGTATAACAAAAATATTATGAACATAGTTTTTCATATGCACTGCCTAAACTGCACTGTATCTGATTCCCATAGTAAAGCAATGCTGTTTGCGCGTCGGCTATCGCGTTTACCAGCCGGAAGTGGTATGCGCGATGCATTCCGGGAAGGTATTTTCCCTAAATACGCTAATGTGAGAAATGTCTCTATTCTGGGAACCTCTCATTTTTCATGGTTTTCGAATTAGACTCATGCCATGCCTTTACAGGCAAAACATTGTACGCTTCATCGTTCTTGTTTCAAATGACAATTGAAGCTTCATAGGATGACTGGACTAGGTCTGAGGAATAAACTTATTAAAGTCGATGATGATCCTAAATCTAATATGGCCACCATCGGCCAGGTTTAATAAATAGGGTTTATCCGATTTGAATACAACTTCAGAGATGTGTTTTATGCAATGCTTAGAACTACGCCACAGCAAAGACAAATTGATTTTAAAAATATTTTTCCATTGTTTGAACTTTCATTATTTTAGGGATGATTAGTATCCAGGTTATACATATTTTGTTCTCGTTAAGCTTTTTTGAAATGACAATTTATAGGCAATAAGGGGATTATCCGATTTGAATAAAACAAAATGTGCATCAACAAGTGGTTATCCGATTTGAAACTTCACAGATTTTTTCAATGCGATGCATAGGACTAGTCCACATAAAAAAGAAATTGATTTTCAATTTTCTCCCTATTTCTGTGATGTTTGAACTTAGACAATTTTATGCCTTCAGTTTAATGATTTTGCTGTGATATTTACAGCGTTTTGACTTTGATTATTTTAGGGCTGATTTGTATCCAAGTTAGGCTTTTTTCAAATGACAATTTAGTGAATATGGGTTTATCCGATTTGAATACAATTTCACAGATTCATTATATTACATTGTGTCCGGCCGTATCTCAAAAAGTGAGAAGTGTCATGATTTCGTTTCATCGGGATCCGTTCATATTTGTGAGAGTTATCTCCCATGCAATGCGCCAAAAGTTTCGTGTCCAGGCCATATCAAAATCTTTTTAATATACATTTGAATTTTTTGTCAGTGGATATAATTAGATAGAGATGAAGTGTCATGATTTTGTTTCAATGACATGCATCAGCTACTTACCAAAACACCTTATAAAAACGCTATATAGCGCAATATTACCGCAAATTACATACTGCAACACTATTTGGACTAACACTTAGGGGCCTACTTATCAAAACTAAAAAAACTAAAGACACTATAAACATATTTTTTCAACCAACAGCGGGTCAAAATGTTTCTAAAACAGAAAAATTATTAATTCTTGAAGATATAGGAAAGCTCCAACTATACTCCGTCCTCGGAGACTTCTATAACAATAATCTACCAACCCCATTATTAAACCTCTTCAAGAATAATGAAGACATACACTCGCACAACACACGATCACGAAAAAATCTGCATACAACATTCTGCCGCACAGAAGCCTCCAGACAAAAGTCATCAACAAAAGCAATACACCTATGGAATAACACAGAAACAGACATCCGCACACAGATTATCACCAAAAAATCATACAAAAAGAACCTCAAGACAATTATTATAGAATCCTACTAACCCTTTCGCTGATGAGTCCTTGACAAAGTTCATTGCTTATGACACACATCTAGTTCTGTTGGGTGTTTTGAATTTGGTCTGACTGGAATCATATTGTTAGCTTCATAATAATGCTCTGGATGTAAATGGAAGGATGTATGTCTGTGTATTTTTATAGTAACCAAAGTCATCTATTATTTATATATTTATATTTGTAATGTGCCATAGTTGGGTCCTTCGAAACATGTAATTTGATGTTTGTATTGTTCGTCTGTCAGCTTCCAGTCGGAGTAATTTCAAAATATTCAACAGTTTTCATAAATTGTTTCCTCTGGACTTGAGCGAGATATATAATACTAATCAGGGAAAGGGTTAATCACCAATAGGTAGACCCTTTAGAAGAACGCATGAGGAGGGAGTATGACTGTGGAAGTCTGATGGATTTACCAATCTTATTAATTTTAGGAAGATCACTACCACCATGGCTCATCATACATTATGGCTCATAATAATAATAATAATAATAATAATAATAATAATAATAGTAATAATAATAATACATCACATACTGGATTACTGTCTTTAAGCCCGATGAACGGCCCTCTCCTCAACCGCTCACCCCCGCCGCCCCCCCCCCCCCCACCCCGCCCCCACCCAACCCTCTCCATTACCTCTAGCAACTAAAAACTGCAGATCTAGCATTAAATGTTAAAAATTTTAAAATAATGGATATGTACTGTGGGTGCAAGTGGAAAATATTATAATCAACTACTAGTAACTTAATTATGTTTTTGTTTGCGTTACCTGTAGTGTTGTAATGTTGTTATTTGTAATATGTACAGTAATTTAATGTTGTAATGTCTCTTTGTCTAATATATGTTAGGGTCCATCACCACATAGGCTTTGCCTTTGATGGACTACCTGTCCTTTGTAAATGTGAAACGCTACTATAAATTAAAAAATATTTGAATTGAATTGAATTGAATCATCTGTATTTGTGAGAGTTGTCCGAGTAAAACTCGCTAAAAATCTATTGTCCGGACCAGTTCTCAGGGAGATCTGAACCTAAATTTGAAATTCTTTTTCCAGTGGACATTACGTAGAGACGAATAGAAGTGTCATAACCCTTTTTCAGCAAGATCTGTCCATATTTGCCAGAGTTATCCTCCCTGAAAAGATTTAAATTCATCAAAGACGGGCGTATTAAGCCCCGCTAGGCGGCGCTCGGGTATACAATTTAGTATATAATATAACAATGTAACAGTAGAATAGAGTAATACGCAATGAGTAACCTTAAAGGCCAGGACGTCGCGGATCGAATGTCCTTTCTTGTGGCCAGCAGGAATGAGGCTGGTGCTAGGGACGCTTCTCGCCTGGTAACCGGTAACACTCGGACATTTCCAGCTGTTCCCGCCAATGGTCGGATCATGGTGGCGCAGCGGCACAACACATTATACAGCCAAAGAGCTACACTAAACTGTCTCTTATCAAAGTAATAATTACTTGCATGTAGGCCTGTGTGCGTGCGTGCGTGTGTTTTGTGTGTGCGTGTGTGTGAGTGAGTGAGTGAGTGAGTGCGCGTGTGTATCGTTCGCGTAAATGTTTCGCCACTATGTGATAATGAATATATTCTGCTCAATTTCTTTCCTTAACTGGTTCCAGGTAATATAGAATTGAAGCAGAAGGAGCCAGTTCCTGAACCGACGGACCAAGAGAGTGGATGCTCGTGCTGATATAAGCGTATCGCTAACTTAGTATTAATAACCAATTAAAGCTTAGCTTTAACAAGCATGTATTCAGGTGCTGCTCTGATCACGCGCAAATGGACCACTGATGTGGAGCGATCCATGTCTAGCTTTGCCGGGCCCATTTCTAGCTATGCTCCGCCCACTTGACGCATGTTTGAATCGATCTGAAACCTGAATTACTAGAATATAATTTTCAAAGTAACTATACAGGTAAGCTGTTGAATATTCTTGAACTAATTTGACTGGGAACTGGTGCTGAACCTAGCAGTCAAATTAGTTTCAAAACTATCAAAAGAATGTGTATTAAATTGTAAATTTATCCAAGACATGCAATTCGTACATTTAGTGACAGACTTCGATTTTTGTGATGGTGCTGCGTAATGGATCTTTCCATTTTTAGCTATGCCCCGCCCATCTCTATCTAAGCTCCACCCACACATCGCTCGTGTTGAGATCGATCGATCTCTGACCTTCCTGACTATAAATTTCCAGAAAACTATACAGGTAAGCTGTTGCATATTTTGAAACTAATTTGACTGGGTGCTGTTGCTGCCTTAGGCAGCAACAGCGCCCATTCAAATTAGTTTCAAAATATACAACAGCGTGTTTATTAAATAGAGACATACAATTCTTACAACGTGTCTGACTATAAAGAGTTAAAGACGGGCCATAACTAGTGGTGTATTTGATTATGACGTCAGATAGACCTACTTAAGCGACAGATCATATCCCACCATTAAAGCGTAGCTATAACAATCATATTTGCAGGTGCTCTGATTGCATACAAATGGACCACTGATATTGAGCACTTTCAGTTCATGAATTTATTAAGCCTCGGTTACTTTACAGCAGTATGGCATCAGTGGTATGGATCGACTAGTTGTTGGGTATTCAGATGTGTGTAAATCTGCACAGGTGTGATAACGACGAAAGATTGTGATAAGCCATCTTACATTTCTAGTAATTTTTCGTTTATTTATTTTCATTAGCCCGTTAACATGTTTAAATTATTGCAGTTGAATAGTGCCAAAACTATCCATATCTGAATCATAAGTCATGCATATACATAGACATTGACGCTGAAGCCAGGCCGCCAATTTATTCTTTTGTTTTACAAAGGATTTATCGAATAAATTGAAACGTTTGCCTAGTGACTGTCCATCTGTAGGCCAAGAAACTTGTTAAATTTATCATTGGAATGACTGGCGCAATAGATCTTTCCAGAAAGCTTATGATCATGTCGATAGTCACTTACAGGACTGGCGGTATGATCAGCGAACGAAAAGAAGAAGAAGAAGAAGAAGACTGGCGCAATAGATCTTTCCATTTTATCAGCGACCAGTCAAATTAGTCACAAAATATTCAACAGCTGACCTGTACAGTTTTCAGGAAACTGATAGCTAGGGCATTCGGGAATCGATCAATCCCAACACGGCGAAGTGTGGGTGGAGCTTAGCTGAAGATGGGCGGGGAATAGCTAAAATAGAAAGGTCCATTACCAAGCCATTCATTTCACTGGTAAATCTTCAGAAATTTTATTCTGGGTCTGCAAAGAGGCATGTGCCACCACAAAGACTAGTTTGGGCCAGCTTCTCCATTAAACTGTCATAGTAAAGCTACAGAGTTCAGAGCAATAAGGATAAAGTTGGCCGTCAAAATTATAAGATGGAAAGAATTCTAGAAATAATGACCTAAATTTCAAAAAAAATTTCTTTATATGGAAGAATTTAGTTTTAAAATTTTTAAACAAAAGAATAACTTGATTTGGCCTAAATAGACATACCATATATAATAACAGTTCAAAATATATAACACTTAATAAAATAAGTATTCCTTTTCCATACGAAGAACAATTACATTTATTTAAATCGTTATATTCGTATTGTCTGATGAAAGCTTACATTTTAATCGGTTATAACAATTTTGCGATAGTTAAGCTTGATATTTGATCAACGTTAGTATTTGAATTTCATAGTTGTCTTAGGACAAAGTATTTTCTATTATGCTTTAGGGGATACTATTCTCATGCTAAACGTATTGTACTGAATTCATATCATAGTGTACTCCTTTATCTGTATGACAATTCTTTTCATTTTAATACTGAGTTGATATTGAACTGTAGTTGCCACCATTTTGTTTCATTCAGTGATAGTGTGTTAGGTTATGGAAGTAGGACAGATTTTCACGAAGCATCATATTTACAGAAATATTGTGATCTTTTCCCTTTAATGGTCAGATTGGCCAAGAAAATCTGAATTTGTGCTTATTGAATGTTCATTTGCAGGAAAAGATAAGGTAAATTTTGAAAATGTATCACAGGAATGGCTGGCTCGGTTCCCGAGCCAGTCATTCTAGTGGCAAATTTTCAAAAAAATTCATCTTGTCATGCAAATGAATATTTCTCGGGACCATTACATATGCATTTTTGACTCGGCTGAAAATTTAAGGGTTAATTGGCTCAAGAGAGCATGACAATTTTTAAGTCAAGAAGGACCGACACATCGAACCATTTCCTATTTTTCTCTTCGAGATCGATCACATCCCTGCACATTCTTTTACATGTAATTATTTTCATGTTGAATATTAGCAGCTTCCAGGCGAATTAGTTTCCAGTCAGATTTTTACCTAGATATTGCACAGGAAATCCTCTAGACCAGAACTATTTCGATGGACAATCTCCATTGAGACCTATGTCTCCAGATTAATGGATCCATATGGTCAGCATCAGCTACTGCAGATCGACAGCTGAATGAAGACGTGACTAGTCCATTGTGTGCCAGATTCGTGTCATACTGGTGACAATGGAGAAATCCAGTTTTAGCTATGCCTAGCCCATCTCTAGCAAAGATCTACCAACACGTCGCCTGTGTCGCCTGAAAATCAATTACGTCGTGAATGACGTAGAAAAGTTCGGCACGAACGCGTAATTGATGACAGACTATGTTGTACAAATTGTATGGCTTTACTATTTTAATAAACGTACTGTTGAATATTTTGAAACTAATGTGACTGGGCGCTGTTTCTGCCATAGGCTAAAACTGGATTCCTCCATTCTAAGCAGCTGACCAAAGACTTGCTTTATGCATGATTTAATAGTTACTTGCCACAGTGATGACCGTTGTTGGCAGAGAAGACTGCTGCTGCTCTGATCGCAATGTATGAATGGAATGGATGAAAAATGTTCGTAGCCGCGTTAACATGTTGATAACGATAATGGTATTCAAAAGGTGATACCTTTAAAGATTAACTTTATTAATTTTTCGACCGGCTTTTGCACATAGACGCGTTCATAATCATTATACGTCCTTATTATATTCTTAGTGACTATTATTGTAGCTTAAAAAAACAATGAAAATTGTATGTGTAATTAAATACCACGAATCTAAATTATAGAGATATATGTTTGCCTGAATAACTGTGTAAAATGATAAATAATCGCCTTAAAATTTTGTCAATGTTTTTAAATGATTATAAGATGAATTATAAGACAATAGAGGAATCCGGTTTTAGCTATCCGCCGCTCCTCTCTAGCTAAGCTCGACCAACACTTCGCCCGGGTTGGGATCTACCGATCCCGGAACTTTCAATTTCCATAGAACTAACAGATAAGCTGCTGAATATTTTGAAACTAATTTGACAGGATGCTGTTGCTGCCCTGTCAAATTAGTTTTAACCCTTTAATGACTAAATTTATTCAAAGAATTAAAAGATTTACTTACTGAATGACCATTTGCAGGCCAAGAGAAGACTTGACAATTTACCACTGTGATGACTGGCTCGGTTACCGAGCCAGTCATTTCAGTGGTAATTTTTCAAAAATACTCTTCTCGTGGTCTGCAAATTGATATTCCCCAAGACCACTACAGAGGTCGGTTTGGGCCGGTTTTGTCACGAAACCGTTAAAAAATATTCAACGGCATGTTTATCAAATATTAAAGACATACTCCTACACGTCACGTAGTTGATTATGATGTCATATGATTAATTGATAAACTGGAATCTTCTATTAAAAGACAATTATAGATTGAGGTTCTTTGTAGGAACGAAATATGTCGTGACTAATCTACATTCCTTTGGGTTATGTTTGCAATCATCAACTGTCTATTACATATTTAAGCTGTTTAACGTGAGCAGTTAATAACAACGTACAACCTAGGCCAAGTTCGACTCACTAACCATAGTTAGCTATAGCTAACTAGATCCCAGTCGAACTTGAGATAGTTAACTAGCAGAGCACCCGAGCTCGGTTCCAACTGGTTAGTAAAATCCAAGATGGCAGATATGTTTTGCTTGCCACAGTAAAATGCACATAAACATGTTAATATTTCCCTAACATGTGTACGTTTTATGGAATTATGTGGGCCTACGATAAATCAATGTTCCTGTGGGCCATTTCCTTCCCACCTTATACTATATAGACGCTTTTTTGACATCTTAGAGGACAAAAGTAACCCATTTTTACGTGCCATCAAAACAGACGACTGAAATGGCTAATCAAGACTGGTACCCGGCTCCAAATTTTCTACAATAGTATTTTAATGGGGAATCGGGTACCAACGAACAATGGTTAACAATCCATCGTTCGACTGGGAATAGCAACTGCACATGTTTAGCAAACTAGCAAACTGACTATGGTTAGTTAGCTAGTCGAACTTTACCCTAGAATAATCCACAAGATAGGTTTGTGTTAAAACATATTTCGGTTTTATGACAATCGAAATGTACCTATCTTGCATTTATTTTGCAAAATTGTGTATATAGGCCTACACTATTATGCCATATATACATTATCACATCATATCATTATTCGATGACATGGCATAATAATTTATAGATATGACCTCATAGTCTATATAGATGCTATTTATCGGATAGCGTTATTCAAGCAGGTATTTTCTATATTTTCTTACATCTGTGTTTTTGTCAATCTATGTACAACTAAATAGAAGTTATATTAATATATGCTTTTTTCCAAACTAGTTCCTCAGCTAAAAGCTCATTGTGGTTATTTATGTTTCTACCTGTAATCTATCTGACCATATGCAGGTAGTGGCCAATAATTTTCTGATATGTATCAGAGAACATGCGAATCATTACAGTATGATGTTATGGAGTCAGATGAGGAGTTCATAACAAGGTTTATGCATATTATGTATGACTGACTCCACTGCGGATCATTTTCACTATGTAGGCCTATCAACAAACATGATTTTCTTTTACACTGCGAGTTATTAAGCCCGCGTGTGTCAACAACGCCTCAAAGCGCTCGAAATTCTACTCATACCACGGTAACACTTTAATGTCCAAGATTTTTCAAGAAAATAATTTTTGCAATAAAATTTGCAAATTTTTTTTCTGTTCTCGTGCAAATAGACATTATTCAGGACCACTACAGGTGCTGTTTTTGGCCGGCTTGAACATGAAAATGGAAAAAAAAAATCCATTTTTTTCTACGCTAGTGTCTATTTGTCGGCTGAGAGAATATGATTTTTTAAATTTTACCACGAGTGACGGGCTCGATCGGTTACCGAGCCAGTAATTCCAGTGGTAAATTTTCAAAAATCATATTCTATTGGATGAGAAAACGACATTCCTCATGACCACTACATAGTCTGGGTTTTTTTGGCGGTCTTGATCATTAAAGACTAGTTAACACAAGAGGGGTTAATAAATAATATTTTCCCATCAGTTGCTCAATGATGGTATAATATGACAGCCTAAATATATTACCGATGCTCGTCTGTAATTCACCTTTCCAGAGTACCCACCCATCATATGACGTCATAACGAACTGCGTGATGTGTAGAATGACATGTACGTCACGAACGCATATTTGAAGACGTTGCTTGTTGTTGAAGACGTTGCTTGTTGTTGATGCGTTGTTGTACAAATTGTTTGCTTTTACTATTTAATAAATATTCTGTTGAATATTTTGAAACTAATTTGAATGGGCGCTGTTGCTGCCATAGGCAGCAACAGCACCCAGTCAAATTAGTTACAAAATATTCAACAGCTTCTCTGTATAGTTTTCAGGAAATTGATAGCTAGGGCATTTGGGGATCGATCAATCCCAACACGGCGAGGTGTGGGTGGAGCTTAGCTAGTGATGGGCGGGACATAGCTAAAAATGGAAAGGTTCATTAACTTGTTGATCAAGATTTTAGCAATTTTACTTTGTCATATAATAAATTCCCCCCATGTTATCTACTTTTTATGTCATACAGTCAAAAGAATTTTAACATATGGGATATATCATGGGACGAAGACGGAGAACTAATCCATTTTTGTCCTACAACATGTAAAACTTCATTTGAGTTGTACTGGAGATAGAGGTTCAGTAAGACGTTCAAAATAGATTATCTATTGCGACATGTCTACATTGACCATGTATGGTGCCTTGATACACGTGTTGGTTAATATGTTCTGATTAAATATTGTTCATATACCTAGTGATCATTATTTTATTTATTATCAAATCATATGTTGCCAAATGAATTGTGATGCATTATATTGAATTCTGGCATTTGTCTATGAAAAGAATAAACGCACACACACACACATGCATGTATACTCTCCTTCCAGGCCCCTCTCTCTCTCTCTCTCTCTCTCTCTCTCGCTCTCTCTCTCTCTCTCTCTCTCTCTCTCTCTCTCTCTCTCTGTATACTCTCCTTCCAGCCCCCCCCCTCTCTCTCTCTCTCTCTCTCTCTCTCTCTCTCTCTCTCTCTCTCTCTCTCTCTCTCTCTCTCTCTTAACCATTCTCTTTCTCATTCATTTAAATCATGTATATATTCTGAATTCTTAAAGTTGTCATTGCCTGAAAAATATGCTTGCTAATTATTTATTCATTTGATTATTTAGACAAATTGCCCAATGTAATTGCTTCTAGTGACCCTCTTTTATCCACTAGACTGTTCAGAAGAACTTGCAACCTACATTTATAGATGTATATTGAAATATCAAAGATGTTCATTTCCATTAATCTATTGTAGATGCAAAAGACACTATTATAACTTATTTAATTTTATCCTATATGGATGAAAATCTCTTTATCGGCTCAGCTGCAAAAAAACACATATTATTTAACATTTCGATAACACTACGGTAATAACTGTAGGTTCTTTCGAAATCTTAATTAAACTTGTTTTTGTAAAATAAAGTAACTATTAAAATTTAATGCAGTCTCTCCAAACCGACCCCGTAAAGGACTGAATAATTTGGCATGTTTTAAAGGTTTCTGGGTTGAAAATGCAATTCGTACAACACACGTACAGATTCCTTTAGAAGAATAGACCATGTTCTATAGGATATATGTTCAGTGCAAAGGTTTTCGACTACATTACACAAGTGAGATTGTACTATATAGTAATAGTGCAACTGTATAGCCTAATTTTAAAATACTCCAATTTGAAGAGAATGATTTCTTTGTCTCTTAAATGATGGTTTAATAAATGCATGCTGTTGTATGATAAATAAAGTTATCCCTTTGTAGCTACACCGCGCCCATTTCTAGCTAAGCTTTTCCCACTTTGTAGCCTCGTTGGAATCGATTTGAATAATGTGTACCCTAAATGTCCAGACCTAAATTACAAGCTATATATGCAGGTAATGTTTTGGAATTGATTTGACTGAACTGTTGCGGCATACGCTAGGTTAATTGCTTCTCCGAGGTAGCTCAATATGAAACTACACAAATTTCACATATCTTTCATCTGTACTAGAATTCCATTACCTTTTCATTAAGGTCACAAACCTATCCCTGTGGTTTATAGTTTTCCCGTTTCAACCGTATCTAAGTATAACCTACTTTGTTTTGTTGATTGGCCATCAAACGAATCTCATCACATACACATATGTGGTCAAAAGGGCTGTGTCTTAGGCTAAACCGGGCCTTTCCCGTTTTAGCTCTTCCCCGCCCACCTCTAGTTAAGCTCCACCCACACCTCGCTCGTGTTGGGATCGATCGATCCCGAACGCCCTGACTATCAATTTCCAGAAAACTATAGGCCTACAGGTAAGCTGTTGAATATTTTGAAATTAATTTGACTGGGTGCCGTTGCTGCCTATGGCAGCGCCCAGTCAAATTAGTTTCATATTCGACAGGATGTTTACTAAATAGCAAAGACATACAATTCGTACAACGTGTCAGGCAATTAAGCGGTTAAGGCAGACTAAGTCGAGTCGTTCATGTTTAAATTGACTATGACGTCGTCCCACAAGTCACATAGTTGATTATGAGATTATGACGTCATATGGTGGATGGATAAACGGAAAAGGTCCGTTGTCTGACATATTAAGTAAAAAAAATATTTCTTTTGACGCTACTTTGAAAGCTTTAACTATGACTACCAAATTGTATATATTGATACATTTGCCACTAAAGGAACGTTGTATATCAAACGTATGGTTGTGCGATACATGTAAAGTATGTCACACAGACATGTTTCAGTGAACATCAAATGAACGTTTTAGCTAGGCTGTTATATCAACACTCTTCCCACGATTGCTGTCCACCAGATATAGGTGACCCCTAGGTGACCCCTATGTGCCACCTATGATAAATGTGGGCAACATATATAAGGGCACGATTACATTCACTTCGCTACACACTCAATGGAACAAAAGCTATCGTCAATCGCCAAAGTTCAAATATTGCTCAATCTTAGACTAATTGTGTCAGGTATGCCGTATATTAGAAATGACATCGTTCCATAATGTGGCTCTACACTAAGGTAAAGTTATTGTTTAGATGCAGGTGGTACCTTGTGTGATGTAATGCAGGACTGAAACTCTTGTTTTATTCGCCAATGTAGAGCCTGTTTAGTATAGGTTGTAGACATTTATTTGTAAATTTGTATTACATTTCACAATATTTGCCACGAAATTTAAATTAAAAAAACCAATACAGACATTAAAATGTGGTTTGAACATTGTGTGAACCGGCTATACCTATGCAAATTGTCATTTTCTTAATTACATTTCAATGATTACATTTCTGTCATCACTTTTCAATTGACATCGATTTTGTTGGATAGATTATTCATAGAAATTTGTTTAAGAGAATAAAGAGAATTGGGGAATTAAACCCATGATGTTAGCGGATCTGGTATAAACAAACTCAAATGAGTATTATATAACAGTATCTTACAATGATAATAATCCCCCCCCCCCACTTAATCCACCCATCATATGACGTCATAACCTATTACGTGACGTGTAACATGACGTCATAATTATTAAGGTCATGAATGACGTAGATAAGTACTTCACTAACGCGTAATTGGTGATGGACTAACCGTTGTTGTACGAATTGTATGTTATTAGTATTTAATAAAGATGCTGTTGAATATTTTGAAACTAATTTGACTGGGCACAGTTGCTGCCATAAGCAGCACCAGCACCCAGTCAAATTAGTTTCAAAATACTCAACAGCTTACCTGTATAGTTTTCTGGAAATTAATAGTCAGTGAGTTCAGGGATCGCTTGATTTCCAACACAAGTGAGGTGTGGGTGGATCTTAGCTAGAGATGGGCGGGGCATAGCTAAAACTGGACAGGTCCGTTGCTCTTTCCGGGGTTTTTCAGACCTACAACAATAAGTAAGCTCTAGGTAGCATCGTTTTCTGATAAACAGTAGATGAACATAATGTCAGTCTTGTTTGAGAATGATAATGAAATAAAGGTAGGGCGCACAATCTTTCAAAATTTTTAGATTTGACAATTTGATTAAAGTCTTTTACTATATTAAGATATAAAATAGAAATATCATGAAAAAAGTGCCACAACGTGTTGAATATTTTGAAATCTCTTTGACTGGAAGATGGTGCTGCTCTACAGCATCAACAGCTTCATGTCATAGTAATGTCAAAATATTCAACATTTTGATGCTGTTCTATTGGGTATTATTAACAATGTATGCCTATGTATCCAGGTTTATCTATGCTCGGCCCATCTCTACCTAAGCTCCATCCATACTTTGTCCATGTTTTGATCGATCGAACCATGAACTACCGGACTCAATTTCCAGAAAAGTACTGGTAAGGAGTTGACTATTTTGAAACTAATTGGCTGGGTGCTGTTGCTGCCAATTGCGGCAACAGTACCCAGTCAAATTAGTTTCAAAATATTCAGCATACGGTAAAAGCATAGAATTCATACAACTTGACCGACTATTAAGTATTTATGATGGACTTAATTATGTCATTCATGGCATAATTAATGATGACTTCAGCCTACACGCGATGTAGTTGATTATGACGTCAGCCTGCCTACATGTGACGCAATCACCCGAGATAGTGTGCCATATGATATATAGATGAATTATAAGTTTATGCTATGCTAAATAATAATAATAATAATAATAATAATAATAATAATAATAATAATAATATTGCTGAGTGCAATATCAGGTACCTTTGCCTCAAATTTATCTTTCTCACCGCGACTGGAATCACCAAAATTTGGTTACTAAATTATGGTAGTCTTTTGGCCATAGCAAATGGCATTTTACGTCATAGACCGAGGTTGTCTTTGAACCATTAATGACAACTTGTGTTAAAATAACTGCAATCTTTGGACGCCATAGCAGATTCTCATGTAATAAGCATGTTTATTCCCCCTTGTGTCAAGTTAACCTCTTAATGGTCAAACTGACCAAAACAACCCTACAGTGGTCTTGAGGCATGTCTATTAGCAGGTAAAGAGACGAGTATTTTTTAAGATTAACCACTAGAATGACTGGCTCGGTAACCGAGCCAATCATTCCAGTGGTAAATTTTCAAAAATACTCCTCCGTTGATCTGCAAATGGATACTAGGTAAGCCAAAGCTTGAATTTTCATTATCATTGCCCCTTTAATGGTCAAGCCTGTCAAAAATTTCAGAGGTAAATTTGCACCAAAAAAATAGCCTTCTAATATTAAAATTTCTTGAAACCTGTTGACCATTAAAATTCTTAATTGATATAAGTAGTATTTTTAGCGCTGTTGGTACAAAATGGATTAACACACACCGAGGAATCACAGACATCTAACTGTTAGTGAAAGCCTGAAGTTTATAATACTTGTGATATGTAAAATAAAATATTGCCTAGTGTGTATGTGTATATCTGCCCAACTGATTGCCATTTCTCATTAGCAGATCAATGGTTATGTAATATATATATGTATGATAAATTGATAGATTATGTACATTACTTATGTAATATTATTCATTATTTATTTTTTAAATTCATCATGTGCTCTTTATATATATTATGTGCGCATACATTTTCATTGTGTATTATAAATGATTCATTTTCGTTTATATTGATTGTATTATTTAGTGTAATCTTAGTGTACTTGTCAATAAAATTCTGCCATTGCTAGATACTTGCCTGTTTTTCATGTTAGCCTTTTCAACTTGACAGAGCAGTGACAACAAATGTCAGCTTCAACAAATACCAAATTTAATGGAGGATTCCTGTTTATTCATCAATCATATAACGTCATAATCAACTACGTGACGTGTATGATGATGTCATAATCAATTACATCATGAATGATGTAGCTAAGCTCGTCACGAACGCTTAATTGATGACGTACTATGCGTTGTTGTACGAATTGTGTCGTTACTATTTAATAAACATGCATGGGTGGAGCTTAGCTAGACACAGACGGGGCATAGCAAAAATTTGATCCATACATTTGACTGGACGATTTTGCTGATATTTAGCAGGTTCCGTGTATTGCTTGCAACTAATATACTGGTAACCAGAAATGGCTTTGATGTAGCTTTTATAGCTAGACTAGGCCTACATTACTCAGACTGGTTATTTTGTGTTTCTTTGTTTGGAAACGTGTCAATATTGGTGTATCTGAAATGTATTTGTACAGCTTGCATACATTCTGGTGCATTCGCCTACCCGCCAACTGCATACAATCGATCCGCTGTCCTCTATCTTAACCCGTTACTGACCAACTTTTGTCAAGAAAATTAAAATAATTCCTTATGGAATGTCCATTTGCAGGCAAAGAGAAGAGTATTTTTGAAATTTTACCACTGGAATGGCTGGCTCGGTAACCGAGCCAGTCATTGCTGTGGTAAATTTTCAAAGATTATCTTCGGCATGATAGCGTTAAATGACTCAAGATCTGAATCATTTAACAAGTTCGTGGTTTCTATTTATCTAATTGTCTCCAATTCTATGCTTTTAAGAAATGTGATTGAATACTCTCATGGATTGTGTGCGATCAACAACGTTTCCCATTTATATTTTATCTTTTAATAGAGCTTGGATTTAAAAAGGTTCACATAATAACATTCATCAATATTCTGTTGGTTTCCAATGTCTTGTCATAGATCGTACATGAAATTTCAAAATGACGAATAATTTAGTGATAATGTAGATTAAAATATTCTGCTACGTATAGTAGCAGTAGCAGTAGCAGCAGCTGTAGTAGCAGCAACTGTAGTGGCAGCAGCAGCAGCAGCAGCAGCAGCAGCAGCAGCAGCAGCAGCAGCAGCAGCAGCAGTAGTAGTAGTAGTAGTAGTAGTAGTAGTAGTGGTAGTGGTAGTAGTAGTAGTAGTTGTAGTAGTAGTAGTAGTAGTAGTAGTAGTAGTAGTAGTAGTAGTAGCGCAGCAGTAGCAGTAGTAGTAGCAGCAGCAGCAGCAGCAGCAGCAGCAGCAGCAGCAGGGGGAGGGTAGGCAGGTGGGGAATGGCAGGGAAGTGGGAGTAGCAAATATCACAAGTATGTGAATGTGGCATACTTTTGACGATTCACTGAACATCGTAGCAGCAGCAGCAGCAGTAGTAGTAGCAGCAGTAGCAGCAGCAGCAGCAGCCGCAGTAGGAGGGGAGGGGAGGCAGGTGGGGATGGCAGGGGAGTGGGAGTAGCAAATATCACAAGTATGGGAATGTGGCATACTTTTGACGATTCACTGAACATCATAGACGATTATTATCCAGACCATTGCTTCAAAACGTTTTCATATATTGTCGCCAAACTTGAACCACATACCATGATCCACTGAACAGTGCTCTCTAGGCCGCAGTTCTCAGAGTTTTCCCTATGTAATAACCAAGCTTGGTGCAAGGCTGCGTTTTGGTCTATAGACGTATCATCTATCTAATGTAGGTCAATCTGAACGGCTTTTCACAGTTCAATGACATAAAACAAATTATTGTCCAGTCTGTTTTCTTGAAACACTACACGTATGAGGTCAATAAGAGGTCGTGTACATTTCAAGGTTCCAGTCTGATCATTGAAAGTTTTAGGCCAGGTGGTGCGGGGGAATTCTAGTTTCCATATTAGAACCAGTAATAAAATATTCAGCCGGTCCATTTATTATTTCCGATTATTTCCAGATATTTAGAACATATATTTTAAACTCCTGTTGTACCTGTCATACATGATGCTCAAGAGCTTCAAGTGTCAGTCTGATGATCATAAATGGCAATGGGCCATGTTGTTCAATGGAAATTTATTGCAACAAAGTCATGTTACAGGGATTACAACCACGTGCTGAGAAACATATATAAATATATAAATACTTGCTCATACCAGTAGTGCTTGCACTGTATGTACAAGTAGTTCGGCTTCTGGGTTCAGTCTCAATGGGCAATACAATGGGGATCTTACTCTGGCTGGTAATTTGCATTTTTAAGATCATCTAGTATTCAGTGATCAATGATTCAATGTGATTTTGCAGAATGCTCATAGTTTCAATAGGATAAATACACCACACACTTCCCTTCCCTATTTATATTCCCAATATCACGTAAACAGCATAGCATACAGAACTGCTTCATATATTTTAATAACACATTGTGTATGCCGCAGTTATGATATGAAGATGTGGCTTTTGAAGAATTCACATTTATAGGTCCAGTATTTTGGCTGAAAATGAAGGAAATTTAAATTTCCCTCTCTCCGAGATCTAACAATACTCGCCATTCTGTTACTTCTGATATAAAGCTGGCCCTGACAGCTGGCTCTAGGACTATAGACTTGGAAAGCTTTACCGACCCCTTGGAACCGGGTACTCGGCTCTCAACTGCCGAGTACCCGTCTACCATAGAGCTCATATTGTTTGCATAGCCACCAAACAAGAGAAATCCATGGCTTGCCTCCGTGGGCTGGGAGGCTGGGTCCGTAACAGAATGGTGAGTATTGTTAGATCACGGAGAAAGGGAAATTTAAATTTCCTTCATTCTCCTTCGATCAATACTCACCATTCTGTTACTTCTGATATACACCAGATTTGGTCAGTAACCTGGTGGGAAGGAGCAAGCCATAAATGCTACTTTTGCCCCTTGGAGAAAGAGTTAGACTTAAACTTGACTAATGGAGACCTAAAAAGGACCGTCAAGTTAACGGAACCGAATCACATTCGCATCACTACCCGCACCCCCCCCCCTTTTTTTTCTCCTAAGAAAAGGGAGAGAACTCACGAACATGCATCTTGCCTGAAAACACAAATATGAGGGTTAACTGCTCTTTGCACATATTAGTCTGGGAATGAGCATGAATATATAAGATGAATGAACATGATATATAGACATAATACAAAAAACTCAATCTTGAATTACCTCATGATAAATGGACTCCAGACGTACCGCCTCCAACCATTCACTTGTCCGGCCATCAGTGACACAATCTGGTTGTCATCCTCTCGCTCGACCATGTCTGCTTTTAAATTCTTTTCTTACCAAAGTGAAAAAAGGGAGAAGAGCAGTGTGGTCACTTAACTATCGTTTCAAAACAGCTAAGGCGAGTGGATTGGCTGAGTCTGATACACCCCTCATATCGTAATCAGTGAATGAGGACTCACAGTGCCATTGTGCAATGGCCATGATGTCCTCTAACGGAACACCACTGTAAAGGGCGGTCGAGGCGGCTATTCCTCTAACATCGTGTGCCCTTGCGCATTGCACCTGGTGCCCAGTCGCCATCTCATGAGTAGTCTGAATGCATTCGACTACCCAACGAGAGATAGCATCCATGGCTGAGGCGCCATAAGGCTTCTTATGGAAG
Source organism: Chaetoderma sp. LZ-2023a (assembly GCA_034401795.1). Taxonomy (NCBI): domain Eukaryota; kingdom Metazoa; phylum Mollusca; class Caudofoveata; order Chaetodermatida; family Chaetodermatidae; genus Chaetoderma; species Chaetoderma sp. LZ-2023a. The sequence goes on along the minus strand of CM067368.1, from coordinate 73,091,085 downwards.
ATCCATAGATGTCTATCGTTCAACCGTAACGAGTCTGTCCATTTCCTGTACTTCGTCAAAGCACGGACCGGGCACCAGACACTGGCATCACGATCAAACCTTGTTAGTTTTGGTATTATGATCGGTTTGCCGGGATATCTCAAAGATTGATTCTTTGACATAAACTCTGCTCTTGGCAGAAGACGCAGACCCTCTCCGGAGACAATAAATCGGTCCCTCTCTGCCGAAAGCGCATGGATCTCACTGCGCCTTCTAGCTGAGGAAGCTGCCAATAGAAAGACCGCCTTTAGAGTCAAATGCTTTAGACTAGCCGAACGCAACGGTTCGAAAGGGTGCTTGGCCAGTACATTAAGCACTAAAGATAGACTCCAGGCTGGAATAACTACCGGTTGTCTCGGTCGGAGATTGCTCATTCACTTCACCATCACATTTAACTGGGCCACCTCTGGACTATCCCTGTTGGCTAGACAAGGGATAACTGATGCCAAAGCTGACTTGTATCCAGTAATTGTGACGGGAGCTAGTCCTGAAAAGAACAGCTCACAGAGAAAGTCTGCTATTTGCTGAATAGTGGATTGAAAGGTATCAATACCCTTTTCTTCACACCAGTCTGCAAATCTGTTAACCTTGTTGTTATATGACTTGAAGGTTGACCTCCTTCTCGCAGCCGCGATGAAATCAGCAGCTTGTCGAGAAAAGCCTTCCGATGTGGAACATTGTTTGATAACATCCACACAGTCAATTTGAACATTTCGGGACGCTCGTGTAGGAAGCGTCCCTTGGCCTGGGAGATTATGTTCGGAATCTCGGGCAACTGCACTGGATTTTCCACCAGCAGATCTAGCAGATCCGTGAACCACGCCCTGCTGGGCCAATATGGCGCTATTAGCAGGACCAGACACGGTTCCTCGCTGATCTTCACCAATACCTTTGGCAGTAGAATGGTGGGTGGGTACGCGTAAGCGTGCACCCCCCCCCCCCCTCCAGCTTATCGCCAGAGCGTCTGTATCGATGGCATTTGGATCTGGAATCGGCGAGACATAAGTCATGACTTGAGCATTTTCCCTTGTGGCGAACAAGTCCACGTTGGGTTTGCCCCAATGCTCGAAGATCCTTCATAGAACTGGAGGGTTGAGGGACCATTCTGTTGGCAGAATTATCTGTCTGCGAGACAAAGCATCCGCCAGAATGTTCAATGGCCCAGGAATGTGAGCTGCTTTCAAAACAACCGAGTAATTCCTGCACCACTGAATCAAGTGCCACACTTTGATACACAGCGTGGGTGACCTGGTCCCACCTTGGCGATTTATGTATGATACTACGGTCGAATTGTCCGATCGTATCAATATCACCTTGCCCCTGACATTTGGAAGAAACTGTTCCAACGCCAGTTCCACTGCCATCATTTCCAACAGATTGATATGCAGCTGCCTCTCCTGGAGAGTTCATGTGCCCGAGACCTGGTGTTCTCCCAGGCAGGCCCCCCACCCCTCCAGCGATGCATCCGTGTACACGGACAGCTGGGGGTGGGGTAGGTGCAGCGAAACCCCTACTAGGAGATTCTGACGCGTTTTCCACCATACAAGATGCGACATTATTGGCTCCAAAACTGGCACCAGTTTTGACAGGGGTTCTGTTCTATGTTTCCACAGAGACGTCAGATACAACTGGATAGGTCTTCGCATTAGAGCAGCGTACGGGATCACCTGCTCTATGGAGACGATCATGCCCAGCATCTGAAGAAACAGCCTCGCCTGAATATGGTTTCCCACTCGAAAACTCTTGAGGATGGCTAACAGAGACACCACTCTGGGCTCTGACGGATAATGCCTGCCCTCCTCGAGATCGAATCGCATCCCCAAATAAACGAAATGTTGAGTGGGTGTCAACTCGGATTTCTCCTTGTTGACTAGCCTAGATTTGAAAGTAACCAGAGTTAGAGCAGTATTCACATCCAACCTGGCTGCCGTATCTGCTTTGATCAGCCAATCGTCTATGTAGGTGTGTAGCGCCACGTTCTCTTTTCTGAGAAACGCTGTCACCGCAAGGCCCACTCTTGTGAAAACCCTTGGAGCTGTCGACAGGCCAAATTGGAGAACAATAAACTCCCACACTTGATTCTGAAACGCAAATCTCAGAAACCTGTGACAACTCCTGTTCATTGGAATGTGGAAATATGCATCTTTCAGATCGATCGATACACACCACATTCCCTTCCTCAATCCTGCCATTACCGACCTCGGCGTTTCCATCTGGAACCGAGGAGTATGGATAAACCAATTTAATGGCCTGAGATTGAGTACGGGTCTCCATCCCCCTGTGCTCTTGGGGACAAGGAACATATTTGAATAGAAGCCTGGAGTGTTCTGGTTTGCTGGTTTTATTGCTCCCTTCAGAAGCAGACCTGACACTTCGTTTTGAACGGCTTCTAACTTGTCTGGGCCCCGTGGTACGGGTGTCCAGACAGGTGCCAAAGACAGATTCTGTGGCGGAAAGTGCCACCACTCCGGCATTTATCCCTGGGATAGCCATCCCAGGACCAGACTGTCTGACGTGACACCTCGCCAAGCCTCGATGAAACGCATGAGCCTTACACCCACTACAGATGCCTCGACACCTAACGGGGTTGTCCGGCTCGCGGTCCGCACCCCCCCCCCCCACTCTCTCTTAATGAGAGAGAGCGAGAGAACCATTTCGGTCTTGGCTTGGCAGGTCTAACTGGCACCGCTGTTCCTGTCGCACAATTGCGGTCCAGGCGGATACGAAGGGAGCTCTCGTACCCTCAGGTACGATCCGCTCCCTTCTTTCCGCCCTTTGAGGACTTACCCTTCCCCTTCCCCTTGCCCTTCCCGCCTCTAGGGCGATCAGGTGCAACATTGGGGAGGGTAGGGGCCTCCACAACCTTCCTGGCTTTCTTCGCCGGCGGCGGCTGAGAAAAGCCAGACGAAGCAGCAGCCGCACTAGGCTTAGCTTTCACATTGCCTTTATGCTTCTTCTGCTTCTTGGAAGGCTGAACAGTCAACGGCTTCCCTACAGCCCCTAGTGCGTGCGCTTGCCCCACTAGCTCCAGCTGTAAGTTTACCGCCAACCGATTCTGCGCAATGCTAGCAGTGTCCTCTAGGATGGCCCACGCCTGGCCACCGAAGATGCTAGGACCTGTCAGGGGCATCTCAAGAAGACGCTCCCTGACGGCGGTAGCCGGACGCATATGGTCAAGAACCATTTGCCTCCTGGACTTAGTAACACGCGCCTGCACCCTTGCCAGTGCGTCCATAGACAGCACCAGGCCGTCATTGACGCATGAAAGTGCCACAGGTGGCACAGGGTGGCCTGCCCCCACTTCAGCCCACACCGACTGAAGAAGGCGATAAGAGTGGTTGACAGCACTCATAGCTGCCCTCACACCCTCATCACATAGTGACAGGACTTCCTCATGGTGTCCCTGGGATTTGTACACCAGTGCCGGACCGGGGCCACGCACTCCAGCACTCTGGACACCCAGAACCCGTCGGTCATCCTCGGTAACCGATGGTACCACACCATACCTGTCGTATTCCCCCCGTGGAATACGACACCTCGCCCGCACCTCCCTGGAGGCTGCAGGGAACTGGCCCTTGGTAATCAGCTGCTTACTATAAATAGCCTCTAGCAACTCGATAAACCGTGGATCAAGTCCAATGGACTGTATCCGGGCTGCGGGCAAGATCCCCGTCCTAACCGATGCAACCGACGGACAGGGCGCATCCTCCTCGGCCGTGGCCGAAACCACAGATGGGTCCACCCTGGCTAGCCAAGCCAGAGCCTCAGACCAGTCTGCTTCCGAAAAGGACACACCGTGAACACGTCACCCATTGACGCGTTCACTGACCTACCAGCCACGGCCTCCCGGCTAGGAGCCGCGGCTGACACGCCAGGAACTCCGGTACCATACGGTTCCGCCGCCACCCCATGGAACACACCAGTCCATGGAGTAGGCCCGCACAGAAAACCGTGCGGACCCATAGCAGACACGGAACGGTGGCCAGACACGGGCGCCAACAGCACCCCATGTCTGACCGCCGTACCAGGCGAGATAGGTGAGTACCACGCCTGGCCCGGCACACCCGTCACCATGTCGGCTGGCATCAAACCAACCATCACGGGACCAGTGCCCGGTACCAGATTGGCCTCAACCACGGGTGGAGCCGCTACCCTGGCTTGCGCCAAGCCAGACAGATGGAGGACGGTTCCGTCCAGGATGGAATCGTCCTCCATATTCTCCACCCGTGGCATCACAGGCCGCAGCAACCTCTCCTCCTCGGCCTCCTCGTCTTCAGACCCCGAAGAGTTGTCACTAGACGAAGAAACCGTGGAGCCATCCTGGCGGACGGCTCCCATGCCTGACGGACTGGCCACCGCTACTGGACCACCCGGAGGTGGCCGCAGAGAGACCGAACCCGTCAGGCCAGAGCCCGACGGGACTGCCAGGGGGCTGTACGAGATGGCTCCCTCGGTGACCAGTCCAGAACCCTGTCCAAGGACAGGGTCCGTACCAAGCATGGGGAGAGACTGCCCAACAACCTTCGGCAGCAGGGACGACACCAGCGTGGGCAGAACGCTATGCAGAAAACCCTGCATAGCCGGACCAAACCACGCCGGCGGTGCCATCTCCGCGACCTCCAGCTGAAGACGTGGAGCGCCCCCACCGGCCGAACCGGACTCTCCACGATTTAACTTCGGACCGCCTGACCCCGCGTCAGACCCAGCCAAATTCATCTGGGCTAGGAACTTCAACATCATATCCGCGGACCACACTGCACACACATTACACCTACTATCAAAGTTACATGCAGTACATCTAAAGCAGACATGGTCCTTAAACAGGACCCGGACGAACTTGTGGCACTCGTCACATGATGGCGGGGCTGGCTTGGCCTATAAATAAGCACAAACCTACAATAAGCAAGCAGAACGAGACAAGGATGGAAGGCAGACAATTAATTTTCAAATAAATTGACCATAAATTAACTGAAAACCCTCCCGCACCCCACCCCGCAACGTTACAGCAAAGATCGCATTGATTATGACGACAAGAACGAAGTGGGCATAAATACACCCATAAAATGATCCTCCAGGATGTATAATGGAACCAGGAATCATATCGCATAGCATTCGGGGTATATTTACCAATCAATATAAATTATACTCCTAACGAAAGCCAAAACGATATGTGAAGAAACAACAAAATGTAAACAAACTGCTGTAGCACACGGTAAAACCACAGACCACACATCTAAATCAAGAATTTTGAAACCACCGATCATTGCAAACAGATCGTGATAACACGCAAAACTTGAACATTCCAAAGTTTTCTGGTACCATTTTTAGTACGCAGCACCCAGAACAAGATGCGCGAATTAATGAAAAGATTTTCTTCACATAAACATCCGAGCACCACGGGTGTAACGTCACCCGCTCGGATCTTACGGAGAACGACGTCAGCCGATATTCATGTTACAAATACCGTAGCAAACACCTATTTTCATATCTGCCAATCGCCTGTTGGGGTTAAACAAGGCGACCATCCGGCATATCTCGTTGTTAACACACGTCCCAGATTCTTTGGGGTTAGAAATTGGAACATGCGACACAAACGAAATTTAGAGACCTAAGTCTTTTAACTATGGAATAATAAGGAAATATACGACCTGGTTATCATCGGCGGTATCCATATTATCCAAATATCCTTGCAGAAGAGTCACTAGCTATCACAATCAGACTTTACACAAAGACTTAGACTTTTATTTCTCAATCTTTCCAACTGCTAAAAAGCATGCATTGCTCTTGTTGCTATGCAAACAAGAATGAGCTCGACGGTAGACGGGTACTCGGCAGTTGGGAGCCGAGTACCCGGTTCCAAGGAGTCGGTAACGCTTTCTAAGTCTATAGTCCTAGAGCCAGCTGTCAGGGCCAGCTGTATATCAGAAGTAACAGAATGGTGAGTATTGATCGAAGGAGAATAGGCTTTTTAATGCCAAAAACTCACGATTTTTGTGAATTTCCTCGTAAACACCATATACAGAATCGCTTAAAATAATTTAATGAAACTTGGCATGTGGCTTCTTTTATGATGGGTAGATGTGCCTTTTAAAAGATTCACCTTTATAGGCCCACGATTCTGGGTGAAAATTGGCTTTTTAATGCAAAAACTCACCATTTTTGTCAATTTCCTCGCAAACTCCATATCATACAGAATTGCTTAAAATAATTTGATGATTTACTGGTACTGTATTAATTGTAATGAGTCGGCCATGACCGCCGCTAAGACTGATAACCTCATAGAGGAGAAATATAAAATACATATGGGTGCACTGAGAACAGAACTTGAGGGAAGAATACAGTTAGTGGAGCAGGACCTCAACATGGTCCAGAAAGACATGACTGCTTTCGGAGAAGAACAATCCGAAAATAAATAACAATCCTAAAGCAGAAGTTGACCATAACATAGAAGAAGCGGTAAGGCAGAGTACTAAGGAAATATATGAGAGACAAATCAGAAAAACCCTAGTTATTTTTAACATTCCAGGAAGTGAGAGCAACCCAACTGACCAGAGAATAGCACACGATGAGATTCTTGTAACAAAAACGTACGAGGAAATATTAGAGGTTAGAGTGGAGTTTGAAAAGGTGGTGAGTTTAGGCAAAACGAGTGAGTGAGCAAGACTCCTGAAAGTGGCGATGACAACAGCGAATGGCCACAGTAAAGTACTTGACCTAGCAAAAAAACTAGCAAATTATAGTGATGATGCACATAGAAACGTCTGGATTAAAAGGAATATGACCCATGGAGAGAGAGGATAGAAAAAGACTTATTACCGAACAGGATGCATGTGCACAGTAGTTGGCAAATAAAGGAGAAAAAGCTGTATGGATAATCCGAAGGGGAAGGATGGTGAACGCTCTAAGGAATAAAGCAAACCTGGAAATAACGCCCACAAGAAAAGACACTGCACAGATAAGAAATTAAAGCATAGAAATTTAAAGTGTATATAATCGAATGTAGGAAGTTTCTTAAACAAACGTACATAACTAGTAACATCATCAGGCTACAGGATCCTGACATCTGTTTAACAGAGTTTCTCCGGGGAAAAACCAGCACAACTGCAGGTTCAGCTGTCAGAGTTAAGTAAAGTTCAGGGTTTTATCAACAAACTTATAACACTACTACTTTCAGTTATAATAACATAAACTTTGTCGTTTTAATTTTGTAGCTCGCGAGGGTACATACTGGTCCGCTAATAGATTTCCGCCCATCGCACCACAAGTGCACGATGACCAGGATGGCTCGTTAGCTGCGGATCTCGGGGTTGCGGATCCTGTATGATGTCTCTCCGAGAAATACAAAGACCGACTTCTAGAGCCGGTAGAACACTGATGTTCCAATGGGGCCGTGCGACCATTGCCGCTAAGATTGAACCACACGGTCTCGTCCCAACTATTGGTATCACCTCTATGTTTATCCATACTAATTTAGAGCTATGGAACAATTTATAATTAAACAGTAGAAATGTTAATATATACTATACAAAGAAGATGAATCGTTTGACAGTAAAATGTGCACAATAATACACAATATAGAGCTAGCTGGTGTTCTTTCTACGTGGTGTCGCCGGAGGTACCACACAGGTTCTTGAATCTGCAGAGGTATCCCCGCAAGAGAAGCATCTGCAACGAAATCACTAAGTAGCTTAATATAAGCTAATATACCCCTAACACATACAAAGAAGATATTGCTGTTGCGAGAGGAAAGTGTCTCGCGCGGGCCTCTGTCACAGGAAAAAGCCTTCAACGCCGAAGCAGAGGAAAAGAGCTGGCAAATAGGCGACTCTTTTGTTCAACAGAAAATGCTACATGCTGAAAATCCTAGTGAAGCTAATGTTAAGGTGTTGCATCCTGGTTTACGTGAAGATGGGATGAACGATTTTTGAAGAATTCCCAGGTTACCGTCCTATGTAGTTTCCAAAGATATTGTATTGGTAGATGCCGCTTTATTTATGCGGGCCTTCTGCTATAGTCTAACCTATCATTTAGTTGTTAGAAACGGAAACTAGCTTTGGCCGCAAGTGGCAGGGATCCCTACCTATCTTTAGATACAGTTGTCCAATGGGCGCAGATGCTCAGCTTCCCGTAGGTCGCTTAGGATAGCATCTACCTCCATGGACAACATGTGTACATGTTACGACACAAGGCATCCGAATTCGATGAAAATCCAGCTACCTTGCTCGGCAACCACATAAAACATCACCTGGACAATGGCTACATTTCACATAAGCAAGTTTGATCACTAACATGTCTTTATGGTGGGGGTGGAGAGATGGATAGCCATTGCAAGCATCCTTCCCGTGAGGGTGTGACGAACGCCAGTGCTTCATCCAGACACTCCAACGAATTGGATGGAGATCCGCATCTTGTCCGTCACTGCGTGCTACAGATCTAACAGTTGACCTGTTGTTAGGGTTAAATTCCAATATTCCCAAATATGCACTGTTGGCCGGTAAATAAACTAACTATCTCATAATTATAACTATATGTTTTCGCAGTGCTTCCTTCATTGGCAGGCGTATCTAGTTAGCAAATATCCAAAGATACGGGTGGGGGGGGTGGTGGAAGTCTGTGTAAATCAGCACTTTAACCATCATCGCTCGGAAACCTCCGATAGTTTCCCAGGGTCGGATCAGATCAACGTGCTGATAGGGAAGCCAAACAATTATAAAGCCATACGGCTGGTGGAGCAATATAAAGAGAAGTGGGCCAAGGACTGAGCCTTGTGGTATGCCGCTGGTCACATTTAGTAATTTGGAGTATGTTCCATTAATGATGACCTGTTGCTTCCTCCCTATTAGAAATAATTTGATCCACTTTAATAGTGTTCCATCAATCCCATATGCAGTTAGGTTTTTAGGTAGAAGTTTGTGGGGGACTTTATCAGATGCTTTCATAAAGTCAAAGTAGATGGCATCGACCACCCCTCCATTATCCAATGCTCCAACCATTTTTGTAGTACTGTCAATAGCTGTAGCACAGTAGACAGGCCACTTATAAAACCAAATTGGTTATGTGACAGCATACAGTTGTTGGTTAGGTGTTTCATAATTGGGTCTTTAACAACTGATTCCATTAATTTGCACACCACTGAAGTGAACTGATAGGGTGGTAGTTATCAGGCTCTCGTTTGCCACTTTTTTAAGATAGCATGCAGAGATATTAGCATTAGCCCAACTTTCTGGTATTTTGTCTAAATCTAATGATGCATTAAAGAGAGTGGATAATGGGTTACTAAGAACATTACGTAACTCATATAATAATCTGAGGTGGATTTTCTCAGGTCCTGGAGATTTAGAGGTTTTAATTTTAGACAGTTTATTGTTTACAATATCAGGTATGATGCATACATGGGTCTGGTAATTCCTATTAGGGATTGATGGAGCTTCACCATCCGGTTCTATTTTATACAGAGATTAGAAATATTCTGCTAAAACTTCTACTTTCGCATTGTCATCATTTGTGAATTTTATCTCTTCAGCGTTGCCAGGTATTTGTAAATCTTGGATTCCAGACCTCACTTTCGTCATGGATTGGATATAATTCCAAAATTTGTTGTGGTTATTCTTGGCACTTCTTTTACTCATGAGCATGGGAATATAAAGGGCATACAAAGTGAGATAACGGGTACGGAATATCTAAAAAATATGGTACGGGATGACGGGCATGAATTTGCTCGGGTACGAATTGACTACATACAAATATCGGGGACCAATCTGAAACGTAAACGTTAGATCACATGATACATGATTCGATATAGGTCAATCCATCATGTGACACGTTCCAGCCAATCACCGTTCGTAATTCAATGATTTTCAGGGCAGTGCGAGTCAAAAAACTCCAACTACAAATCCGAAATTCTGAATCTGTAGGCTATCACAATTTTGTAACTGTTATCTATATTTTTCAGCAAATAAGGATTAAAACACGTCTAAATAATACCGTGTCAATAGAATTGGCTAAAACATTATTTGGCCAAATTATCAGGTAATAACCAGGCTACATCTAAATGCAGGGGTGTTTTGTAGAGGAGGTAAATTTTCGTGGTAGTCCGTATCTTTGATTAATTACTCAATTGGCAGTCAGTACCTAATCAGTAGTTCATCTTTACTAACACATGACTAATCATCATACATCTATTAAGTAAAACAAGAATCTGAATTTTAAATTAGGTATGGTATTTTTGGCATTGTAATAATTTAGTGAGAACCCACACACAAATATGCCATGATATACAGTGACCACTCACATAAATTTTGAAAAAATTTCAAGAAACTGGCATATTGATGCTAATCATTTAATCCAAGGATGGGTTGCATTTTACATCTTTGGAAATTTTACCATATGTCCTATATAAAACTAAGAGCAGGATGGAGAACACTTAAGGTTCCGCCATAACAATAGGCACTGCCTTGGGCGGACAACCTGGTATTATTTGTGAATTCGTTTACTTTGGAATTATTGAATAAATAATCTTGAATCTTATGAAAAAACCCAACCCATTGAATAAGCTACTTTTGACATGATTTGGCGATAAATATTGAGTGTACAGACAGGTTAATGAGGCCATTCGGTTTTATGATTGCCACCCTCCTGACACGCACAGGAGCGCGGTCAGTCGCCATCTTTTAGGTATTTGACAAATCTGATTACCTGATTTCCCAAGAGCAAAAGTGCATACATTCCCAGATAACACAGCTTAATGGGCTGATAGCATGCCAATACTATGGCCCAGTATCCGCCCATTAGGCTGCGTTAACAGGGATAAATTTTAATCTATTATGTAACCTACTTTGGCACGACTGCTCACCAGGGGTGAAAGGGCTATGGAGGGGTTAAAAGTGTGAATATCATTAAAAGAATTCCACCCATCATATCATGCTCTCTCTGAAATGATTTAGTGTAATAATTCAGCGTAAGCTCCATGGGTTGGTTGGTCATGTGGCTTGAGAAAACCTATGAGTGAGTTCAGGCCCCTTGTAGAGTAGCTCCTAGAGTGGTGCCTAAATGGCTAGAGTTCATACTCTAGTACTTACTCAAGGCTACTAACCTATGAGTAAGGGTAAGTCGAGACTGTCAAGTAAGTCACATGTTTGTATTGAAATAGTTTGAACAAGTGGTACATCTGCCTGAATTATCATAGAGTAGGAACGAGAGTTTTCACCTAAACGCAGCCTTTATTTTTAATTCAGGATATATTTTAGTCCACACGGACTACGATGGACTCGCTATTCTAAGCCAGTATTGGCTGAGCATAGCGAGTCCATCGTAGTCCCAGTGTTGACTACAGGGTTCGCACGGGTCATGGAAATTCTGGAAAGTCATGGAATTTGAAAATCTAAATTCCAGGCCTGGAAAAGTCATGGAAATTTGTCAATTTGATAAAAGTCATGGAAAATGATAATCTCCCTAAATAAAAATAAAATCTGATGGCATACAAATGTGAAATGGGGAAATAAAGCTCGGAAATACACAATTCCATATCGTTATCGCGGCGATCACATGATTTCATTCATTATCAAAGTCATATGTCCAACCAAAATAAAATGACCCAAAACAACGTAAGAAATAAAATGAGGTTAAATCCCTTCTTATGTTGGTAGGCCATATTAAACTCTTGTGATTGGAGACATTCCACTGAAACTATATCTGGACTGGAAGGAGGCCTCCCAAATAAAAACGGGTTTTGTAACGCCGCGAATGCGAATATCCCAAATTAATAATATATATGTACAGGAGAGAATGTTTTTAAAACAATTTGAGCAATAAATTCACTATTTCCTACTCAGCGTATGCATTCGGCAGTATATTTAGTGGCAAGATTTTTGTTCATTTGGGCGATTTCGTCCCGGCCAAATTGGTTACATTATGATAATTAGATGGCGATGATATCTTGGTCTCGCTAGTGTATGGAGATTCCCCTGTATATTGAACGTATTTCTTGCTCAAAGATGGTTTTATGCGTTCTATTACGGTTAAAGTATGAAATAAACTTGGTAATATTAAAAGAATAACAAGATATTTAGCTGATAAAGGATTATTATTATTTTGAATCTATCGGTAAAGTTACCAATTTTCGTTCGTCTGAAAAATATGTTTTGCAATATTTCTAAACTCTGATTGCGTGTTATATACATGTATAAGGCTTTTTTGGCTCATATTTTGTCAAATTTTCCCATGCGTGTTATCTATTAGTGCGCAACATAATCATAATCATAATCATAACATGTACAGCTTTTTAGGACATTGTATCCTATTATCAGCTAATTCAATAAATTTGGTGATGAGCTACATTATCTAATAGTCATTTTTGGATTACATGGTTTATCTAGAGCTCTATAATTATAGTATGCAGGATGTTGAATAAATAGTTTATCTAGTCTGGTTTTAAAACTATTTAGAGATGGAGCTTCAACAACTTCATATTTGCGAAAGTAACAATTTTATTGGGTTAGGGATTGGATTTAAATTTGTTCTTGAACACCTTGTCCAAATAGAAGCCTCGGCTCTAAGCCTTAAATTTGTTCAAAATTTTTTTTAATTAAAGAAAAAATGTCAATTTGCAGACCAAGTGAAGACTATTTTATAAAAAAAATGTTCAACAATAGTCTTCTCTTGGTCTGCAAATGGACATCTCTCAAGACCATGCGTGACAGAAGCCGGCTTTGGCTGATATGAGTGTTAAAGGGTTAATAGACAATTTTTGGGGTCAAAATCTTTACTGGAAATGGCCATATTGCTTTTTACCATTTTGACCGATTTCAAAAATGTTAGGCTGAAACGATACTACATGTATGATCATAGGCTCTAGAACTTCCATTCAGAATTTTTATTCATCAATTTTTTATGTGAAAACCTCAGATTTTATTAAAAATGTGCCAGATTTTCTCACATGTTGACCCTTTGCCCTAGATAAAGTGAATTCCATATGATTCACTATATGCTGTTGAACATTTTGAAACAAATTTGACTGTCTTTGACCTAGCTATTGATTCTTGGAGGTCATGGAATTTCTTAATTTTAGTCATGGAAAGTCATGGAATTTCAAATACTGAAAGGTGTACAAATCCTGTGACTAGATATATGTATGCTTGTCACATCGCTGGCTCGCTGCACTGGGTGATCATGCGATAATGAATAAAATTTTATATTTGTATAGTCATCTACCTGTATATATTATATCTCTCTGCCTCAACAGGTAATAACTTGGTCATAATGAGTGCTCCTGGCTTTCCGCCAGGTCGTGATACTCGTAAGGATGATATGCCAATCTCAAGTGGTGTAGGACGACCTCCAGAGGCTGGTGCCCGCACTGTGACAGTTCCAGCAAGTCAAGCTGCAGAGATGATGAAATGTCTTCAGGTATTAGCAGGCATCGATATTTCAGAGTTTATCGCAACCTATTTTCTGGTCTCATGATCTGTGTTGGATAGGAACCTACCGGAAGCTGAATTATATAATGAATATTCTTACATAGTTTTAATCAGCATCATTTCTTCTTTCATTTGACACCTCACATGTCATGATACCTCTTAAGCTGATGTAGTTATAACAAAATAGAAGATGACCACCCATGTACATTTTCAAAAATAGACCACTGTAAATCACGATCCCATTTGAACCTGTAATCTCAGTATTTCACTTACTACAGTAATGATTTATGTAAGCTGTTGAATATTTTGAAACCAGTTTGACTGGAAGCTACACCCCCTCCCCCCCCCCCCCCCCCCCCAACTAATGGAGGAATCCAGATTTAGCTATGCTCACCCATCTCTAGCTAATCTCCACCGACTCTTTGTCCATGTTGGGATCGATTTATCCGTACATTCCCTGAATTTCAATTACTAGAAAACTATACAGGTAAGCTGTTGAATATTTTGAAACTAATCTAAGTATGGCAGCAACAGCGCCCAGTCAAATTAGTGTCAAAATATTCAACAGCATGCTTATTAAATAGTAAAAACATACAATTTGTACAACCTGACGAACTATTAAGCATTTAAGATGCACTAAATTCGAGTCATTCATGATGTAATTGATTATGACATCATCCTACATGTCACGTAGTTGATTATGACGTCGTATGAATATGATGGATAAATTGGATTCCTCCATTAGCTCTGATCCCCAAATAGGCTTAATCCGGCTCTACACACGCTTCTTTTTAAGACCACAAATTGCTACAGATATAGAGAACGTCCCTCATAGGGAGAGCCATTCATGAATAAGTTCAGATCTTGAATATTTGTATTGCTGATTATGAAAGAAGGACCTAAATTCAGTTCAATTTGAATGCCCTAATTAACCCTTTAATGGTCATACTGGCCTCTATTATGGTCTTGTGGCATGTCCATTTACAGGCCAAGAGAATACAATTTTTATCACACCCCTCCCCCAAGAAAAATTGGGTGGGGTGGGAGGGGCCAATGGGGTATTATGTGATGGCATTTATGGGCGGGCGGCAGTGGTTTCCGCACGATAACTCAGCTACCGATTATTGGATCGCTTTGAAACTTCATAGGATGATCTGATATCCAAGATGACTGGCAGCCATCTTGAAAATTTGTTTCCTCACAATAACTCCACTACCGTTTATCGGATCGCTTTGAAACTTCGTAAGCTAGTTGGACTAGGTCTGAGGAAGAATTCGACGATCCTCCCAAATCCAGGATGGCCACCAACCACCGGTGGCCATCTTTAAAATTGGTTTCCGCATAATAACTCCGCTATCGTTTATCGGATCATTTTTAAAGTAGTTGGCGGCCATCTTCAAAATTCGTTTCTGGATGATAGCTCTGTTTGTTACCATTTATCGGATCACATTGAAACTTGAGAGGATGGTTGGATTAGGTCTGAGAAAGAAACCTATCAAAATCAACGATGATCTGAAATTCAAGATGGCCACCGGACACTGTTGGCCATCTTGAAATTTTGTTTCTGCACAAAAATTTGTTTGCGCACGATAGCGCCGCTATCGTATAGATAATAGCGGACCTCTGAAACTTCATAGGATGATTGTATTAGGTCTGAAGAAGAAACCTATCGAAATCAACGATAATCCGAAATCCAAGATGGCCGTCAGCCACTGATGACCATCTTGAAAATTGGTTTCTGCACAATAACTCTGCTGTCATTTATTGGATCGCTTTGAAGCTTCATAGGCTGATTGGACTAGGTCTGAGGAAGAAACATATCAAAATCAATGATGATCCGAAATCCAAGATGGCCGCCGGACAATGGTGGCCATCTTGAAAATGTATTTCCGCATGATAATGCCTCTATCATATAGTGGATCGCTTTGAAACGTGAGAGAATGGTTGGACTGGGTGTGAGAAAGAAACCTATCAAAATCAATGATGATCCAAAATTCAAAATGGCCGACACCCACCAACGGCCATCTTGAAAATTGGTTTCCACTCAATAACTCCGCCATCGTTTATAGGACCATTTTAAAACTTCATAGGCTAATTGGACTAGGTCTGAGGAAGAAACCGATCAAAATCGACAGTGATCCAAAATCCAAGATTTCCGCCAACCACTGGTGGCCATCTTGAAAATTGGTTTCTTGATGATAACTCTGTTACCGTTTATCGGATCACATTGAAACTTTAGAGGATGGTTGGACTAGGTATGGGGGAGAAACATATCGAAATTGATCATGGTTTCCGAACAATAACTCCATTTCCGTTTAACAGATCGCTTTGAAACTTTATAGGGTAGTTGGACTAAGCCTGGAGAAGAAACCTATCGAAGTTGACGATGATCCTAAATCCAATGTAGGCCGCCAGCCACTGATGGCCATCTTGAAAGTTAGTTTCCGAATGATAACTCCAATTTTGTTTAGTGGATCGCTTTGAAACTTAATATGATTCCTGGACAAGAGGAAGAAACATATCGAATTTGTAGATGATCTTAGGTTCAATATGTCCGGCCGAATATTGGTTTCTGAACTATAACTCCATGCAGGGATGGGTCAATTCCATTTTATCAATTCCAATTCCACCTCAATTCATTATATCAATTCCAATTCCACCCAGACAAGTTCAATTCCAATTCCATTTTATCAAGTCCAATTCCAATTCCGTACTAATATTTACTTGAAATCAACATTGTTATATTTTAACCCTTTAATGCCCAAGATTGGCAAAACAAAACTAGATTTATCATTAGCAAATGTCCATTTGCAGGATAAGAGAAGACTATTTTTTTTAAATTTAACAGTGCAATGACTGACTCAGTTATAGAATCAGACATTCCACTGGTAAATTTTCAACAATAGTCTCGTAGCATAAATATATATGATCATTCCTCAAGACCAATACAGAAGGCATTTTTGTCTGGATGCTCCGTTAATATTTAAAACAATTAGAATAAAAAGTGTTGTTGCCAATTAGTAGTTATATCTTTCAGTCAAATTATTGCCCAAAAATTCAACATTCAGCAGAGCTTATTTTTAGTTCATTTGACTTAATTATAGCTTAATGCGGGAGTTTTTTTCTGATGAATATGACTAAAGGTTAATGCTATGTCTAATCATTATAGATACATGTAAACCTTGCTATATAAATGTTGCATTAAAAAGCATTAGAATACAATTTCTTCTTTGATCAATACTCACCATTCTATTACTTCTGATATACAGCTGGCCCTGACAGCTGGCTCTAGGACTATAGACTTAGAAAGCTTTACTGACTCCTTGGAACCAGGTACTCGGCTCCCAACTGCCGAGTACCCGTCTACCATAGAGCTCATTCTTGTTTGCATAGCGACAAGAGAATACATGCGTTTTGCAGTTGGAAAGTCTTAAGATTGTTTAAGCCTAAGTCTTTTTACTGTGATTAATTGTGATAGCTTGTGCGTTCTCAAAAGGATATTTTGGATTAATATGGATGCTTCCGAGGATATCAGGTCGTATATTTCCATGTTATTCCATAGTTAAAAGACTTAGGTCTCTAAAATTTTCTATGTGTCGCATGTTCCAATTTCTAACCCCAAAGAATCTGGGACGTGTGTTAACAACGAAATATGCCAGATGATCGCCTTCCTTTAAATCCCCAACAGGCGATCGGCAGATATGAAATTAGGTGTTGGCTTATCGGTGTTTTAACACGATGATCGGCTGACGTCGTTCTCCGTAAGATCCGAGCGGGTGTCGTCACACTCGTGTTTCTCGGATGTTTATGTGAAGAAAATGTTTCATTAATTCGCGCATCTGATTCTGGGTGCTGCGTACTTTAATTGGTACCAGAAAACCTTTGGAATTTTCAAGTTTTGCGTATTATCACGATCTGTTTGCAATGATCAGTGGTTTCAAAATTCTTGATTTAGATGTGTGGTCTGCGGTTTTATCGTGTGCTACAGCAGTTTGTTTACATTTTGTTGTTTCTTCACATATCGTTTTGGCCTTCGCTAGGAGTATAATTTATATTTATTAGTAAATATACCCCGAATGCTATGCGATATGATTCCTGGTTCCGTTATGCATCCTTGAGGATCAGTGTATGGGTGTATTATTGGCCGCTTCGTTCTTGTCGTCATAATCAATGCGATCTTTGCTGTAACGTTGCGGGGTGGGGTGCCGGAGGGTGACAGCTAATTTATGGTCAAAATATTTGGAAATTAATTGTCTGCCTTCCATTTTTGTTTCGTTCCGCTGGCTTATTGTAGGTTTGTTTTTTTATAGGCCAAGCCAGCCCCGCCATCATGTGTCGAGTGCCACATATCGTACGGGTTCTATGCAAGGACCATGTCTGTTTCTACTGTACTAAGTGTATTCTTGACAGTAGGTGTAACGTTTGCGCTTTGTGGTCGGTCGATATGATGCTTAAGTTCCTTGCCAGAAGGACTTGGCAGGGTCTGACGCGGGGTCAGGCGGTCCGAAAGTAAATCGTGGAGCGTCCGTTTCGGCCCGTGGGGGTGTTCCATGTCTGCAACCGGAGGTGGCGGAGATGGCACCACCGGCGTGGTTTGGTCCGGCTAGGCAAAGTGTCTTGCATAGCGTTCTGCCCACGCTGTTGTCGTCCCTGCTGCCAAAAGTTGTAGGGCAGTCTCTCCCCATGTTTGATTCGGACCCTGTTTCGTACGGCCCCCTGGCAGTCCTGTCGGGCTCCTGCCTGATGGATTCTGTCTCTCTGCGGCCACCTCCGGGTGGTCCAGTAGCGGTAGCTGGTCCGTCAGGCATGGGAGCCGTCCACCAGGACGGCTCCACGGTTTTCCTTGTCTAGTGACGACTCTTAGGGGTCTGAAGATGAGGAGGCCGAAGAGGAGAGGGTGCTGCGGCCTGTGAGGCCGTGGGTGGAGAGCATGGAGGTCGATTCCGTCTTGATGGAACCATCCTCCATCTGTCTGGCCTGACGCAAGCCAGGGCAGCGGCTCCGCCCATGGGTGAGGCCACTCCGGTACCGGGCACCGGTCTCGTGATGGTTGGTTTGCTGCCAACCAACACGGTGATGGGTGTGGCTGGCCAGGCATGGTACTTACCTATCTCGCCTGGTCCGGCGGTCAGACATGGGGTGCCGTTGGCGCCCGTGTTTGGCCACGGTTCCTCAACCGCTACGGGTCCGCACGGTTTTCCGTGCAGACCTACTCCATGGACTGGTGTGTTCCATGGGGTGGCGGCGGAACCGTACGGTACCGGAGTTCCTGGAATATCAGCAATGGCTCCTAGCCGGGAGGCCGTTGCGGGTAGGGCCGTGAACATATCAACGGGTGACGTGTTTATGGGAGTGTCCTCCTCGGAGACGGATTGGTCTGAGGCTCTGGCTTGGCTAGCCAGGGTGGACCCGTCTGTGGTTTCGACCACGGCCGAGGAGGATGTACCCCGTCGATCGGTGCATCGATTAGGACAGGGATCTTGCCTGCAGCCCTGATCCAGTCTGTTGGACTGGATCCATGGTTTATGGTGGTGCTTGATACTAGTTATAGCAAACAACGCATGAACAAGGGCCAGCTTCTTGCAGCCTCCATGGAGGTGCGGGCGAGGGGTCGTATTCCACGGGGAGAATACGACAGTTATGGTGTTGTCCCGTCGGTCACCGAGAATGACCGCTGGGTACGGGGTGTTCAGAGTGCTGGAGCGGGTGGCCCCGGTCCGGCACTTGTGGACAAGTGCCAGGCACACCAGGATGAAGTCCTGTCCCTATGCGATGAGGGTGTGAGGGCAGCTATGAGTGCTGTCAACCATTCGTATCGCCTTCTTCAGTCGGTGTGGGCTGAAGTGGGGGCAGGCCACCCTGTGGCCCTTTCGTGCATCAATGACGGCTTGGTGCTGTCTATGGACGCACTGGCAAGGGTGCAAGCGCGTGTGACAAAGTCCAGGAGGCAAATGGTTCTTGACCATATGCGTCCGACTACGGCAGTCAGGGAGCGTCTTCTTGGGACACCCCTGACAGGCCTTTGCATCTTCGGTGGCCAGGCGCGGGCCATCCTAGAGGACACTGCCAGCATTGTGCAGAATCGGTTGGCGGTAAACCTACAGCTGGAGCTAGTGAGGCAAGCGCACGCACTAGGGGCTGTAGGGAAACCGTTAGCTGCCCAACCTTCGAAGAAGCAGAAGAAGCAGAATGGCAAGGCGAAAGCTAAGCCTACTGCGACTTCTGCTTCGTCTGTATTTTCTCAGCCGCCGCTGGCTAAGAAAGCCAGGAAGGTTGTGGGGGCCCCTACCCTCCCTAATGTTGCTCCTGATCGCCCTAGAGGCGGGAAGGGGAAGGGTACGGGTAAGTCCTCCAAGGGCGGAAAGAAGGGAGCGGATCATACCTGAGGGTACGAGAGCTCCCTTCATATCCGCCTGGACCGCACCTGTGCGACAGGAACAGCGGTGCCAGTTATACCTGCCGAGCCAAGACGGAAATGGTTCTCTCTCGTTAAGAAAGGGGGGTGGAGCGGACCGCGAGCCGGACAACCCCGTTAGACGTCGAGGCGTCTATGGTGGGTGGAAGGCTCATGCGTTTCGTCGAGGCCTGGCGAGGTGTGATGTCAGACGGTCTGGTCCTGGGATGGTTATCCCAGGGGTACATACCAGAGTGGTGGGACTTTCCGCCGCAGAATCTGTCTTTGGCACCTGTCTGGACACCCGTACCACGGGAACCAGACAAGTTAGAAGCTATTAAAAACGAAGTGTCAGGTTTGCTTCTGAAGGGAGCAATAAATCCAGCGAACCAGAACACTCCAGGCTTCTATTCCAATATGTTCCTTGTCCCCAAGAGCACAGGGGGATGGAGACCCGTACTCAATCTCAGGCCATTGAATTGGTTTATCCATACGCCTCGGTTCCAGATGGAAACGCCGAGGTCGGTAATGGCAGGATTGAGGAAGGGTGTGTGGTGTGTATATCGATCGATCTGAGTGATGCATGTTCCCACATTCCTATGAACGGGAGTTGTCACAGGTTTCTGAGAGTTGCGTTTTAGAATCTAGTATGGGAGTTTAAACCTCCCATTCGGCCTGTCGACAGCTCCAAGGGGTTGTCACCAGACTGGTCCTTGTGGTGACAGCGTTTCTCACAAAAGATAACGTGGCGCTTCACACCTACATAGACGATTGGCTGATCATCAGCCAGGTTAGAGGTGGATACTGCTCGGAATCTGAAGTTGCTTTCAGATCTAGGCTAGATAGTCAACAAGGAGAAATCTGAGTTGACACACCACTCAACATTTCGTTTATTTAAGGATGCGATTCGATCTCGAGGAGGGCAGGGTTTTTTACCCGTCAGAGTTTCTTCAGATGCTGGGCATGATGGTCTCCATGTAGCAGGTATACCCGTACACTGCTCGTATGCGAAGACCTATCCAGTTGTATCTGATGTCTCTGTGGAAGCAGAGAATAGAACCCCTGTCAAAACTGGTGCCATTTTTGGAGCCAATAATGTCGCATCTTGTAGGGTGGGAACAAGCGTCAGAATCTCCTAGTAGGAATTTTTTCGCTGCACCTACCCCAACCCCAGCTGTCCGTGTACACGGATGCATCGTTGGAGGGATTGGGGCCCTACCTGGGAGAACACCAGGTCTCGGGCACATGGACGCTCCAAGAGAATCAGCTCCATATCAATCTGTTGAAGTTGATGGCAGTGGAACTGGCATTGGAAAGGATTTCTTCCAAAAGTCAGGGGCAGGGCAATATTGATACGGTCGGGCAACTCGACAGTAGTATCATACAGAAATCGCCACGGCGAGACCAAGTCACCCACACTATGTATCTAAGTGTGGCACTTGATTCAGTGGTGCAGGAATTACTCGGTTGTTTTTAAAGCAGCTCATATTCCTGGGCAATTGGACATTCTGGCAGATGCTTTGTCTCGCAGACAGAGAATTCTGCCAACAGAATGGTCTCTCAACCCTCCAGTTCTTCACAGGATCTTCGAGCATTGGGGCAAACCCAACGTGGACTTGTTCGCCACAAGGGAAAATGCTCAAATCATGATTATTGTCTCGCCGATACAGATCCTAATGCCGTCGATACAGATGCTCTGGCGTTAAGCTGGAGAGGGATGCATGCTTACGCGTACCCACCCACCATTCTTCTACCGAAGATAATGGTGAAGATCAGGGAGGAACCGTGCCTGGTCCTGCTATAGCGCCATTTGGCCCAGCAGGGCGTGGTTCACGGATCTTCGAGGTTTGCGGGTGGAAAATCCAGTGCAGTTACCAGAGATTCCGAACATAATCTCCCAGGCCAAGGGACGCTTCCTACACGAGCGTCCCGAAATGTTATTGACTGCGTGGTTGTTGTCAAACAACATTCCACGACGGAGGGCTTTTCTCGACATGCTGCAGATTTCATCGCAGCTGCGAGAGGGAGGTCAACCTTCAAGTCATATAACAACAAGGTTAACGGATTTGCAGACTGGTGTGAGTAAAAGGGTATTGTTACCTTTCATTCCACTATTCAGCAAATAGCAGACTTTCTCTGTGAGCTGTTCTTTTCAGGACTAGCTCCTGTCACAATTGCTGAATACAAGTTTGCTTTGGCATCAGTTATCCCTTGTCTAGCCAACAGGGATAGTCCAGAGGTGGCCCAGTCGAGTGTGATGGTGAAGGGAATGAGCAATCTCCGACCGAGACAACCGGTAGTCATTCCAGCCTGGAGTCTATCTTTAGTGCTTAATGTACTTGCCAAGCACCCTTTCGAACCATTGCGTTCGGCTAGTCTAAAGCATTTGACTCTAAAGGCGGTCTTTCTATTGGCAGCTTCCTCAGCTAGAAGGCGCAGTGTGATCCATGCACTTTCAGCAGAGAGGGACCGATTTATTGTCTCCAGAAAGGGTCTGCGTTTACTGCCAAGAGCAGAGTTTATGTCAAAGATTCAATCTTTGAGATATCCCGGCAAACCGATCGTTATACCGAAACTAAGTAGGTTTGATCGTGATGCCAGTGTCTGGTGCCCAGTCCGTGTTTTGACTAAGTACAAAACGGACAGACTCGTTACGGTCGAATGATAGACATCTGTGGATCTGCCATAAGGAGCCATATGGCGCCGCATCCGTGGATTCTATCTCTCGTTGGGTAGTCGAATGCATTCCGACTACCCGTGAGATTACGACTGGACACCAAGTGCAATACGCAAGGGCACGATGTTAGAGGAATAGCTGCCTCTTCCGCCTTTTTTACAATGGTGTTCCATTTAAGGACATCATGGCTGTTGCACAATGGCACTGTGAGTCCTCTTTCACGGATTACTATATGAGGGATGTGTCAGACTTCGCCATTCCACTCGCTTTAGCTGTTTTGAGACGATAGCTATATGACCACACTGCTCTTCTTCCTTTTTTGGCATTCGTAAGAAAGAATTAAGAAGCAGACATGGTCGAGCGAGAGGATATCAACCAGATTGTGTCACTGATGGCCGGACAAGTAAATGGTTGGAGGCTCCAGGTCTGAAATCCAAATATCATGAGGTAATTCAGCATTGAGAGTGTTTTGTATTATGTCTATATATCATGATCATTCATCTTATATATTCATGCTCATTCCCAGGCTAATATATGCAAAGAGCAGTTAACCCTCATATTTGTGTTTTCAGGCGAGATGCATGTTCGTGAGTTCTCTCCCTTTTCTTAGGAGAAAAAAGGGGGTGGGGGGGGGGCAGTGATGCGAATGTGATTCGGTTCCGTTAACTTGATGGTCATTTTAGGTCTCCATTAGTCAAGTTTAAGTCTAGCTCTTTCTCCAAGGGGCAAAAGTAGCAGTTATGGCTTGCCCCTTCCCACCAGGTTACTGACCAAATCTGGTGTATATCAGAAGTAATAGAATGGTGAGTATTGATCGAAGGAGAATGAAGGAAATTTCAAGTTCCCTTTCTCCGAGATCTAACAATACTCACCATTCTATTACGGACCCAGCCTCTCAGCCCCACGGAGGCAAGCCATGAGTTTCTCTTGTTTGGTGGCTATGCAAACAATATGAGCTTCATGGTAGACGGGTACTCGGCAGTTGGGAGCCGAGTACCCGGTTCCAAGGAGTCGGTAAAGCTTTCTAAGTCTATAGTCCTAGAGCCAGCTGTCAAGGCCAGCTGTATATCAGAAGTAATAGAATGGTGAGTATTGTTAGATCTCGGAGAAAGGGAAATTGAAATTTCCTTCAGTATATTGTACAGTACTGGGGGAGAGTACTGAGATGATGTATGAAGAGTTTGAATAACACCTCAAGTCCAGGTGTCTGTTTTAAAAGCTAAGACGTTTCACAGAGGGGTTTGTTCAATGATTCTTTTGTTATGTAGGAGGGTATAATTACAGGGCAATTATCTTGTAATGTACTGCTTTCTTTACGCATTTCATTCCATGCAGATGATAGTTATTACTTTACTGAACACTATTGCTGACATCTTGATGAATAAATTAAACACAATTTGGTTATCTTGGTTCTACATGTAGCTTATATATTTGAAATCATTTTAACTAATTTGCATGATTTTAAAGATGGGATGATTTCATAGCAATGAAACTCTGTTTCCAGGGAATATAGAATGAAATAAGTTCAAGATCAGCAGCTTTGATTGAATAAAAGAGGTACAAAGCTCATGTAGGATAAAAGGCTTAATTGGTCACTGGTCAGGGAGAATTGAGTTAATTCAATAATGTATTAAAGTTCATAGCATTTATCAGATCTTTATTTTGTCAATTCAGAGAGAGATTTACCACTGGAATTACAGGCTCAGGTTATCCAGCTAACCACTCCAGTGGTAAATTTTCAAAAATAGTCTTCCATTGGCCTGCCAATGAACATTTATCAAACTCATTGCAGGTGGTTTGACTGGCTTAGGTGTTAAAATAGTTACGGGCTAATTTGCTGATCACTGAATGTTCAGTAAATCTAGGACAAATACGATTGGAATTGAATTGGAATTGATCAATTCCTGTCAATTCAAATTAGTAATTCCAATTCCAATTACGGTGTATAACCTCCAAAAGGGACTTAATTCACCTTTCCAAAGTATCCCTCCATCATCTGACCTCATATGATGTCATAATCAGTCATTACGTCACAAAGGGTTCCATATAGACCGTCATCAAATCTCAAATGGTCCGACATGTTGTATGAATTGTATGTCATTGTAATTCTTTGCTATTTAATAAACGTGCTGTTGAATATTTTGAAACTAATTTGACAGCAACAGCGCCCAGTCAAATTAGTTTCAAAATATTCAACAGCTTACCTGTATAGTTTTTTGGAAATTGATAGTGAGTGTATTCAGAGATCGATCAATCCCAACACGAGCGAGCTGTGGGTGGAGCTTAGCTAGAGATGGGCAAGGCATAGCTAAAACCGGAACGGTCCATTCTCTTGGGAATTGGAAGAGAATTTGAACAGAGGAAAACTTATTATTTTATATATTTTTATAAGAAATGGAATTGTATTTGCTATGCATGTCTACAGCTATTCTAACTCTATGGAACGGCCTGCCAAGATTCTATAATCTTGTTATTCGGCATGTTATGCCTTATTACCACTTTAGAGTAATAAAATGCGAAAGTTACTGCTATGCGAGAATCCCAGAAGTTTGTTTGTTTATGATGACTATAGATATGCAATTCAACTATATAAATATACCGATCCAAATCAGAAATCATCCATTCGCAGCGTGGGAAAATCAAAGTAATCTTTTCATATCTTAATATAGTTTTTATCGAGATGTTGTAACATGAGTTTCGTCGTAATATGTATTTCCGTGATTGCTGTATGATATTTTCTTCACCGTGGATTTAAGTGATGATTTTCCAAATTGGTGTCTAGATATCCACAGATAATAATCACTAAACCCGATAATGTTGCAACACCATTAAAAACACTGTTCAAAGGATGTCATGTGTCTTAGCGATACAGAAGAATTACCAGTTTTGAAGAACAGTAAAAAGGTGATATGTGCATTGCAAATCACTAACAAATTTCAATCCAAACGTGTGTAACTAACAATGAAAAGATGACCATTTTTCAATTTTACCACTGCAATGACCGGCTTGAAAGATGGGTCTCTTAAAATCAAGCGTATTGTTGCTTTTTCAATCAATATTGAACTACTGAAAGGTTCCTCAAACTACTGAAAATCAGCTGCTGAAAGGGTGTGTCAAACTACTGAAAATCATGGACTTTACACCTGAAATTACTGATGGTTGGCAGGTGTGGTGTATGCATGTGTGTATATGTGTTTTGATTTTGAATGCTGTTTACCATACAATGTATGTTTGTCTTTAACTATTTGTTCTAGAATCTTCCTAAGAGCCTCGCAACCGCCCGACCTATTGCTCCTGCTCCAATGGCCGTTCAGCAGCCAGCCACAGCCATAGCAGCAGCTGCTGCGGCGGCAGCAGCAGCGGGATCCAGTACCGGAGCATCGCTTTCTAATATACTTCAACCCAGTGAGTAACAAGCACTATACACAGAGACAATCCCATTTATAATAATGACCACGTCCAAAAGCAGAAAAATGTGGTCGCATAAAGATATTGATGAAAGTCAATGGGTGATGCTGATGTCATAGTAAAAATATGTCACTCATTAGCTAATACATCGCAATAAAATAACATATCTCTGTCGTTAAAGTACAAAGTTCTGTCACTAAATGTTTGAATTCAGTGTTCGTACTGGTCATGGAAAGTCAATGGAATTTGAAAATTAAAATTCCATTCCTGGAAAGTCATGAAACTTGAAAATTAAAATTCCAGGCCTGGAAAGTCATAGTAAATCAGGATTTTTTTTATCGTAGGTCATGGTTAAGTCATCGAAAATGGTAATCATACAAAAGAAAATAAATTTGTTAGCATAAATTTCGGCCATCACTTCTATGCGATAAAATCATGGTGAGAGCTTATCAAAACAATGATTTGGATTAGTTGTTACACGATGCGATATTAAAACATTTTGTCAGATCGTAATTTATGTAGTTACAGCATAAACACAAATCTCTTAGATATTAATTCTTAGAGGTCATGGAATTTGTTAATTTTGGTCATGGAAAAGCTAGTAATTTCAAACAGAAAAAGATGTACAAACCTTGTACCCTGTACAAAGTGAGCGAAGATTAGCTAGAAATGGGCGGGGCATAGCTTGAAATTGATCGGTCAATGGACATTTCCAGTTTTAGCTATGCCCCGCCCATCTCTATCTAAACTCCACCCACACCTCGATCCTCGATTGCCCTAGAGCTAGAACAATTTCCTGAAAACTATACTGTTAAGCTGTTGAATATTTTATAACTAATTTGACTGGGTGCTATTGCTGCAGTCAAATTAGTTTCAAAATATTCAACAGAATATTTATTAAATAGTAAAGACATACAATTCTTACAACAACGCATCGTCTGACTTCAAATATTCATTATGATGTCATTCTACACATCACGTACATATAGTTGATTATGATGTCATATGATAGATGGATAAACTTAGAAAGGTCCATTGATCCTGTTTTTAGATGGCATTCACAGATAACCATTGATGACTAAACTATTCACTTGCTTTTCCTGTCAATAATGAATTATATCCTTATGTTATTGCAGGAATGCTAGTGACAGCCACAGCAGGTACTAAAATTCTGAGCACACCGCAGTCACTCACTGTAACCGCACACAGTAACAGCGCTACAATCACCACGACAACGGCGGTTACAGCTGCACCCAGAATGCAACAGGCACCTCATCATTCACTTCCTATTCATCACACAATTGCCACAGCTACAACAACTTTACCGTCCCAGGCAAACGTGATTCAGTTGACCGGGAATTTATCGACAAACCCGATGGCTTTGAATTCCATTATCCGTGGTGCAAGTGTGGGAGCTTCGCATATTGTTACCACATTCCCATCACATTTACCTAGAGGTACGTTTTATTAATGGGTAACATTTTAATTATGTTTTAAGTTTTCATAACATAGGTTTGTGGTGTCCGATATAACCATTCACTCATGTTACTAACCAAAGTAGTTACTAGCCAAAGCAGGTGAATGAGTCAGGCAATGAATGCATTAACACTGTCACTGATGAATTTCCAATATCTCATTTCCAAGGCAACCATGTGGGAAACTGTTAAATATTTTGAAATTAATTTGACTGGAAGCCGTTGCTGCCATAGACAGCAACGGCTTCAAGTCAATTTTATTTCAAAATGGTCAACAGACATGACAATCGGTTTAATATTGTTAAGAATATACATTTTCAGAGAGTTGTTTGTGAAATGGTTAATGTGCATTATGGTAATTGGATATATACACGTAGTACGGCGCTGTACAGGGTATTGCCACCCTCTTTCTTTGATTCTGTCGTTTGAATGGTCAACATGTGTCATGAAAATTAAAAATTTGTTGCTTATTGATTTGTCCTTTTGCGTGTCAGGAGAGGATTATTTTCAGAGCTTATGCCATGTCGACGTCCCTCTGGCCATCCGGCGTCCGGCAACTTTTGCTTATAAATGCTACTTCTCATTAACCGCTTGTCAGATTTCAAATTAATTTACATGAATGTTCCTATGGGAGTAGGCTTTAGAACTGGAAGAACCCTAAAGTGGTATGCTTCAGAGCTTGTATACAGAATTTTGATTGGTCAATTTGTTCAGTGGCCATCTTGGATTTTCTGTAAATTTCTGGAAATCACTTTAAAGCCTACTCCTCGATAACCACAGAGTTGATTTTAATCATACTCGGATGGAAGAGCCCTAGCATAATAGGCTTCAGAACATGTGTACAGAATCTGAATTGGTCCATTTTTTTGGTGGCCATCTTGAATTTTCCGAAACATGGCGGGAAATCATTTAAAACATTACTCCTCATTAACTTCTTGACCAGACTTGGCTGGAAGGATACTAGGCTGGTAGGTTGCAGAACTTTTATACAGAATTTTGATTGGTAAATTTTTCTGGCAGCCATCGTGGATTTTCTGAAAAAATCTATTAAAAAGGCTATTCGTCATTAACCACTTGAATGAGTTCAAGCAAACCTGGCTGGAAGGACCCTAAAGTGGTATGCTTCAGAGCTTGTATACAGAATTTTGATTGGTCAGTTTGTTCCGTGGCCATCTTGAATTTTCCATAAAATGGTGGAAATTGTTTAAAACACTACTCTGAGACCATTAACAGCTTGGTCGATTTCAACCAGACTGGCTGGAATGAGCCTAGGGTGGTAGGCTTCAAAACTTGTATACAAAATTTTGATTGGTCAATTTTTCTTGTAGCCATTTTGGATTTTCTGAATATTTTGTGAAATCAGTTAAGACTAGTTCTCATTAATCGCTTGGCTGATTTCAAGCAAACTCAGCTAAAAGAATGCTAGGCCGGTACGCTTCAGAATTTTGACAAATTTTGACGGCTTTGATTTTGATGGTGGACATCTTGGATTTTCCGAAAAATCAGAATTTGTATAAAATGCTACTCCTCATTAATCTCTAGGGCAATTTCAAACAAATTTGGATGGAAGGATCCTATTGTCGGAGCTACTAAAAATATATTCATAATGTTAATAGGTCAGTGTTTTGGCTGTCATCTGTGATTTTCTGAAAGTTTTATGGAACCATTTAAAAACTGTACTCCTTCAATCAATGGCCTGATTTCAAGAAAACTTGGGTGGAATGATCCTATGATGGTAGGCTTCAACATATTAAACCAGAATCTTGATTGGTCAATTTTTTGGCGGCCATCTTGGATTTTCCGACAATCATCCATCATGTCTATTTTTATGCAAATGGTTTAAATGCAATGGTCCAGGTGAGCGCCACATGCCCCTGGGCCTCTTGTTTAAAATTACCCTTGAAATTATTGATTCTCTCATGTCTGTTGTTAAGCCAGTCATTCCAGTGGTAAGATTCCATAAATACCCCGCAAATAGGCATTTGTCAAGATAACTACAAAGGAAGGTTTTGACCTGTTAAACCATGGAATCCCAGTATCTTAATTTCAACGCAATGATACAGGTTGTTGATTATTTTGTAGACAGCAACATCGTCCACTAAAGTTGTTGAAAAATGTACACCGGTTCCTTTACTATTAACAACAGTGAAAGATAGAATCTAGACATCAGAGTGGTATGGTTAACCCGTGTCATGTTGATTGCAAGAAGTTATTTGTTACAGTACTTACAGATGATCATGAAAGATAGACTGTGTACATTCTGCTAACAATGTTGCTGAAAGGTGTTGCTGTCTTTAACAGCAACATTATTTCCAAAATGAGCGCCAGAAATTGTTCAAATTTATTTGACAGACAGATGTTTGGGATAAATCATGCTTGTCGATTGCTGCAGTGAGTGTGTGAACCAGTGCGTAATTTACAAGATTTGAAATTAGCATTAGACGCTAACACGAGGCTACTACAAATAGTTGTAGTATTGTTTATGTCTGACTAGACTAGATAAATTTTATATCGTGTACTTTTAATTGTGAATGCGGCCTAAGCGCCTAACACAATATCTGCAGTGATCATAAGAAATGCCCGTTTGCAGACTAAGAAGACTATTTTTGAAAATTTACCACTAGTTTGACTGGCTCGATGAATGAGCTAGTCTGAGTTGTTTCAGTGGGGTTTTGTTTTTTTTGGTTTTTTTTAAATACTGCAAATGGACACATTCTGTATGAAAATTTAAATTTTCTTTCCCTAATCTGAATTGTAAAACTGTTTCATTACACCAGTTCAAATACAAAATCGAATTGAAGAACACACAATGACATAAAACAAACTTTCATTTCTGACCTCTCCACGAGAGGCGAGTCATTGCTCCCTTCTCGCCTACACTCACCTAAGATTAATTTTAAAGGAGTCTAATCGCTCGCCTACATTGCATAGTAACAATGACAGAATATAGGCGAGTACTGACACTCCTTATGGCATAAATTTTAATTCGGGAGAGAATGTGATTGCTCCCCTTCAAAATTCTCATGGAGAGGCCTGCATTTTCTGTAGTATAATGGCTAAACATAATCGCTATTATATCTGCCAGCTAAGGACTAGTAAATAATCACTAGGGTTAGTAGAATCTTGTGATCACTAGTCCTGCTGGATAGTGGCTCATCTGAATTTCAAAGCCTGATTAAAAAAATATATATTCGTTAGCTTTATGGAAAATATGACCTTCATTCTGATTCCAGGTGCAGCTGCAGCAGCCTCCGCCCTGTCCATGCCAAAAGCTGGCTCTGCTGTTGCTACAGCAGTACTGAGACCAAGTACACATGTAAGTGGTGGTTTTATTTCATTAGACTGAGCAACTCTATTCTGACACTTGTTTTTAACTCATGTGGATGAACTTTAGGTCTGTCAGATGGCTGAATTGCTGCAGACTGCATTTCCCATGGATCCTGCCTACCAACGTGTATGTAAGGGAAACAAAAAGACTAAACTGAGGATTCAGGAGCACTGCATGGATGTCCCAAAAGACTTGGCACTACATTCCCAACACCTATGTAGGGGAAACAAAAGGCCTCTTCTGATTTAGGATTCAAAAGCACTAAGCACTCACTGTCTAACCTTAGGATCGAGCATGTTTCTTACTGCACTACCCAGATTCTAAGAGGGACCCATGTGCAAACAGAAACACTCCAATCAGGAGAGAAAAAAACGTACAGGATAAACAGTGTCCACACCATGGAGTCTCTAGGTACCAGCCATATGGTTAAAGAGCCATTAGCAAGTAGGCTGTTCCCATTCCCATCTATCCCCCCCCTCCGACGTTATAAACTCTACATTTGCCATGCGGTTTAACTCTGGATGCAGATTAATTTTAAAACAATTTGAGTGAAAGTTGTTGCTGGCTAAGCCACCAAGAACTTTCAGTCAAATTGTTTTCAAAATATACAGCACATCGGGAGTTATTGCCTATTGAAATTATTGACTAGTAGCTTGCAGCTGTCAGACAGTTAATACTGAAATTTGGTCAAGAAAATACACGTTTGCTAGCCAACAGATTATTTTTGAAAGTTTTCCACTGGAGTGACTGACTCGGTTATATCGCGCCAGTCATTCCAGTGATAAATTTTCAAAAATTCTCTGCCATTTTTGCAATGGACATTTTTCAAGACCGTTGTTGAATCCAATTTACGTGTCTTGACCATGGAACGGTTAAAATGAATATAATTGCAATTTGAACATAATGTTTATTAAATTATTGCTTCACTGATGACATACAGTTACATGGTTACCGTTAGATATTTGACTCTCGTGCCATAGCGACGTAATTTGATTGTGATGTCGGCTAACAATCGACTTTTCCAGTTTATCCATCATTCATATGAAGTCATAATCAACTATGTGATGTGTAGGATGACATCATAATCAATTACATCATGATTGACGTAGATACATGTAAGTGATGATGGACTAAGCGTTGTTGTGCGAATTGTATTTAAGTACTATTTAACCCTCTAACACTCGAATTTGTTCAAGAAAACTTCAATTATCTTATAGAAAATGTACGTTTGTAGACCACGAGAAGACTATTTTTGAAAATTTGCCACGATTGACTGGCTGAGTTATCGAGCCAGTCATTCCCAGTGGTAAATTAAAAAATAAAAGTCTTCTCTTGGTCAGCTAATGGACATTCCTCACGACCACTACAGAAGCTCTTTTTGGCTGATATGAGTGTTAAATGATTAATAAACATGCTGTTGAATATTTTAAAACTAATTTTACTGGGCGCTGTTCAGCATCCAGTCAAATTATTTTCAAAATATTCAACAGCTTACCAGCATAGTTTTCTGAAAATTGAGATTCAGCAAGTTCGGGGATCGATCGATCGATCCCAACACAGGCTAAGCGTGTGTGGAGCTTAGCTAGAGATGGGTGGAGCATAGCTAAAACTGGATTCATCCATTGATTTTAATTATGATGTCAGTTACTTGAGTGACAGATCGGAACCATCCATTTAGCATAGTTGGCTGAAGGGTTGGTGGTTGGGGGTGATTCAAAATATTGGTATGGAATTTGTTTGAGTGTGTCATACATGCATGTTACCGACACCTCAGTTTAGTTGTTCTCCTTTCTGCCTTACAGGTTGGAACACTGCACGGCATGCAGCTCGCTACACCACAGGTGAACGCACATATAACCGGACAACAGGTATTGTATCATATCACTGTCGATTGCTTCTCTGCTACCATACATGCAGGGCTTCCACTAGAAGTCCGAGAGTACTATACTCCAAAATTTCATGTTTGGACTGCCAAAATACATACCACGTATGTCCCACAGAAGTCCAGGACTTCCTATTTTTTGGCCTGACACCACTTTAACATAAACAAATTACATGTATGGGAACCTTTTAAAACTTCCATGTTTCCTGTTTGGACTCCCAAAACTATTACCGTATAAAAATGATTTAGAAATTAGTGGAAGCCTTGCATAGATGTGGGATTGTGCGATTATTGCTTTGAGTGGTCATGATCGATTATTAGCTCACTTGGCCTGAAAGGCCAAGTGAGCTTATGTCGTGGCGACCATCCGTCGTCCGTCCATCAACTTTTCCTTTAAATGACTTCTTCTCAAGAACCGCGGGGCCAATTTCAATTATATTTGGCAGGAAGCATCCTTAGGGCATAGGATTTCAAGTCTGTTCAAATGAAGCCGATCGGCCAATTAGGCCGGCGGCCGTCTTGGATTTTGGCCGATTTATAGAATCTTTTTCTCCGAAACCACTTGAGGGATTGAAGGAAACCTCACGAAATATGATCTAGGGCAAGAGCTCAACCAAATTTGTTCAAGGAAACTTAATTGGTCAAATAGTTTGGCAGCCATCTTGGTTGACATAGTTTTAGCGAAAATAACTTCTTTTCCAGAACCGCTGAAGGGATCAGGCCAAAATTTGGCAGATATGATTAGGGACTAAGGGCCAGTAAAATTTGTTCAAGAGAAGTTGATTCCACAAAAAAACATGGCGGCCGTGGGCCAATCAAAATATAACATGTTTGGTGGCCATATTGGATTTTTTTATTTGATGGATTTTGAGGCCGAAATTGGTTTTATAGAGTTTTTTGGGTATTCTGATCTCAAATTTACAATTTTCGAAACTGTTGGATAAACGGTTTGGCGGCCATCTTGGATCATTTTCCCGCCAAAAGCTCCCATACTAAAGCAATGGGAAATTAAAAATATCTTCTTCTTGGGAACTGCTTGGCAGATTTCAATTATATTTGACATGAAGCATCCTTAATGCATAGAGATTCAAGTTTGTTCAAACGAACCCGATCGGCCATTTTGGCCGGCGACCATCTTGGATTTTGGGCGATTTTTAGAAATGGTTTTAACAGTCTCCCCCCCAAAACCATTTGAGGGATCAATTCAAAACTCACGAAATATGATCTAGGGTAAGCGATGAATCAACTTTGTTCAAGGGAACTTGATTGACCAAATGGTTCAGTGGCCATCTTGGATGACCTTGTTTTCACAAAAACGACTTCTTCCCCAGAACCGCTGAAGCGATCAGGCCGAAATTTGTGATATATAATTAGCAACTAAGCGCGATTAATGTTTGTTCAAGAGAAGTTGATTCGTTAAAAAACATGGCCGCGGTGGACCAATCAAAAGATGGTGTGTTTGGCAGCCATATTGGATTTTTTTACTTGATGGATTTTGAGGCCGAAATTCGTTTTATATAGGTTTTTGGGTATTCTGATCTCAAATTTGCAATTTTCGAAACTGTCGGATAAATGGTTTGGCAGCCATCTTGGATCATTTTCCCGCCAAAAGCTCCCATACTAAAGCAATGGGAAATTTAAAATGTCTTCTCGAGAACTACTGGGCCGATTTGAATTATATTTGGCAGGAAGCATCCTTATGGTATAGAGATTTAATTTTGTTCAAAAAAAGCCAATCGGCCAATTTGACCGGTGGCTATCTTGGATTTCGGCCGATTTTTAGAAATGTCTTTAAAAATCTCCGAAACCACTTGGGGAATCTTCATCTAGGCCAAGTTTGTTCAAGAGGACTTGATTGACCAAATGGTTTGGCGACCATCTTGGATGACCTGGTTTTCACGAAAATGACTCTTCCAGAACCGCTGAAGGGATCGGGCCGAAATTTGGGCCATTAAAATTTGTTCACGGGAAGTTGATCCATCAAAAAAACATGGGCGCCGTGGGGCAATCAAAATGTAGTGTGTTTGGTGGCCATATTGTACTTGCAAAAATGTCGACAAACTCATTTAAAAGACTGCTAAAGCACCCACCAACAATTTGGACAAAAATTGATGGTGCTCCAGGTGAGCGACACAGGCCCCTTGGGCCTCTTGTTTTAAAATAATCTTGATTACTCAATTAATCATCCGCCAGTACAAATTACCCAGACAATGTTCAACAATACCATAGCAATGACGAAAGCTACAATGGTGTTTAGAAGTGTCAATTTCCAGGCCAAAGATACACATATTTTTTTTAATGTGTTAGTGATGACATGCCTGGCTCGATGCTCGAGCCGGTCATTCCAGTGATAGATTTAAAAAAAAATAGTCTTCTCAGGGCTTGGAAAGGGACATTCACTGATCAAAAGGTAAATTTTCTTGACTTCACATCAGAGTAATTATACAGATCTTGAAATATTTTATGCCGTAGTAATTATTCACGATTATTTAATTTTTAATCATGTAAATTTGTGATTTAAAAAAATAATGGCAATTTTAGATTTTCATAAAATTTGTCTGGAAATTAATAGATTAGGCATAGAAAACATATGGAATTTCATTATCCAGATGAATGAACCTGGTAGATAATATTAAAAATATCGACTACTAATTCCGACTGTTTTCTGTAAAATTTGTGTGATTTGAAATGGACACTGGTTGAAGAAATAAGCAAATGGTTATGGAAGTTGATAAATGAAATGCAGGTCTGGAAAATGTATGTAATTTCATTCTTCAGATGCGTGAACCATGTATATATCACCTCTGACCGTATTCACGCTCTTTTCTCTGTCACAGGCTATTCACCCACAGATTCAGCCACGCGGATCGCTTATTTCCGCCGCTATACGATCAGCCGCAGCACCGATCAATGTGAACGCGACGCGTCCAAACTCACCGCATCTCGGTGTCAATCTGAATCCATCAGGCGGGGCTTCCGTGATGACGATCACACAACCTCAAGGAACAGAATTACAGAGGTAACTCTTAAGTTTGCGTTGTTGGTTCAATTATGCATATGCGCGCGCGATCACCATGCCCTCTTCCCATTACAGGGTGAGGCTAATAAAATGTACTGTTGATTATTTTGCCTAATGCAGTCATGGCTTCCAATCAAATTAAGTCTACAATATTCAACAGATCATTTCTTACATCGTATTCAAAATTATATTAATATATTTCTGGATTTTTTTGGAAACATTTTAGCTTACCGTTAAAATTCGACTAAAGGACACAGTTTTTTGTGTCAAAATACATGTATTAGAAAGGGGGGGTGCATCCTACTGTATAATCGAGAACATTCCTTCCGCACATTTTTGGGTCGAAATTTTTCTTAAAAAGTTATAGATTATACCACGGAAATTGAACTAAATGTTACCCTAGACAATTCGCGCCGCCTGACGACTATGTTTAATGTATGCTCCAAAAACACCACGCGGAAGTGAAATTATTAAATTGTGGCGCCTAAATATTGCTTATTCTTTAATACATATCACTTATTACATCAAAATTAATCCGGAATTTGACATAAAATGGCGTCGAGAAAAGATACGTGTATAAATCACGTGATTCGCCTCCAATCGCAAAAGATCTTTATTCTAATTAGAGCGAGTACTCAGATCTAAATATTTTGGACTCGGAAATTGCTATATATCATCATTGCGCGATAGGAACTGAATGTTCCAGTACCCATTTGATAACCAACTCCCGTTAGCGCATAAGATTACACAGCGCCTCCAATCACAAAAGAGCCAGATAACCAACTCCCGTTAGCGCATAAGATCACACTGCGCCACCAAACGCAAAAGAGTCATTACAACTAGTGACCATCTGAATATTCCCATACCTGTTTTATAACCAACTCCCGTTAACGCATAAGATTACACAGCGCCTCCAATCACAAAAGTGCCAGATAACCAACTCCTGTTAGCGCATAAGATCACAGCGCCTCCAGACGCAAAAGAGATTTTAGATTGATTTTGATGTAATAAACAATCTTTATTGAAGATACACGATATATAGGCGGTCCTATTTAATAATTTCTCTTCCACCATGATAATTTTAGTGATGCATTAAACAAAGCGCTGAGTGATGGTTATTTTTGATACCAATGTTCGATTTTTTAAAGGTACGTTTTTTTCTAAATTTAACAGCGTCTTATACTTGAATACAAGAGTTTTTTGAGTGGATTTTGGTCAAATTTGGGACATCGTCCTATATTCGAGGGCGGCCTTTAGTCGAGAAATTACGGTATTTCTGAGGTGCATTGTAGTTGAAGATAACGCCTATGTGTACTGTTCATTCCATAAATAAGTCTTATCCATTCTAGCATGTTTGTTGGCTCAGCTTTTTCGGCAATTATTCTATTGATATAATTCGATAACACTCACAGAAGTCAATTGCTCGCGGATTGTTTTGAAAACTAATATGACTGAAAGTCTTTGATCTTCTGCACGTCAATGGCATTCAGTCAAATTGTTTTCAAAATAATCATGATGTTAATAGTATTATTTTGATGATGTCATCTCTAGAATGAAATCGTACACATTATTGGTTTTTTGTCAGGTTTAGCCATGGTTACTCTGCGCCAGTTTTAACCCTTGTCACTCTGATGTCAATATTCTATATTTCACTTCAAGAGTATACTTACCTCCCTAATACTTTTGATATTGCTAAATATTGGCTTTCACTCAATAAACACTCAGATTTAAAACAGTTAGGTGCCCCTACTGGGCAGGGAGTCAGAGCGTAGTCCGGCGGATGCCAGCCCCACCACCGCGCATGCGCAGACTAGCACTACCTCTTTGCTAGATTATTGGCAAAGAGATCACACATGTTTTTTTGTTCAATAGCTTTTTCGCTCTCTTAAACTGTTTAAGTGGTGTTTGTTTGGAGTGTTAGTCACTTTTTTGGATGGCGGATAGGAATACGTCGCCACAGGAGGACGGAGGACCTTTAAATCAGGTGACTTCTAGTAAAATTAGCGAGTTTTCTTCCCGGTGTATTGTGTTTCCGGGACTCGCGTTTACCGTGATAAGCGCCTTGGTTGGTTGGGTTATATCAACTCGGTGCTACCTAGGACTAATTTCTCTTTCTGTTTATGTCCACAGGTCTGTATGACGCTAGGTGGTGACGTCACAGTACCAGAGAATTAGTATTCTCTCCACCATGGTTCCATTTCCTACTAACACTGTTAGGTTATCTAACCAAATGAAAAATTATGTCCAGTGAGTTGGAGGCCTGGTATAAAGGTCTTCTCACTTTGCCCTCTTGATCCAATTCCTTCCCCATGAGGTGGAGAGAGTTAAGAGGCGTGCAGATGGTGGAGTTTCCGGTTCGTCACGTTGGATGGTTTGTCTATACAAAGTGTCAGGTATCTAGTTATTGATAATGTGGTGATGTTAATTATTGTAAACAATCAAAGGGAGATAATTAACATTTTTGCCAGAAAAGAGTTATCTATATGTATCTGATGGTTGTGTAGTCAACTTATCCATTCAGCATACAATTCGTCTTTGCACTTGGATGTTTTGTTGGGATCGAATTTTTCCTGTCACGGGATTAATGACGTCATAATCAGCTGGCTATGTATTTATTAGCAATTCAAGCGCTATGCTGGTTTTTGATGTATATTGATCTTTATGATCGTTTTCCTTCTCCTTGAGTTGGATTGAGTTTCTAAGCTTAACTAGTTGCTCATACTCCTTGTCCTTTGCCCTGTTTCAGGGACCGGGTTGCGCGTCCTGTGGACGTTTTATGCATGTAAAGTTCTGGCCGCATCTGTGTTATCGATGTAGCCCTTGTGGTCCATTGATTAATTGTGACATATGTAAGCACTGGGGGGGCGAGTTAATGTCCGAATTCTTGTGCTGCTTACAGGCGACGGACAAGG
Organism: Chaetoderma sp. LZ-2023a; assembly: GCA_034401795.1. Lineage (NCBI taxonomy): Eukaryota > Metazoa > Mollusca > Caudofoveata > Chaetodermatida > Chaetodermatidae > Chaetoderma > Chaetoderma sp. LZ-2023a. The sequence continues at coordinate 73,052,536 of CM067368.1, read as the reverse complement.
TGGTAGAGGAGGAGAAGAAGAAGAAGCGGAAACGAGAGGTTGTAAGTAGGAAGGGTAAGGGGAAGGTCTCGTCCGCGGTGGATATGGAGACCTTCCGGACCGAGATGTTGGGAGAGATGAAGAGGACAATAAAAGATTTGGTTCCAGGGTTGCTTCGTGGCATGCTTCCTGGACCAGATCCTTTATTGTCCTCATCATCGGCTTCGGAGCAGGTAATCCCCGCCTCTGGATCGATTTTCCTTAGTCCGCTTCCGTTGTCCGACGATTCAGAGGTGGCCCCATTAGAGGGGGCGTTCCACGGCCCTGGCAGCAGGCTTATTGCCGCGCCGATAGGGGACCGTGGACGGTTGTCGCTGGAACCCGCTGGCTGCTTATCAGTCCAGGGGTATCCGCACGCCGCGGTGGCCAGTACCTCCTATGGCACCGTTCCTGGTCAGCCCGGGTTAGCTCTCTTTGCTGACCCGGGGTCTAATCTTTCTGACCAGGGTGATGAGGATTACCTGCTAGGGTCGCCGTCTGACGACGTGGACATGGATGAAGACGTTTGTGCACCCCTCGCGGGGAATACAGGCGCTTTTTTCCACGGTATTACTCACCCTGGAGTAAGGTCCGCGGTTCAGGTGGTGGCCCAGGGCGCTGCTGATGGCCAGCGGTACCGCATACCTCGGCTTGCCGAGAGTGTAGCTGGTGCTGGCCGGGCCCGTGGTAGGGCTATATATACCCCGCGCTCTACCGCGGTGCCTGCTCCTGGTCAAACCAGTGATATTCTCATGCCGGTGCTGTCAGGCCCGCATGTTTTCCCTGGCTTGCCAGGTGTATCAGCGTACCCGCCGTCAAGCTCTACTGCTTGCGCTCAGGAGGAAGACGAAGGACCCCGTCTTGTAGAGCGCTCGCAGTTAGCCACGGAGGAGGATTGGTATGACGCTTGCCAGTGGTTGGTGAGCGTTAGGCCTGATCTGCCCGTGGAGCAGTCGGCTAGCCACCGTGTTCACACGCCGTGGTTAGCTGGGAAACCAACTGCTAACGCTATGCCTTCTCTGCCGCTGGCGGAGCATGTCGTTGACATGTTCAAGGCGGCGGAGTCGTCCATTAACACGAGTGGACGTCTCGCGAAGGCCCCTCGCGAGGTGGCCAGGCGTTGTCGCATCGTGCCCCTGGACTACCAGCGGTACGGTGTGGTACCCAAGCCCAGCGTGGATGACCGCGCGGCTTTGGGTGAGGATACGCGGCCAGGCTCCCGTTCTGACGCGGGGGTCTTGTGCGCGAACGCGTTGCGTTCGGCGAATACCGCGTTGCGTGATGCGGAGGAGAGTGGGAGGGCTTCGATTGCCGCTCTGTCCCACGTCTCCCAGCTGTTACAGGGGGTAGTAACGGCATCCGCATCGCGCCAGCCAGGCCCGCTCGCGGTCCAGCGAACCATCCAGGATGGTATTAACCTGGCGCTGGACTGTATGACGCGGGCGGTGACCAGGAGTGTCAGGGCAAGACGCACATTTGCCCTGGACAATCTGTGCCCGTCTCAGGACCTGTATAATAGGCTACTCCGTACGCCTATGACGGGTCCTGGTCTTTTTGGAGGTGAGGGATGTCGCCACCTCCAGGAGACGGTCACCCTGGTGAATAACCAGAGGGCGCTGCGCGAACAGTTTGAGGTGCTGCGTCGTGCTAACGTTCGCGCCGCGGCCCCTGCGTATCGTCCCCTGCAGGCTCGAGGTGGTGCTGGCCAAGTCAGAGGCCAGCCGCCGTCGCAGCGCCGGCCTCGGCCGCGTGCGATTCGGCCAGCAGTGAGGGGGGCGCAGGCTCCTCAGCCGCCGTCAGCCAGGCAGCCGCCCGTGCACCGAGGTGCGCGCGGGGCGGGGCGGGTCGCGCGAGGATCTGGGCGTGGTTATCGTTCCTGACAGGGCGCTTACCGCGGTAAGGACCACGCCGGTGTGTATGGCGACGGAGACAGTGCCGCTCTTGCATGCCTTGTGTCCACCGCGGTCCCTAGGTGGACCGGTGGGAGGCCGGCTAGCCGACCACATGCAAGAGTGGGAACGGTTAACTCAGGACCGTTTAGTCTTGCGATGGCTTTCCGTGGGGTATCATCCAGAGTGGATGACAGGCCCGCCGTCGCGACTGTCTCTGGTGCCAGTCTGGACTCCCATTCCGAGAGATCCAGATCAAAGGTTGTGTATCGAGGAGGAGATAAATTCCCTCGTACAGAAAGGAGCTATTCAGCCGGCACAAAGGTGTCCGGGCTTCTATTCAACCCTGTTCTTGGTAACAAAACGCACCGGTGGGTGGAGACCGATTCTCAACCTCAAGCCATTGAACAAGTTCATCGAGACGCCCAGTTTCAAGATGGAAACGGTGCGCTCGGTGTTGGCGGGGTTGGAGAGGGGGATGTGGACGGCGTCGATAGATTTGAAGGACGCTTATTTCCACATCCCCATCCACAGGAGTTTCTGTCGCTTCCTGAGATTTGCATTCCAGGGCAGACAGTGGGAATTCAGGGTGTTGCCCTTCGGAATTTCCACGGCTCCTCGGGTTTTCACCCGTGTGGTTCTTGCGATCACAGCATACCTCCGCAGGAGAAGCATAGCAGTCCACACGTACATAGACGACTGGCTGTTGAAAGCGCACACCCGGGAAAGTTTGTCCGCCAATCTGGAGATTGTTTTGAAAATTCTCACAGACTTGGGCTGGATGATCAATTTCCCAAAATCAGAGCTGACTCCATCCCAGAAGTTTGTTTACCTGGGGATGTTCTTCGATCTGGAGACAGGATATGTTTATCCTACTCAGGAGAGAGTTCAAATACTCATCTCGTTGATTCAGTCAGTGTGCGACAGTCGTCATGTCCTGGCACGGGTTTACTTGAGAATGCTGGGGTTGATGGTTTCGTTGGAACCAGTCATTCCTCAGGCCGCCTTACGCAGGCGGCCGATCCAGTTGTTTCTCATGACACAATGGACCCAGAGTACAGGTTCGCTGGACTCGAATGTGTCAGTGTTGGCGCCTCTGATTCACCACCTGCAATGGTGGTTGAATACAGAGAATCTCTTGCTGGGGGTTTTGCTAACCCCTCCCCACCCTCAGGTGACTGTGTATACAGATGCATCGATGGAGGGCTGGGGAGCTTGCCTGGAGGAATCCACGATATCAGGGCTTTGGAATCTGGAACAGTCACAGGAACATATAAATCTACTGGAGCTAAGAGCAGTAGTCCTGGGCCTGGAACATTTCTTACAGAAAGTTCAGGGCAAGATTGTTCTTATTCGTTCAGACAACTCAACAGTTGTGACTTACATAAACCGCCAGGGCGGAACGAAGTCGCCCAGTCTCTGTATGATGACATGGAAACTGCTTTGTTGGTGTCTGGATCACCAGATTACCTTGAAAGCAGTTCATATTCCGGGAAGGTTAAACCTGCTAGCAGACTCATTGAGCCGAAGGATGAGTGTTTTACCCACGGAATGGCAACTAAATCAATGTGTGGCGGATCGTCTGTTCGACCATTGGGGGAAACCCAACATCGATTTGTTCGCAACGAAGAAGAATGCGAAGATGACGACGTACGTCTCTCCGATTCCGGATCCAAGCGCTTTCGCAACAGATGCGTTAGCTATCAGCTGGGGGAGAATGTATGCATACGCATTCCCTCCAGCAATCCTGATTCCAAAAATTCTTCAGAAAATCAGACAAGAGGAATGCCAAGTGCTTCTGATCGCCCCGGATTGGCCAAGCCGATCATGGTATACGGATCTGCTGGACCTTCTGGTCTGCAATCCGGTTCCTCTGCCTCTGATGGACGATATTATCTTCCAGGGCAAGGCCCTTCACAACAATCCGTCAATGTTCAGATTGACTGCGTGGATGTTGTCAAGGAATCTAGAATTAAGGAGGGCTTTTCTGAGCAAGCAGCCATGTTTATGGCCAAAGCCAGGAGGGGGTCAACCTCCAGAGCATATAATTATAAAATCAACAGATTTGCAGAATGGTGCTCAAAAAGATGTATTGATCCAATGGATTCATCTATTCAAGTAGTAGCTGATTTCCTCTGTCACCTCTATGATGCCTATAGCCTCAAGCCTAACTCTATTGCTGGTTATAAGTCAGCATTAATGTCTGTTATTCCTTGCTTGGCTAAGAGGGGAAGTGATGAAGTAAATACATTGAATGTATTAATTAAAGGCATGGGCAATCTAAGACCAAGGAATCCTCCTGTGATTCCGTCTTGGAGTTTATCGCTAGTGCTTCAAGTACTAGGTGATAAGCCTTTTGAACCACTTAGTTCCATTTCTATGAAACTATTAACACTGAAGACTGTGTTTTTAATTGCTGCGGCCTCGGCTAGGCGTAGGAGTGAGATTCATGCCTTATCAGCCGAGGATGACCGTTTTGTGGTTTCAGGGGAAGGCCTTAAGCTGCTACCTAGGATTAATTTCTTGGCTAAAAATCAGTCGTTGAAATATCCAGGTCAACCTATTATTTTGCCTGCTTTAACTAGATATGATCCTAATTCTAAAGCATGGTGTCCCGTCCGGGCGCTGCGCCGGTACAAACAACGTACGGCGGCATGGCGCACCGACCAGTCAGCGTTATGGTTGTCATATATTGAACCCCATGGGAGGGCTTCTAAGGACACCATTTCCAGGTGGATTGTGGAATGCATTCAGTTTTGCCATAAATCCGCCACCGGGAAGCAGGTTGACGTGGCCAAGGCTCACAGTGTCCGCGGCGTAGTGACATCCACGGCCCTATTTAATGGGGTCCCTGTGGATGATATTATGTCGGTGGCTCAGTGGCACTGTGAGTCAAGTTTTACAGACCATTATCTCCGTGACACCTCTAATCCTCTCGCCTTGTCGGTTTTGAAAAAATAAATCGGTTTATATTTTTTGAGGTGATTTCCTCATTACTTATATATATCACAATTAATTTATGGAAACACCCACTTTTTTGGGCCTGCATCAGTCTTTACCGATGGGAAGATGATGTCAGCAGCCATTTTCAACAAGGTCAGTCTTGTTCATGTGTTGTCCGTTGTTGATTGTATTGTCACGATTACCCGTTATTAATATGGTGATGGTTTGTGTATTTGTGTGGTTCATTGTTGAGAGTTACGAAAATGGAGCTTTTTCGTCTCTGTCCTGTAGTACATGGCACTTGTACGTAGAGAGCGTATAGGACATTGAGGTCAGTCGACTCTTCCTCCCAGGAAGGAGGGGGGGGGGGAGCGCATATGACATTCGGTCATCTCTCATACATCGGTGGTGTTATCCGATGGTTAGTCAAATCCTGACTGTTTTTTCTTACAGTTTCAGAAGTTTAAGTGCCTTAAACGCCGAAAAGCGTATAGGGATGAGCTGGTCTTTTGACCTCGCCTCCCTCCCGCCAGATTCACTTTCGAATTCTGGCAATATCAAAAGTATTAGGGAGGTAAGTATACTCTTGAAGTGAAATAAACGAAATCTAGGATTTCTTTTTTCACGAGAGAGTTGATACTTACCTCCCTAGATACGGACCCGGCCTCTCCACCCCACAGAGGCTCGGTCTTCAGGCTCTTAATAGTTGCATGTGTGTCAGCCAATAATCTAGTCAGAGGAAGTGCTAGTCTGCGCATGCGCGGAGGTGGGGCTGGCATCCGCCGGACTACGCTCTGACTCCCTGCCCAGTAGGGGCACCTAACTGTTTTAAATCTGAGTGTTTATTGAGTGAAAGCCAATATTTAGCAATATCAAAAGTATTAGGGAGGTAAGTATCAACTCTCTCGTGAAAAAAGAAATCCTAGATTTCGTTTATTTTACTGTGTCAAAAATCAAAGAAACTGGTGTACATTTTTCAACAATTTTCCTAGAAGATGTTGCTATCTACGACAGCACCATCTCACACCAAATTTGTTGAAAAATGAACACCAGTTCATCTTTTAGTTTAATTTGAAGATTTAAAATTTTAACACCAGAGTGGTAAGTGTTAATAACTTTGAAACACACATCCAGCTATCATTGATAGGTTACTTAACCCTTGAACTTTAAATTTTGTCAGAGAAAATATCCATTTGCAGACCAAGTAAAGACTATTTTTTAAAATCTACTACTGGAATGACTGGCTCGGTTATCGAGCTAGTCATTCCTGTGATAAATTTTCAAAGATAGTCTTCTCTTGGTCTGCAAATGAACCTTTCTCAAGACCACTGTAGAAGCCATTTTTTGGCTGATATGAGTGTTAAAGGGTTAACTGTCTGACTGCTCTCTTTCAGGCAAATTGTTTTCAAAGTATTAAGCATATCGAGGGTTAAACCGTATGGAAAATGTAGTCTGCAGAAATTCAGCAGGCAGTCAGTTAAAGCATCAATGCGTCACAACATACTCAGCCAAGGCATGCGTGACTCAACTAGTACCATTGCTTTTTGAAGATTCACCCGAGTGTTTTCAAAATCATTATGATGTGAAATGAAATGTATATTGTTACTCTATGGATTGTTTTGGGATCCTTTCTGTCCTTTATAATTACTATGACTTTTAGCAGTATTTTTTAGTCGACTCGATACGAACATTCTGAAATCACATGAATTTACTAATTTTAACCCTTTGACACTCGAGCCAGCCAAAACTGATCTGTGTAGTGGTCTTAAGAAATTTCAGAGAAGGATATTTTTTTAAATTGATCACTGAAATGACTGGCTTGATAACCGAGCCAGTCATTTTAGAGATAAATTTACAAAAAAGTAATTTCTTGGTCTGCAAATGGACATCTTATTTCTATGCGAAAATGAAAATTTTAGGGCTATAGCATTATAATTAAAGGGTTAATAATTATTAACCATTCTCTACCTCAGATCACATGCTATCCTACAGTCATCATTGGTTGCCACAGCAACTACCACAGCAGCCTCCAGTGGTCATCCTGCCAGTATTCAGATAACGCTTCAGCCTCAGCGAACAACAGACGGAACAACGAAAACACTCGTCGCTCATCCACAATCTAAGCAAATCCATGTCGCTCAGGTCAGATAGTCATACCATTTTACTTAACCCCTTTTATGTCAAAGCACTAACATGCTGCTTATATCAGTCAACCCTTTAATAGAGGGTTCCAGTTTATCCATCAATGATATGATGTCATAATCATCTATCTAACATGTAGGATGATGTCATAATCAATGACATGAAAGACGTCGATAATTTTGTCATGAACGCTTAATTGATGATGGACTAAGCATTGTTGTACGAATTGTATGGCTTTACTATTTAAAAAATCATGCTGTAGAATATTTTGAAACTAATTTGACTGGGCGCTGTTGCTGCCGCCATAAGAGGCCACAGCATCCAGTCAAATTAGTTACAAAATATTCAACAGCTTACCTGTATAGTTTCCTGGAAATTAATATTCAGGGATCGATTGAAATTGACATTTTGCTCAGTGAATGTATGCCCATTTGTAGGCCAAGAGAAGGCTATTTTTGAAAATGTATTACTGGAATACCTGGCTAGAGCATCGAGCCAGGCATTCCATTGATACATTTTCAAAAATTGTCTTCTCTTGGCCTACAAATTGACATTTCTAAACACCATTGCAGCCTTCATAATTGATATTCCTTTGTTGGTATGTCTGATTAATTTGTACCAAGGCTGATTAATAGAGTAATGGACACACTTCGCCGTTTTGGGATTGATCGATCCCCGAATGCCCTAACTATCAATTTCCTGAAAACTGTATAGTTAAGCTGCTGAATATTTTTTTTAACTAATTAGTTTTAAAATATTCAACAGAATATTTATTAAATAGTAAAGACATACAATTCTTACAACAACACATAGTCCGTCTTCAAATATGTCTCCGTGACGTACTTATCGACGTCATTCATTATGATGTCATTCTACACGTCGCATAGTTGATTATGACGTCATACGATGGATTGATAAAGGGGAAATGTCTATTACGTTTATTCTAAAATAATCAAGCAATAATCACACATGCCTATCTCAGTGTTTTAGAGGTAGCACCTGAAAGAATCATGATTCATAACTTCCAGATAGCATGTAAACACAACGCTTCACACTATTTTCTCTTGACAGGCGAGCGGTGCAGTTGCTGGCACTGTACATATAACCGCTGCTGGTATTAATACACCCGGCAGTGTTACACCAAAAATCGTAATCTCACAAGGGAACGTCGCACAGGCACTCTCGGGTCTCGCTCCTGTACTACCCACAATGCAACAGCATGCAAATACGCTTAAGAGAGGTACAGTTATACATGGCATATTAACCCTATAACGGGCAAGGTGGCAAAAAAAGCCTTCTTCCGTGGTCTTAGCAAGTGTCCATTTGCAGACCTAGAGAAGACGCATTAATTGGGTATGTAAAATAGTCTTATGGCTAGGCTTGTGTGATTACGTGATTAAATAAAAAATCGCCATTATTTTGTAAATCGTGAATGTTTATGATTAAAAATTAAATAATTAAATAATCGCGGATAAATTCTAGAGCGTATATATTTCAAAATCTACCTTTTAATTACTCTTAAAATGTAGATTTTTCTCAGTGAATATATGTCCATTCGGAGACCAAGAGATGACTGTTTTTGAAAATGTATCACTGACATGACTGACTCGAGACTCGAGCCAGCCATTCCAGTGATACGTTTTCAAAAATAGTTTTCTCTGGCCTGCAAATGGACAGTCCTAAACACCATTGCACCTTTAGTCATTGATATGCTTTTGTTGTTATGTCTGGATAATTTTGTACTCGGTCTGATTAATCAAGTAATCATGAGTATTCTTAATTAATCAATAGTGATCACTGAAATCAATAATCGCACAAGCCTACTCTTGGCCGGCAAATGAACATTCAATTACCAAATATTTTTTCTGTTTTTGACCAAATTTGATTATTAACCCTTCAACACTCAAGTCGAACAAAAACAATTTCTGAAATTTAACCCTGCAATGAAGTCTTGGTTAATGAGGCACTTATAAATTTTCAAAAATCAGTTTTCTTGGTCTGCAAATGGGCATCTCTCAAGGCCTCTGCAAAAAATTGTTTTTGACCAGGGTGAGTGTTTACCCCGTTTATGGTCAAGCCGGCCAAAACCGGCCTCTAGTATGGTCTAGTGGAGTGTCCACTTACAGGCCAAGAGAATACAATTTTTGAAAATTCACCACTGGAATGACTGGCTCGATAGCCGAGCCAGCCATTCCAGTGATAAATTTGGAAATTTTTTTATTCTCTACCTGTGAATGGACATTCAATAAGCAGACATTTAAATTTTCTCTACAAAATTTAACCATTAAAGGGTTAAGTGTTAACTAATTTTGTCCCTTCAGATCAAAATTTTAAATGCCTTGTGGTTTATGACCAACAAGTCTACAATTCATGACGTGTTAGAAAGTAAGTGTATCTGTGTTTTGGTTCTGTTCAGTTTTTTTGTGCATTTTTAGTTAATTTATTAAGTACTGAATAGTACTGTAGCTGACATTAACCCTTTAGCACTCAAATTTTTAATTTTCCTAGAAATTGTCCATTTGTCGGTTGGCTCAGGAGACAGTCATTCCATTTTTTTAAATTTCAAAAGTAATCTTAGTCTGCAGATGGATGTTTCTCAAGACCATTGTAGAAGCCACTGTTAGCCAGCATGAGTGTTAAATAGTTAAAAGACTTCAGTGACAACAATAACTTTCAGCATATTTTCATACCTGTATGCTTTTAGTTGAATCAGAAAACACGTACATTTATGCCTCATGTTAATAGTAATTAACCCTTTACTGGTCAAATTTTCTCAAGAAGATTAAAAGACTTGCTTATTGAATGTCCATTTGCTGGACAAGAGAAGACTATTTTTGAAAATTTACCACTGGAATGACTGGCTCGTTTGTCGAGCCAGGCATTCCAGTGGTAAATTTTCAAAATGGTCTTCTCTTGACCTGTAAATGGACATTCCTTATGCCTGCTACAGAGGCTGGATTTGTCCGGCTTGACCAGTAAAGGTTAACCCTTGCACCAATGAATCCCTCATACCTCATTTTCAACGCTACTATACATGAGAACTTGAATATTTTGAAATCATTTTGGCAGCAATGTCTTCCAGTCAAATTGATTTCAAAATATTCAACAGAATAAATTTTATGTAGTTAAGAATATGGGTTTTTTCAGTGATTTGTCAGTGAAAGCGGTTAATGTGTGTTTGAACAGATAGATATATATATATATATATATATATATATATATATATATATATACACCTGTGCAAAAGTTAAGCACCAGCAAAAACAATAGAACGTAGAAACATGATGGTACAACTAGGCTGCCATACTTTTTGTCCCCGCGTTAGCTGACATAATTCCAAGTACGAAATGCACATGCATGCATGACTTCACGCCGCTTGATGTCCGTGCATGGCGGGAAACAGCACACGTGTTCAGTTATGTAAAAGTCCAGTTTGAGGTGTAGAACATTACATACAGATTTAGGCGACAAGATTAGGAATTTTGTGTTCATGACCGTGGTTTATTTGTACAGAGAGAATTAGCTCTTGATTGTGAACCGCTATGGCAAGACGAATGTTAAGTGATCGTGTGAAATGGCGAATCATAGGCATGCATACCACTGGTATGTCATGCAGAGAGATTGGCAGACAGCTGAACATTAACCATACTGTAATCAGTCATTTGATTGCAAAACATGGGCAAACTAACGAGGTGAAGGACAGGCCTAGATCTGGAAGACCGAAGAAGACTACTGCCCGTGATGATCGAGCCCTAGTACGCCTTGTTAGGAGATCTCCATTCACCAACAGCAGAGTGCTCAGCCAGCAATGGGAAACGCGCAATAGAGTGTCAATGTCTACCGTCAAAAGGAGACTGTATGCTGCTGGCATGAAAGCTAGGAGACCTGTCAGACGTCCTCTCACTGCACACCACAAAGAGGAGCGTCTCAGGTGGTGCAACGAAAGAAGACACTGGAACATGAGATCCTGGAGACGGGTACACTGGTCCGATGAAAGTCGGTTCCTGCTTCATGCCACAGATGGTCGAACTCGTGTATGGAGGTCCAGACGCACGGCGTACGACCAACGTAACATCATGGAAGAAGTTCCATTTGGTGGAGGTTCCGTTTTGATATGGGGGTGCATCTCATTTGATTGTAAGCTGCATCTGTTGACTGTACCTGGAACACTAAATGGACAAAGATATCAAGATTCCATACTGGATAGAGTTGTGGTCCCTCATTTTGTAAATCATGCACCTGGAACCCACCCTATATTCATGGATGACAACGCCCGACCACATCGTGCTAGAGCTGTGCATGAATACCTCCGCCAGAATGCCATCGAAACCCTACCATGGCCAGCAAGGAGCCCTGACATGAACCCTATTGAGCATATCTGGGACATTCTGGGAAACATGGTGAGAAGGAGGGATCCTCCTGTGCAGAACCTACAGGAATTAACAGACGCACTCCATCTTGAATGGCAACGAATACCACAATGGCGTATCAGTCGGTTGGTGACCAGCATGAGACGTCGTGTCCAGGCCGTCATCCAGGCACAAGGTGGATATACCCGGTATTAATAATGACAGTCTCAAACTCGTGCACAGATGTTAAACTTCGTTTTCAGACACCATTAATGACAATCTAGCCACGTGTGTCAACTGTAGGGCAATAGTTGTCAGTTGTGTCAACGTAACCATATTCAGGCCTCGTTTTCAAGTTCAAACAAAAACATACAGTGTTTCCCCACCATCATAATCAGCATTCCTCTAGTTGCATTATTACCTCTTGCACTAAGATGGATGGGTACATAAATGTTTATGCTATTGCTTTCTTCATAGCACATGAATATACCCTTGCATGTGCGTAAAAATAGGGTGGTGCTTAACTTTTGCACAGGTGTATATATATATATATATATATATATATATATATATATATATATATATATATATATATATATATATATTTATGCTGCAACTTGCTTGCTAGTTGATGACTCTTCCCCTTTTTGCTTGCATTGTTGCCGGATACCATTGGTGTACTATCTGTATCTTTGTTGCCAGATGCTGTTGGTGTGCCATCTTTGTCTGTGAACCCCATGTCCACTGCTACTGCTATCCAGTCTAGTATTGCCACAGCTACAGCCGCTTCTATGCATCCTAATTCTATACCCATAGGTGAGAGATGTGTGGGCGTTTTGTGTTTATACGCCAGCTGTTGCAGATGTTTACTAGACATTGGGTTTATTCAGATGTGAGTTGTGGAGTATTTATTACCCCAGTTTTTGTGGAGCATGCTCACATCTTTGGCGTGCACAGTGTTAAAAAAATGCTTCTCGAAAGATGGCCTGTCAATTGATTACACATTTGCCAAAAACGTAGCACAGTCTGAAATTCGTAAAGTTCGTAGTAAAACATTTAATCTTCTCAAGAAAGTATGTCATCTCTCCCCTCAAATTCAATTTAATTAAGACCATTAAATGAAGGGTTGTGTATGTTTGTTAAATGCAGGGTGGCTTAACTGTGTCTTTGCACACATATCCGACTATAAAGCTGGGGAAACCACATTTCAAATACAGCAAACCTTGAATTAACCCTTTAACCCTCAAATCTTTTCAAGAAAATTTCAATTTTCTCAAAGAAATTGTCCATTTGCATGCAGACAAGGAGAAGATGATTATCAAGCCAGTCATTCCAGTGGTAAATTTTTAAAAAGTTGTTTTTTCTTGGTCTGTAAATGAACATTTCCCAAGACCACTGCAGAAGCTGTTTTTGGCTGATATGAGTGTTAACCACGGCATTTAGGCCAGACACATGTAATGTTTTGTTTTAAGTGGGAAAAAAAACCAACTAAATAATGCACAATTTCAATGACAGAAGTTTTAATCTATTACAGTGTTAATCCTTTTATCATGTTAATTGTCACGATTGATCAAGAAAATCCTAAATGTTTTCTCAGTGAGTGTTCATTTGCAGGCCAAGAGAAGACTATTTTTGAAAATTTACCACTGGAATGGCTGACTCGTTAACGAGCCAGCCATTTCAGTTGTAAATTGTCAAAAATAGTCTTCTCTTGGCCTGCAAATAGACATTCCACAAGACCACAACAAAGGTCAGTATTAGCTGATATGTCCATGGTAGTGTTAATGGCTAACTTTTATAATTTTGAATGAACTTGATCATATTTGGAAGCCTTTGATGTTGCAGTATTATTGGCTACTGTACTAATATTCTGTACACATTTCTTTTCCTTTTAGCTAAAGTCACCCCTCAGCGTCAGCAGCCAGTTCATACTCCAGTATCGATCGCTCCCATTCCCGCTACAGGTGTGGGCCTGTCACACCCTCAACAACCCGCCACGCTCACCGTCACCCTATCAGCCCCAGTATCCACATCGACTGTAATGCCAGCTTTCTCATCCGCTACACCAATTGGTACATCATTAGCGTTATCGAGTTTATCATCAACAGCCGCAGCCACCGTAGCAGCTGTAGCATCCATACCAGGCACATCACCAGCCACTGGTCAGGCAATTTCTCTGTCGAGATCAGACGCTTTACCGCATTCAGTAGCTCCTACGTTACCCGCCGCTCACCAAGCTACGGCCAACAGTGGTATGTTTGTACAACAAGCGCATCGACCCATCCTGCAACCGTCGGTAGCAGGAAATATAGCTATGGTTACTGCACCTGCAGTGGCTGGTCTCCACGGTGACACAGTACGACCAGAAAGGTACATTGATATTAATCTCTAACCGTGTATGTTATTTTTTTTAGCAGATGAACTTTTTCAACTTGAATTTTTGTTTAACCCCGTGAACCTGAAAATGCCTTTAAAATTTACTAAAATATTCTGTTGAATATTTTGAATCTAATTTTATGGGGAGCTGGTGCTGCCTATGCCAGCATCAGGTTCCTGTCAAATTAGTTTCGAAATATTCAACAGCTTACCTGTAGCGGTACCCTGAATTTAAGATTCTGGGAATTCAAGGGTTAATGAGACAAGTATCAGAACTGTCGACTTAATATTTGAAAAATAAATTAACCGAAACAGAAATATAGATTGTTTTCAAAATATTTAGCTGAAATTTATCTGTACCATGGACTTTATTAACTGCTGAATTTCTGCAGGCGAGATTTTCCAAGGGGTAACCATTTAACTCTGAATATGCTGAATATTTGAATACAATTTGACTGAAAGTTGCAGGTGGCTAACAACTGAGTCCAATTGTTTTTTAAATATTCATGATGTCCAGAGTTATTGCCCATTTAAATGATTGCTTGGTATCTTGCAGCAGTCAGACAGGTAAGGAAATATGTTTATGTATTGTGGCTGTACTTCTATCGTTCATTAACATCGGACAAATGTTTTATTATGGCCCTCTAAAAAGATGGTATGTATATAGTATTTTGTCGATGCGGATCCCATGCAATCAGACTCCAGGGCATTAACATATTGATACAGAATTTGGAAAAAAATATTTTTTGTGGAGCTGTGGAAGAACCTCTGAAAATTCTGCGGAATATGATATTCAACATCATGCTATGTCCTTGAAATTATTATGGTCAAACCAACCCAGACCAGTCTTTGCAGCGGTCTTGATGAATGTTGATTTGCAAGCCGGGAGATGTCTATTTTAAAAAAATTTATGACGGGAATGACTGGCTCAATAGTTGAGCCATGGTAAATTGTCAAAAATACAGTTCTGTTGGTTTGCTAATAATCAAACAATAAGCTAAAAATTTGATTCTCCTGATCAATCTTAAGCATCATAGGGTTAACCCTTTAACACCCATGGCTTCAAAAATGGCTTCTGCAGTGGTCTTGAGAAATGTCCATTTGTAGACCAAAAGAAGACTATTTTAGAACATTTACAAGTGGAATGGCTGGCTCGATAACCAGTGGTAAATTAAAAAAAAAATCTCTTGGTCTGCAAATCGACATTTTTTATAAGAAAATTTAAATTTTCTTAAATAAATTTGAGGGTTAATGGGTTAAGTGTGGCTACTATACACAGTACAGCTTAGAAATAACTTGACATATTTTCAAAGCAAAATAAAACATACTGTTGAATATTTTGAACATAATTCACCTTTCCAGAGTATGCACCCATCATATGACATCATAATCATCTACATGATGTGTAAAATGACATCATAATGGATGATGTCATGTATGACGTTGATAAGTATGTCACGAACGCATATTTGAAGACGGTCTATGCGTTGTTGTACAAATTGTATGCTTTTACTATTTAATAAATATTCTGTTGAATATTTTGAAACTAATTTGACATGGTGCTGTTGCTGCCATAGGCAGCAACAGCACCCAGTCAAATTAGTTATGAAATATTCAACAGCTTCCCTGTATAGTTTTCAGGAAATTGATAGCTAGAGCATTCGGGGATCGATCAATCCCAACACGGCGAGGTGACGGTGGAGCTTAGCTAGTGATGGGCGGGGCATAGCTAAAATGGAAAGGTCAATTGGAGTGGAAGAGAAGGCAGCAATTCCTTCCATTCAAAGTACATCAAAAATATTTAACAGAACATTTCTTACATCATATTCAAAATTGTACTAGCATGTGTCTGTTTGCGTCTCGCCTGCGAGGCAGAAAGCGAGACATAGGTATCACTTTTCTGATGGTGGCGGCGTCAACATTAAGGCGCTGCATTTATCAAAACTTCTCAGCTTATATTTCATGATTGGTTAAGCCTATTGCAACTGAACTGGGATAGATGGTTGCCTATAATCTTAGAAAACAGCATGATGATGTTGGTGTTACAAGGTCAAAGGTCAAGGACACTGTGACCTTGATACAGATCTCTGTTATTTCAACATTAAGTTTTTGCGTTTAGTAAAACCGTTATGCTTATATTTCAGGATTGGTTAAGCCTATTGCAACTAAGCTTGGATACATGGTTAGCTATAATGTTTGGAAACAGCATGATGATGTAGGGGTCACAAGGTCAAGGTCACTGTGACCTTGATACAGAACTCTTATTTTAACATTATGTTTTTGTGTTTAGCAAAACTTTTCGGCTTATATTTCATGATTGGTTAAGTCTATTGCAAGTAAACTTGGATACATTATTCCCTATACTGTTAGGGAGCAGCATGCTGACACTGAAGTCACAAGGTCAAGGTCACTGTGACCTTGATACAAAACTCTTTCAATGTTAAGTTTTTGTGTTCAGCAAAACCTCTCAGCTTATATTTCTGGATTGGTTAATCCTATTGGAACTAAACTTGGATGCATTATTACCTATCATGTTAGGAAGCAGCATGTTGCTACTGAGGTCACACGGTCAATGTGACTGTGACCTTGATACAAAACTGTTTTTGTCTCGCCTGCGAAACAGAAAATGAGACATATAGGTAGCACTTTTCCAATGGTGACGGCGGCGGCATCAACATTAAGGTTCTGCGTTTAGCAAAACTTCTCAGCTTATGTTTCATGATTGGTTAAGCCTATTGCAAGTAAACTTGGATACAAGGTTACCTGTTATGATAGGAAGCAGCATGATGATGTTGGGGTCACAAGGTCAAAGGTGAATACCACTGTGACAAACAGGAGACAGGCGAGACATTTAATTCCGCGGAATTCTAGTTGGTTTTGGAAGCATATTAACTTATTTAGGAGTTTTAGTGTATGAAGCTAGAAAAAGGCACAGATATCATCACGCATTCGTTGTCATTCCAATAGCCCTTTCTAGTTTTGGCTATACCCCGCCCATCTCTAGCTAAGCTCTACCCACACATCACTTGTGTTAGGATTGATCGATCCCTGAACTGCCTGACTATCAATTTCCAGAAGACTATACAGGTAAGCTGTTGAATATTTTGAAACTAATTTGGTAACAACAGCGTCCAGTCAAATTAGTTTCAAAATATTCAGCTGCATGTTTATTAAATAGTAGACATACGATTCGTACAACATCACTTACTCCGTCATCGATTAAGCGTTGATGACGAACTTATCTATGTCATTCATAATGTAATTGATTATGATGTCATCCTACACATCACGTAGTTAATTATGATGTCATATGATTGATGGATAAACTGGAAAGGTCCATTACATTTTTTCATATCTTTCCGCAGGCCTGCACAACTAGCGTCCTATCTGCCCGAGTATTTTAGCTACCTGCCATATCACACACAGCTGGTGTATCGACAGGCTCAGTCGTTATCACAGACAGCGGGTGTACCTACGCCTACATTGAAACCTGGACTAGGTATGTACTTTATCTTCTTCTTCTTCTTTTCGATCGCTGGTATCACACTTGGAGAGCCTTTCTCAAGATGGTATGTACTTGATGATTGACAGGAATCGATTTCGTAGTGAGAGGCAGGGTTCACCAATGTGTAGGTTGTCCTGTCATAAAGTATAAAATAGACCAATCGGAATGTTGCATTTTACATTTATGCCAAACGTAGGTACCCTAGTTTATGTGAGTACCCTTTGTGAATCCGGCACCAGGTCTATCTTAGCCCTTATTACACAGGTGACAGAAAGTGAAGCTTTAACCCTTTGACACTCATATCAGCCAAAAACAGCTATTGTAGTGGTCTTGAGAAATGTCCAATTGCAGACAAAAGAAGACTATTTTTTTAAATTGACCACCGGAATGACTGGCTCGATAACCGTGCCAGTCATTCCAGTAGTAAATTTAAAAAAAATAGTCTTCTCTTGGTCTGCAAATGGACATTTTCTATGAGAAAATTTTAGTTTTCTTAAACAAATTCAAGGGTTAATGGTTAAGCCGGCCAAAACCAGCCTTTGAAGTGATCTTGAGGAATGTCCATTTGGATACCAACATAATAGTATTTTCAGTGGTAAAATTGTCAAAAAATCATCTACTCTTCGCCTGCAAATTGACAATGATGAGGCAAAGATTTCAATTTTCTTGACAAATCTTAACCATGTAGTGGTTAAAAGTTTTGCCTAGTCAATGGCCTGCAAATGGCCATTTGCAGGCCAAGCGAAAGAGTATTCCTGTTAATTTACAACTCAAAGGCCTGGCTCAATTTTTGACACAATTATTTCAGTTAGCGTTCTCTTTCACATGTAAATAGTTATTTCACAAGTGTTGAGGAAGCCATTTTTGGTTGGTGTGACCATTCAAGTGTCAGTTATTTCAGCGTTGACAGGATAGTGTACTCAGTACATTTTGGAAACAATATTGCTGAAAGCTGTTTTGAGTTATCCCATGAAAAGGAATGTAATTTGATTTATATATCTGTTAGATGACCACTAATGGAGCAGTTACATGCGATCACTGTATCTGGCTGGTCACTATAGAGAAGTGGTTAGTATATCCAGGTGGTTATGATAGACAGGTGGTCGCTAAATGCAGGTGGTCATGATGGACAGGTGGTTATAATAGAGAAGTGGTCACTATAAAGAAATGGTCACTACAGAGAGGTGGTCACTAGACATGTGGTCATTATAGAGAAGTGGTCACACTAGACATGTGGTCACTATATCCGGGTTGTCACGCTAGACAGGCAGTCTCTTAGTGACCGGCAGGTGGCACAAGAAATGAGTTTTTGGACAAGAAATGGTGGTTATATAAAACAGCCTGTGGTACGTATACAAGTGATCGTACAACCATCGTTTGTAAAGTATTAACATAATTTTTTTATTCTAAATCTTGCACTGTTCTTTGGAAATATATATTTGTAGACTAAGACTGTCTCATTAACTCTTTACTGGTCAAATTTGGTCAAGAAAATTTAAATATCTGTATTGAATGTCCATTTACAGGCCAAGAGAATACAATTTTTGAAAATTTATCACTGGAATGACTGGCTCGGTTATCGAGCCAGTCATTCCAGTGGTAAATTTTCAAAAATCATATTCTCTGGGCCTGTAAATGGACATTCTGCAAGGCCATAACTGAGGCCAGTTTTGGACTGCTTGACCGTTAAATGGTTACCCATATCCAGCATTCCGGGGATTAGTTATTAAAAATATTCTCTTGGGCTGCAAAGTGAGATTTTTAATTGTGACTCACAGCTAGTATAAATTTGTCAGTCAGGAAAATGGTTGACATTTTTTGACAAAGTGGCATTGGTTGCTGCTACAGTACAGCTAAAAAATAACTATAGATTAACTTAACATGGTTCCAATACAAAATAAAGCGTACTGTTGAATATTTTGAACGTATTTCGATTGGAAGATATGGCTGCCTTATCTGGCTGCCTAAGGCAGCAATGTCTTCCAATCCAATTATGTTGAAAATATTCAACAGAACGTTTATAAATTATCATGTTTCTTTTTTGTTTTGGAAACATTTTAAGTTATTCATGAGCTGTAGTATAAGATGTGTCAGCATTCAAAAGAGTTCCCCCCCCTCCCTCCCCCCCCCCCCCCCCCCCCTAATTGGGTACGGAGAAATAAACTAATGGTGTTCTAAAACTTAGTTCCAGGTCAGAGTCCAAACTTTGCCACGGCTTTGCAAGCGGTTTCTGTGGGAACGGGTCAAGCGCCACGATTTGGTTCTCCGGTTGTTATGCCTGTTGATCAGTCTCGGACAATACACACAAATCAATACACAGCTGCTGTATCTAATGGTATTTTATAATCATTATTTCTAATAATATTAGTAAAGTTAATATCAGATAGTATGCTAAAACCTGATCCGACTATAAATTGTTTATCTTGTAGACGTTTTAGTTCTAGCTGGCCAACTGGGCCAGCAATAGTGTGTGCGTGCGTGCGTGCATGCATGCGTACATATGTGTGTGTATGTATGCTTGTATCGACTGTCCAACTGGGCCAGCAATAGTGTGTGCGTGCGTGCGTGCATGCGTACATATGTGTGTGTATGTATGCTTGTATCGACTGTCCAACTGGGCCAGTAATAGTGTGTGCGTGCGTGCATGCATGCGTACATATGTGTGTGTATGTATTCTTGTATCGACTGTCCAACTGGGCCAGCAATAGTGTGTGCGTGCGTGCATGCATGCGTACATATGTGTGTGTATGTATGCTTGTATCGACTGTCCAACTGGGCCAGCAATAGTGTGTACGTGCGTGCATGCATGCATACATATGTGTGTGTGTATGTATGCTTGTATCGACTGTGCAACTGGTCCAGTAATATTTTGTGTGTGTGTGTGTGTGTGTGTGTGTGTGTTATCGACTGTCCAATTGGGCCAGTAATATTGTATGTGTGTGTGTGTGTGTGTGTGTGTGCGTGCATGCGCGCATGTGGGTGCATGCATTAGGGTTGGGAGATTTTTCGATATCGTCAATATCGCGATATACCGAATACTGATAACGAAATCGTCATAATTTTGAAAAATCGTGAATATCGTCTATATACCGTCAGGATGATATTGCACTTTTAACTTTGGGCAAAATATAAATAACTAAGTTAGAAATGTCACTCTTGCCTCTATTCGGTCCAGTAATAGTCTTTAAGTAATAATCCAGTCTTTGTCTGAGGTAATAGAAACTTAATAAACTCCAAAATAATCCGTGTTCAGTTAATTCATGGTTTGTTTGGGCTAATAAAATGATTTAAAGTACAAAATAATCCTTTGTTGCCTTTGTTGTTCACTTTTCATAATTACATAAATAGATGATGCCATGTTTTTCTTGCCTCATTCTGAGTATTAGTCAGCGGGGAATACTGTTTGCACTACCAACATTCCATTCTGATGATGTCATTACTACAGGTCAAGCTATTTATCCATTAATCACTGATCTGCACGGTTAAATATTCTTCTGACCGTGAACGATTTAAATTTTAAACTTTTTAGGTCGATAGGAAACAACACACAATTAATCTCTTATCAATACCACAGCTTGGAACGGTGGCTGAGGGGGGGTGGGGGGGGGGGGGGTTATTTAATCGCTTGCTTTACCTTTAGTGCCAAGAATGTTAACTGTTTTCATCCCGATTGGACTTCATACGTTTTTATGTAACTATAACTTTGTACAATATATTTAGCATTTTAAAACGAATCAAATCAAAATTCATTCCACATACTACATTATGGATTTATTGTAAGTGAGAAACAGCCTTAAAATAAATAATTTAGGCCTAATTATTTCCAGTCTTCGATTTGTTGTGGCAGTTTATGCTGCAGTGTTAACTGGGTTAATTTCACACATCCTGGCTGCGCCTTGAGATCAAAGATAAACCCGCTAAGTAGTGAACGAATTTGAATAGGTATGAAATGCGGCAAATTAGTTTAAATATTACAGACCAAATAAAATCTGATATAATTGTTTCCAGTCTTCACGCTATAAATATGAATTCTTGGTAAATATCATTAAGTACTAGTCGAAGTTTTGATTTGTCATGTTCACTGTTCTCCCATTTACATCATTCAATGCCTCACATTTATCGTTCAGAATCATTCAGTGTTATTGTATTAATTTGCATCGTCTATGCTAGTGGCAGGCGTGTCAGAATTCTGCAGTGTGAATTCTGATTGGCTCAAGTGTGATGCGGCAGCCAATCAGAGTTCGCTCTGCTGAATTCCATTTATGCGCAATGAAGTTAATCCGCATTCCTTGCTCGATCTTTTGACAGTTGTTGTGAGGTAAAGATAAGACAAAATACAACACAAGAACAGAAGAAAATCCTTTATTTTGCTTATTTGTGATGAATACAGTTAGTTACATTACATTCATTGCTTTAAACTGTATATTGAAGTGTGTCAAAGTGTGGAATTTCATGTATTAAATATGCGGAAATGGAAATCATGGCGATCTGATTTTACGGTTTCAATGCAACGAATTTAATGAAAATAACTTGTAGACACCACCAATTTGATATACATGTTATTCTATGTCTAAACCCTAACTCCACACCCCAACCAAATGACGATATATCATGATACCGCAGTATTTTAATGAGATACCAATATCGTCATGGCTTGAGCAATATCGCCCAACCCTAGCATGCATGCGTACATATGTGTGTGCATGCATGCTTGTATTGACTGTCCAACTGTGCCAGCAATATTGTATGTGCGTGTGTGCGTGCGTGTGTACACATGTGCTTTCATGCGTGTGTATCAGTGTCACACATCAGGCACATCAATCTCAGTTTTCTAAATGTGTTTAGGCCAATTGACCTTTCCATTTTTCGCTATACCCTGCCCATCTCTAGCTATGCTCCACCCACACGTCGCTCATGTTGCGATCGATCAATCTCTGAACTCCCTTTCTACTTCGAATAATACTTACCAGATGTACTATTATGATAATGTCTATTATCTAGTCTAGCTCAAAATAAACAATTAAAAACTCTGCACTCTCCTGGTCCTGCCCATACTGTGTCCGGGAATTACCATAGCCGCAGGTACCGAGTCAATTCCTAGTCACAGTCAGATCTGTCTATTTTGCTAACTTGGAAAGTCGCACGTTTTTCTGAGCTCTAATTGTGCAATTTTTAGCATATTTAAGCATGTTATTCATGATTCATCGCTGGCTTCATGGAAAGAAAGGGAAAGTCATCACAGGGGCAGGTTGTATCAATCTAGAATTTATACATTCGTGCCGTAATCACTGATTAAAATTTCCTTAAATTGGCACATTATTTTAGAATGGTAGCCATTGTTGGAGTCGTTCTGGTACTCGTTAACTGTTTAATCTTATCCGGGTACTCGGTTAATTTCTCTTGCGACTCGGTTCCTTCCAAGATGGATGCGCCCTTAGCCAAGATGGCGGCGCCCATGATTAATGTTTTGTTTTGTCTTGGCGTGTCTATGCACTCTGTTTTATGCCGATCTTTAGCTCTCGCTTCAACGACGAGAGTGTTTGTAGCGATCAGTGTTTATTTCTTGGCTATTTTAACGTTAGTTAATTACCAAGTCACGTTTATAAAATTTTCATTCAAAAAAGTTTAAAAATATTTCCTGCCTAAAGACTTGATTATCATTAATCTAAGAGAAAGTTAATGTTTCTAAGTAATTCTAAGTTACAATCAAGTCAATTGTGCATGGTGCTCGTCAATGTATGTCATGTGCAGCGTTTTAATTCTTTAAGCCAAGAACCAGGACACGCTGTGTCAGAAGTGTAATCGGTTCATGAAGCGCAAGTACTCGGGTCATCACTGTGTGGCTTGCGCGAAGTGCAAGGTTGGAAGTCCTTGTGATGTGTGTGCGAAGTGGTCGTCGGAGTTGGTGGCGGAGTTCGATTGTGATCGACATGCGCGTTTGGAGAGGATCGCGAGGGATAAGGCGGCCAAGCTGGATCAGGCATCAGTAAAAGGTCTTGAAGAGCGTCTGAACGAGCGTATGAACTCAGCATTGGGTGTATGGGCGGCCCAGTTTAAGGTGATGTTTGAGTCCTTCCAGTCCACGCTCCCGACGATGCAGGCTGGTGCAGGGCAACCTATTGGTGGTCCGGCCAGTTCTGTGGAGGGACGAGCACTTGTCCTTCTTCAAGGTTGGAAGTCCTTGTGGTCTGTGTCTGTTAGGTCTGTGGAGGGACGAGCACTTGTCCTTCTTCCGGTCTTGGCTCAAGAGCTGACGGCGGAGGAGGAAGATCTGCTTATGGAAGATTCCGGCATACCAGATCTTTCAGTAGTGGTAGAACCAAGTACGTCCCAAAGGTCTCCCTCGGGTTTTGTACGGGTCTGCCAGCCGGGTGGTGATGTTGACGTTCCGTCGGACATTTCGCCCGTACTTCGCTCAACCCGCGTTGTTGGTGGAGCCATGTTTTTTGGTTCCCGTCGGCATTCCGGCAGCGGTAGGTGCGACTCATCTCGGAGTTCCGTTGTCTGCCGGGGTAAAAGTGGCTGTAGTCCCGGCTCCCGTGCTGGAGTCGATGGACTGCGGTGAATCTGTGTCCGGCAATTCGCTGGATACTGGTGCCACAAGTAGTCGGGCTATTGACTCACTTCATGTTGGAAGGAGTGAGGTCCATGGTTCTCAGCATGGGTCGTCGGTGGCCTTCTCATCTCAGGGTGAGAAGGAAGATGAGAATGGTAGTCCATTGATGGACGAATCCTCATTCTGCACTGCAGCTCCTTGGCTGGATGTTCGACCGTCTCGGTTTGGCATCGGATCAAGGATCTCAGCGCGATCCGGCGATGGAGCGGATGTCAGAGCGAGCGGCTAGCGCTCTGTCAAGTGGCTCTTCGGCCATGCCAACGCTCCCCTTGGACACGCAGACTTCTGACATGTTGAAAGTTGCGGCGTATCATCTGGTTCAGCCAGACTATTCATTGCCTAAGGCCCCAAAGGGGATAAGGAGTAGGGTCCGCTTTCCAGAGCAGGCCTATCAGCAATATGCCCGGGTTCCACAGCTTTCCATCGGGGAGAGAGAAGCATTGAATAGGTCGTTGGCTGGTAAATTGAAGTCGTTCTCGTCCTTTAGTTTCCCAGGCTAATAAGGATCCTTTTAATGAGTTAATGCTCATTGAGGATGCGGCGAGGGCAACTATGGCTGCACTCTCGCATGGCTGTACCGTCCTGCAGGGAATGCTGACCTGCGTGGCGGAAGGTGGGGAAGAGGTTGCTCCCGGGGTTGTCCGGGACACCATGCGCTTATCCCAAGATTGCCTGGCCAGGGTGATCACCAGATCATTGGCCGAGCGGAGGAGAATGGTTCTCGATTGTGTAGAACCAGGACCTGAGATGAGGGCTGCATTATCTTCTGCGCCTTTCATTGGTCCAGGCTTGTTCGGCGGCTTAGCACGACAAGCCTTATCCAAGGTTGCGTCAATGGTCGCAGAGCAGGAAGTAGTCAGCAAGTCGTGGAAGTCGACGAAGAGGACTCAGCCGCAACAGTCCTATAAGCAGCATTGGCAAGAGCAACAGAGGCAGCGCAAGAGATCACCCTTCAGTCCATCTGGCTGTGATGCCCATCGGGCATCCTGTGGATAGCCGTGGCGGCGGTCCCAGACCGTCATATTCCAAGAAACCACGGGGCGGCCATGGAGGACGGTCCTGACGGGTTTCCGGCGGGATCCGTTCCGGTGATGTCAGGAACGAAGGGAGTCAAGAATCTTCACCTAAGCGAATTAGCGTCTTATCGTGCAATATCGACCGCCAGCTGTGTGCAGATTCCTACCGTCGGAGGCAGACTTCAGCTGTTCTCAAACAAGTGGGAACAGGTCGTGCAAGATTGTTTCGTCTGTCAGTGGTTAAGAAACGGCTACGAACCGGACTGGCTCATCTGTCAATCATTAGTTCCGTTAACATCGACTCCAGTTTGGACTCCCATTCCAAGGGAATCTGATCGTCTAGATGCCATTTGCTCAGAAATCAAAGATCTTCAGCAGAAGAACGCGATTCATCTAGTCCGCAATCAGTCCTCCCTAGGCTTCTATTCGATGATGTTCCTCGTTCCGAAATGTACCGGAGGTTGGAGACAAATTTTCAATCTCAAACCGTTGAACAAATTTATTCTTTCTCCAAAGTTTCAGATGGAGACTGTAGCAGCGGTTATGACGGGGCTGAGAAAAGGCATGTGGGCAGTATCGATAGATCTGAAGGATACATATTTTCATATTCCAATGTCAATTCCTTTTCAGAAATACGAATTTCGGAATAAGTCGCTTTGCATTTCAAGACAATGTCTGGGAATTCAATGCGCTTCCATTCGGTGTGACCACAGCTCCCGAGGGTCTTCACCAAAGTGGTTCTCGCCATGGTTTCTTATCTTCGCAGGAGAAACATAGCTGTTCACACTTGCATAGATGACTGGCTGCTGAAGGCGGGGAATCCAGTTACTGCGCAACAATCTTCAGGTAGTCATAGCCTTACTAAAGGATCTAGAATGGATTGTGAATCTAGAGAAATAAGAATTGACTCCATCCCAGGAGTTTGTTTATCTGGGAAATTTTTTCAATCTCAGGGATGGCGTAGCAAGTCAAGAGTTTGCGGTACTGAAGTCAGTTTCTCTAGGAGCCTTTCTGACGGCGCGCCAATTTCTCAGGATACCCGGTTTACTAGTATCGCTAGAGAAAGTGGTTCCTTATGTGGCACTCAGGCGCAGGCCGATTCAGATGTATCTAATGTCATTCTGGTCCCAGAAAACGGATCCGTTATCTCTGAGAATTCCAGTAAAAGAACCATTCATATTCCACCTTCAGTGGTGGTTATCAGAACAAAATCTCCTGCGACGTGTTCCTCTACAACCTCCTCAACCGCAGATGTCCATCTTCACAGATGCGTCGACGACGGGTTGGGGAGCAGTATTGGACGATCAGTCAGTCTCTGGGGAATGGGATCGGACCAATGCGCAGAAACATATCAATGTTCTCGAATTATTAGCGGTGACATTGGCACTTCGAAATTTCGAGGGCGTATTCCGAGACAAGATCGTCCTAGTCAGGACAGACAACTCAACAGTGGTGTCTTATTTGAACGCCAGAGCAGGACAAGATCACCAGAGTTGTGTATGATGATTTGGGACCTTCTGCTGTGGTGCCAAGAGAGGAATATTATTCTTCGGGCAGCACACATTCCAGGAAGATTGAACATCCTAGCGGATGCTCTCAGTCGAAGGACGGTTTGTCATCCGATAGAATGGCAGCTCAACCAATCGGTAGCGGAGGTTCTATTCAAACATTGGGCCAAGCCAAATGTGGATCTATTTGCGATGAAACAAAATGCAAAGATGATAACATACGTGTCACCGATTCCGGACCCACAAGCCTTAGCAGTAGACGCACTGGCGATATTTTGGAAGGGAATGTGCGCGTATGCGTATCCTCCAACGATTCTCATCCCAAAAGTTCTGGCAAAGATAAGAGAGGGTGTGTGCCAAGGACTTCTGATCGCCCCTCATTGGCCAGGCCGATCATGGTTTACGGATCTGCTGAACCTTCTGGTCTGCAATCCAATCCCTCTTCCAGACAGAAGAGATCTAATCTCTCAGAACAAGGGTCTGTATCTCCACGACTGACCGGAAATGTTCAAATTGACTGCATGGATGTTATCAAGCAGCGTGCAATTAAGGGTGGCTTTTCTGAGCGAGCAGCGAAGTTTGCCGCTTCAGCCAGAAGAGGGTCAACCACAAGAACATATAATTATAGAATCAACAAATTTGCAGAGTAAGGGAAGAGATATTGATCCCTTTGCTGCATCTGTTCAACACGTAGCAGATTTTATCTCTCATACGAAGTTGACAAACTTGTACCTTTAACCCTAGCAGCATATAAGTCTGCATTTGCTTCAGCCGTTCCCAGTCTGGCCATTGAAGGAGTGGAGAATGACACTTTAAATGAAGTTATTAAAGGAATGAGCAATCTGCGACCTAGACAGCCAATTCCTATCCCAGCATGGAATCTATCTCTTGTTCTACAGGTTTTAGGGCATGCTCTCTTGGAAGCAATTAGATCTATAGATATTAAACTGTTAACTATTAAGTCAGTATACTTGGTTGCAGCAGCGTCGGCGAAAAGGAGAACAAGACCATTTTGTCGTCACGGGTGAAGGTTTAAGACTACTTCCACGTCTTTGTTTCCTGGCAAAGAATCAGTCACTTAAATATCCAGGACAGCCGATCAATTTGCCAAGTTTAATTTAGACATGACCCAAACTCTTCTGCTTGGTGTCCTGTCAGATGTCTGAAAATGTATAAGAAACGTACTGAGGAGTGGAGAGATGACCCGAAATCTCTGTGGTTATGTCTCAAAGCTCCTCATTTGCGCGCCTCAAAAGATACTATTTGTCGTTGGATTGTTGATGCTATTCAGATGTCGGACAAAATCGCTACAGGAAAGCAGATTGATCGTGCGAAAGCCCACCAGGTCCGAGCACTAGCAGCAGCATCGGCCCTTTATAAGGGTGTCTCATTAGAAGAGGTGATGTCTGTAGCACAATGGCATGCCGAGTCGTCATTCACTGATTTCTACCTTCGCGATATCTCCAGCGCACTTAATCCAGTAGCCGTCGCCAATTTATCGAATCTTAACTAAAGCCACATCCGACCACTATTTCGCACATATCACAAGGTTCCTCCACATGCACTGAACAATGGCTATGCACATGATCCGAGGATGACCGTGGATTGGGCTGAGCTCCTGTGATGAACAAAAAAAGACCAAGCACTCAAAATGGTGAGTGTTTACATTAATTAAGTGACTAATATTAGTTTACTTACAGTCGATTTACCAGACTAAATAAGTAAAAAGTCTGGCCAAGAGTATCTTATTCTTTCAACAGACATTAGACTCATTCCAATTTGAAAGCCTATTCAATATACTGAGTGTTTTTTTTCAAAATTAGAAGTTGTAGTCGCTTCTTTGCACTTTACTGGACTGCCCTAGCTGAGACTTGGGGCTGATACAGGTCTGGTGGGTGTTACTTCCCGTTTTGACAGCCCTCTGGAATTTGTGGAGAAAAATGAGGGGGGGGGGCGAGCGCGAGCGTGGTCTAGACCATGGAAGTTTAGCACTCTATGAGTCAGATGGCAGAACCCAAGCGTATGCCAGGGTTCTAGTCTCTTCACAACCTTCTCTGTCGAATGGTAGATGAGTGCTGGTTCGAGCCTCACTTCCTCCCACCCGTATTTCTTGGCTGTTGAAATCCGGAGTTTATCATAATAGTACATCTGGTAAGTATTATTCGAAGTAGAATAAAAAAAGCATCCGCTTTTGTTTCTACGAGAATTCTTAATGCTTACCGTGTACTATGGCCCTGCCTCAGCCGCCCCGCTGAGATGAGGCTGAGCTGCTTTCGCTGTTTGTTAAGGCAAACATAAGACGAATCTGACTGTGACTGGGAATTGACTCGGTACCTGTGGCTATGGTAATTCCCAGACACAGTATGGGCAGGACCAGGAGAGTGCGGAGTTTTTAATTGTTTATTTTGAGCTGGACTAGATAATAGACATTATCATAATAGTACATCTGGTAAGTATTAAGAATTCTCGTAGAAACAAAAGCGGATGCTTTTTTGAGACTATCAATTTCCAGAATACTATCCATTTAAGCTATTAAATATTTTGGTACTAATTTGACTGTGTACTGTTGCTGCCTATGGCAGTAACGGCGTCCAGTCAAATTAGTTTCAAAATATTCAATAGCATGTTTATTAAATAGAGACATACAGTTCTTACAACGTGTCGGACTATTAAGAGTTAAATGCGGGTCCAATAGAATCATTTATGATGTTATGATTATAACGTCATCCTACATGCTGCCTAGCTGATTATAATGTCATGTGACGCCAGTTGATAGATGGATACTCTGGAAAGGCGAATTGAAAATAGAACCATTTCATGTTATATATCATATACAATCTGACATATCGTTCATAATCTATCATTACCAGGTGCCAATGATAGCACATCTTTAGTGAGTACAGGTGCGACCATTACGTACACCGTCGCTTCGAATACTGCGGCCTTGCCGACCGGTGCACAGAGCGCCACAGCAGTTGTTGCACCAGTACCAAATGCATCTCCTCGACCAAGTATACTCAGAAAGCGGACGAGTGACGGGTAAGGTCTATATATAATGTGTCTCAAAAGTTTTCTCATTTAGAGGTTAGGGTACATTTTGAGTAAGACAGAAAAAAATTTAGTATTACGGAAGGACAGGGTAGGGGAGGGCATGAGGTAATAGCGTGTCTGTGTACTTGTGTTTCCAGATCATATCTCTAAAATGCATGTGTGACTTATATCAGTGGTCAAGATTTGTCGAAAAAATTAAAATGTTCCTTAGTGATTGTCAATAGTTTATAGACTAAGAGCTGACTATATTAGAAAATTTATCACTGAAATGACAGTCTCGGTTACCGAGCCAGGCTTAGTTACCGAGCCAGTCATTTCAGTGAAAAAATTTCAAAAATAGTCTTCCCTTGGCCAGAAAATGGACATTCTTCAGGACTACTGCAGAGGGCAGTTTTGGTCATCTTGCCCATTAAAAGTTTTTAAAAAAACATCTGAGAATAAATGCTAAAGCATTTACCAAGATCGTAAAACATTCCTTGAAATATTTTGGAGAAATTTAGCACTGGATGACTTGAGAGCGCCTGTGTAAATTCGCTAATGAGGCTGGGTATCTGACTTGCCACTGGTATTAAATATTAAATGGAAATTAATTTTTTATTCAATTTGCTGTATCAAGCAACTGTAACTGTCTGCCTGCTGAATGTCTGCCGACTACATTTTCCCTGTTGTCTAAGCCACCAACAACTTTCAGTCAAATTGTTTTCAAAACAGTCAGCTGGTCCAGAGTTATTGCCCATTGAAATTATTGTCTGGTGCCTTGAAGCAGTTAGGCAGATAATACTTTCACCGATAAATTCCCTATATTTCATTTTCAAGGCACCCATACAGGAAAACTGTTGAATATTTTGAAATTAATTTGACTAGAAACTGTTGCTGCAGGCAGCAACCAACAGGTTCCAATCAAATTAATTTCAAAATTTTCAACAGATTAATTTTATATCCTAAAGAATATACTTTTTCAGGGATTTGTCGATGAAAGGGTTAACGCATTCAAAATTCTTCACAGTCTTTAAGGCAGGATTAATATTCAATGTCTACGTTTCTAGAATGGGGACCCGTCCTGATCAGCAACTCTCCGAGAAGCTGGTTTCATCATTTTACTTCCAACTATTCTACTAATATCATTGATAGTAAATCCCTGTGAATTGTAAATAGAATGGAGTAATCAAACTCGCTATCACAAGCAAAATTGGCCTGTCAATGACTGGTAGACACGCAAACATTTCAGCCCCTGTAACTTGATTCATACCAGTGAGTTATAAATACCAAGCTCTGTAAATAATGCAAAGATAACTATGCATATGTGTGGAAGTGTATGTAAAATTTGTATATAAGTGTATGTGTGCGCATGCGTGGTGAATGTGTGTGTATGTGCATGTGTGCGCATGTAGAGACATTCATTGTATAAATTGTAGATTCTGTATATATATATTGTATATATTTTATTTTGTTCAATAGATATTGAAGGCCTCTGGGAAGACAAGAGATTGTATCACTGATTGGATTACCTATATAAAATAAAGATTATTATTATTATTATTATTATTATTATTATAAACAATTATTCTTGCACCGTGACTAACAAACATCATGTATGTGAAATGGATTTTATTTGCAGAACGGCTGTAAAGAAGCCATTGGCCTTATCACTTTCATCATCATCATCGATTACGGAAAATGTCACACCTATCTCACGCTCCGATTCTGCACCTTTGTCGACAAACAGCTCACCAAAGAATTCCATGTAGGTTGAATGTAAGATAGACGTAATATTGGTTATTGGTGTGCAGGATTGGGTGTGTGCATCATAGCAAATAACATGTGCATGACCAGTGTTTGTCATGGCATCCAAATTTTGGATGTCCTAGGGATCCCACCACTAGAAATCTGGGGATCCCAACACGAAATCTGGGGATCCCAACACAAAATCTGGGGATCCCAACACGAAATCTGGGGATCCCAACACGAAATCTGGGGATCCCAACACGAAATCTGGGGATCCCAACATGAAATCTGGGGATCCCAACACGAAATCTGGGGATCGCAACATGAAATCTGGGGATCCCAACACGAAATCTGGGTATCCCAACACGAAATCTGGGTCGATCTGTCCGGCCG
The DNA here is from genome assembly GCA_034401795.1 of Chaetoderma sp. LZ-2023a. NCBI lineage: Eukaryota > Metazoa > Mollusca > Caudofoveata > Chaetodermatida > Chaetodermatidae > Chaetoderma > Chaetoderma sp. LZ-2023a. The sequence continues at coordinate 73,021,005 of CM067368.1, read as the reverse complement.
ACGATCTCCTCCAAAACCATTTGGTGGAATTCAATCAAATTTGTTATGTGAGTTACCCATATGATTGCGGACTGCAAGAGGACATTTTCATTAGCCTCTGCTCACAAGGTGTGGGGCAGGTTAGAGGTGGGGGAAGAACATCAAAATTGATGAAATTCAAACAAATTTGGTTGAATTCAATCAAATTGTTTATGTGAGTTACCCATATGATTGCGGACTGTAAGACAATTAACCTTCATTAGGCTCCACCCCCAGGGTGTGGGGCAGGGTGGTGGTGGGGGCAAAAGGCCAAAGTTGGCGAATGTCAGCCTATGGCAGTAATGTTTTCCAATCCAAATGTGTACAAAATATTCAACAGAACATTTCTTACATTGTGTAACTGTACATGTTTTTTCAGCGGTGATTCGCGTGAAAGTAGCCAATCATCTACAGATACAGCTCTCTCGAACGATGCATCTACCCCGAGTGGTATCGGTGAGATTAAGATCAAGCAGGAACCTGTAGATACTATAGAAATGAGTAAGTTGTTGTGCTCTCATAAGATTCACCAGCATCTGTTTTCTAGCAGTTTCTCTGGGTATCTTTTCAGACTTATTGAACAAACTTGCGATTGGGTTTAATGCTTTAACACACAAATTTGTTGAATAATATTTCAATTTGCTTATAGAAAATGTTCTTTTGCAGACCAAGAGAAGACTATTTTTGAAATTTTACCACTGGAATGACTGCAAGTCAGTGATTCAAGTGCTAAATTTTCAAAAAGTCTTCTCTTGATCTGCAAAGGGGCGTTTCTCAAGCCATTTTTGGCTGACGTTAGTGTTAAAAGGTTAATGTGTGTGTCACTGATGTCAAAGTGTTAATCTGTTCAATGTCAGTAGAAGACTTGTCCTGTATGCATTTTGTAAACATTGTTGCTGAGCCCTGGTGCGGTTTTTTACTGCAAGAGCCTGCAGCAACAATGTTTCCAAAATGATCATCTGTTCTCATAAAGGAAATTGACTTATCAGTGTCAGTTGATACAGATTTTACTGCATATCAGTTGGTTTGGTGAATGACGAAGGCAGTGCCTACAAATTTAAAGAGAAAGAATACGAATGTTCTGACCATATTGTATGGGGGATTCTGGATTAGACAGAATAAGCTAAGTAAGACAACTTCTAATGCATAGATCCTATCTGTCACTCAAGTCATAATCAATTACGTCACATGTAGGCTAACATCACAGTCAAAATGCATAGTGAATGACCTATCTAAATCCATCATGAACATTGAATAGTGCACCAAGTCTATGAATTGTAAGTCTTTAATGTTTAATAAAAATTCTTTTGAATATTTGGAAACTAATTTGACTGGGTGCTGTTGCAACACCACACAGTCAAATCAGTTTCAAAATAGACAGCATGTTACTTATATAGTTACATTGAAATTGGGATTCTGGTAATTCAGGATTAAAAGTATATAAATCGATCCCAACACGGGCAAAGCGTGGGCGGAGCTTAGCTAGAAATGGGTGGGGCATGGCAAAAAATGTATCCCTCTTATGTCTTGATGGGTAAAACATTAATTGTATATGTCAGGTAATGTCCACCATGGCTAGGTACATGTATTAGTTAGGCTTGGAGAACACAGAACATCAGGTTTTTTTATTAACAAACTGGATTCTGAAAACTTGCAGCAGTCATCCTAGTATGTAGTTGAGATGATGGTTTGAGGGAAAATGTCAATTTTTTTGCAAATTTATCACTGGAATAACTGGCTCGGTTATCGAGCCAGTCATTCCAGTGATAAATTTTCAAAAATATTTTTATCTTGCTCTGTAAATGGACATTTCTCAAGACCACTGCAGAAGCCGTTTTTGGCTTGAGAGTTAAAGGGTTAATATTGAATATTTTACCTTCCAACATTGATATCAAAAGGTTAATGTTACAGTCAGTAGCAGAACTACTGGCAAACATATTGGAGACATGGTTGCTGTCTTGGACAGCAGCAGCTTATAGCAACATTGTTTTATAAATTAACTATGCAGTTAAATATGAAAGGAGATAAAGGATTCCAGTTTCTAAGTCAATCATATGATGTCATAATCAACTACATGATGTGTAGGATGATGTCATAATCAATTACATCATGAATGACATAGCTAAGTTCGTCATGAATGCTTAATTGATGACAGACTAAGCGTTGTTGTACTAATTGCATGTCTTTACTATTTACTAAATATGCTGTTGAATATTTTGAAACTAATTTGACTGGACCCTGTTGCTGCCATATTAAAATATTAAATAGCTTACCTGTGTAGTTTTCTGGAAATTGATAAGGAGTGCAGGGATCGATCGATCACAACACGGGTGAGGTGTGGGTGGAGATTAGCTAGAGATGAGCGTGGCATAGCAAAAACTGGATTCCTCCCCAGAGTTTAGGAATCTAAGATTTCTGTGGTGTGTGTGTTTCATATAAATGTTATTACTTTTCAGACCATCAGGTGTGTTCAGTATCTGCAGGTAATCTGGTAAACTCCATAAGCGCTGTCAACAATGTCGAGGCATCTCCACGTAAAAAGCCACGGAAACAACTACTGTAAGTCCCTTTCGCCCTTTCAACGATTAATCCCTGAAAAAATCAATTCATTACGATCTAAAAATTATTCTGTTGTATATTTTGAAATTAATTTGACTGGAACCCGTTGCTGCCTATGGCAGTAATGGCTTCCAGTTATAATTTCAAAATATACAAGAGCTTTCCTGTTTGCTTGCTCTGAGATTGAGACATTGAGATACGGGGAATTTGTCGGTGACTTGATTAATCCTTCTTGATTTCATTTACCAGGGGAAGTAACTCTTCAGATTAATGAATATCCCATTGTGGGGAAGGAAATTATGGAATTCAGGATATTTTACAAATCCCTTCATTAAAATATCTTACTTTTAAGAACTAGGTATATTTAAAAAAATGTTCATGCTATAAATAGTGGGCTAAGCGATAGTTTAACCCTTTAGACCTGAAATACGTTCTAGAAAATTTGAATTCTCACATAGAAAATGTCCAGTTTCAGACAAAGAGAAGAATGTTTTTGAAAATTTATTACTGGAATGACTGGCTCGATTATTGAGCCAGTCATCCCAGTGATAAATTTTTAAAGGTATTCTTCTCTTGGTCTGTAAAAGGCATTTTGATTGGCTTGAGTGTAAAAGGATTAATGGTTAAGCGACAAATTCATTCCGGTCGTAATAATTTTTAAATATTTTTCTCTTGGCCTGCAAATGGACATTCAATAAGTAAATGTTTTATATTTTATTGACCAATTCTGGCCATTAACCCTTTGACCACGAAAGACCAAAACTATGTTTTTTTTACAATTTAATGAATATACTGTTAAACATTTTGAAACTAATTTAACTGGAAGCTATTGATGCGCATGGCAGCAACCGGTTCCTGTCAAATTAGTTTCAAAATATTCAACAGCTTACCTGTATAGCGACCTTAAAACTGTGATTTTGGGAATTTAGGGTTCAAAAGGTTAATGGGTTAAGATTTTTTACTGAGCTACAGAAATAACATAACTTGTTTCTCAAAACAAAAGAAAATGTACTGTTGAATAATTTGGACTTAATTAGATTGGAAGCCATTGCTGTCCACGGCAGCAATGACTTCCAATTAAATTAAGTCCAAATTATTCAATAGAACATTACTTACACCGTGTTCAAATTGGAATAACTAACATGTTTCTGATTTGGGTGTTTTTGGCAACATTTTAACTTATTTATGAGCTGTACTATATATCGCGCCTAGTGTATTATGGTAAGCGAAGTCTTCATTGATCATAGGAACAATGAGGGGACAATGCATCGCTACCCTGAACTGGTTTATTTATGAAAATTTATTTACAGTTTTCCATTCATAAAATACACATGTTTATTATACTTATTTATGTTATTTTGATCAACTAAAGTAAATTACTGAACGTTTCTAATAAAATATTAAAAGTTAAATATGCCTGGACACGATACAAACTGTACCAAATACAGGGTCATAGAAGTTCTACATCATGATCCTAATAGCAATGAAGCCACGACTTCACGCAAGGATCGTGAATCTTACTGGATCCACCGACTACACCATGGATCCAGTTGGTATCCATTCATGCAAACTAATAAACCCTACACCAGGGCAGTGGGTGAAAAAACAAATATTAAAAGTTAGTTGATATTATATTCAAGGACCACATAGTCTGTGCCAGACTCCCTGACACAAACAACATCGTCCACCCACACCGTAACCCCTTCACAGAATGCGGGACCATGAACTGCATCATCTTCAACAGCATGGAGAAAACAAGATTCTTCAAAAGCCATCACACTGGCTTGTCATATAGATGCAAGATCATAGGAAACTGCCAGACACTCAATGTCGTCTACATACTGAATTGCAAACTCTGCCACAAACAATATGTTGGGGAAACGCTGAGCCCATTCAAAACCAGGATACAGGAACACCTCTGATCCATAACAAATCGCCACAGAAAAGAAAGTTATGATACGCCAGTCTCACGCCATTTCAACAAGCGCAATCACACAAGAGCACATATGGGGTACCGCATTATACAGGTCCTCGCCTCCGACCCCTCAGACCCTGAATCAACACCATGGAGGAGATCAAAAGAATCACACTGGGGTCACCAACTCCACACCATGGAACCACCAGGCATCAATCTAGCAGGGTGAGAATCCACTTTTTCATGCAAGTCTTGGGGCCCCAACCTGACACCCGCATACATAGTTATTCCCCCCTTGATATTATATGAAGTTATTCTTCCCGGCCATACGTGAGTGAACTATGACTGGCACTTCGTAAACAATCATGATTCTGTGGCAAAAAGTAATCTTTTTATCCAAATCAGTGTGCGTATCTAAATTTCCAGCTGTATGTCGACTTATGTCATGCTTATTTTTCTTCACACAGAATGCCGAGTCAATCACATGAAGAAATCAAACATCACACATCATCTGACGAGGAGATTATGGACCTGATGCGAGATTCACATGAGATTAAGATGGAGAGAATGAAAGGTAAGTGATGTCATCGTTTCTAGTGGTAAATATTAAAAATAGCTTCTTGCCCTGCAAATTTACATTTCCTTAATGAGGGCTTTTGTTTTTAGCTCACATGGCCAGAATGGCCACGTGAGCTTATGCCATGGTGACTGTCCGTCGTCCATCTGTCCATCCATCCGGCGTCCTGTCGTCAACCTTTGCTTAAAAGTGCTTCTCCTCATTAACTGCTTGGCGGATTTCAACCTAATTTTGTTGGAAGGGCCCTATTGTGGTAGGCTTCAGAACTTGTATACAGAATTTTGATTCTTCAATTTCAACTGGATTTAGCTGGGAGCATAGTATACTGGTATGGTTTAGAACGTGTATACAGAATTTTGATTGGTAATTTTTTCCAGTGGCTATCTTGGAGTTCAGAAAATCGCTTAACAGCCTACTTCTTGATAACCACTTGGCTGATTTCAATCAAATGCAGATGGAAGAACCCTAGCGTAGTATGTTTCAGAACTTGTATACACAATATTGATTGGTCCATGTTTTTAGCGGCCATATTGAATTTTTTTTTTAAATGGCGGAAAATTGGTAAAAACGCTACTCCTCATTAACTGCATGAGCAATTTCAACCAGACTTGTCTGGAAGGATACTAGGTGGGTAGGTTTCAGAACTTATATACAGAATTTTGATTGGGCCATTTTTCAGGCGGCCATCTTGGATTTTCTGAAAATTTCTGTAAATCAGTTAAACGCCTACTCCTCAACTGCTTGAACGCGTTAATGAGTTCAAGCAAACTCGGCTGGCAGCACCCTAAAGTGGTATGCTTCAGAGCTTGTACACAGAATTTTAATTGGTCAATTTGTTCAGTGGCCATCTTGGGTTTTCAGAAAAATGGCTGGAAATCGTTTAAAGTGCTACTCCTCATTAACTGCTTGGGAAATTTCAACCAGACTGGCTGGAATGAGTCTAGGGTGGTAGGATTCAGAACTTGTACACCAAATTTTAATTGGGCCATTTTTGGGGTGGAGGTGGCGGCCATCTTGCATTTTCTGAACATTTTGGGAAATCAGTTAAACAACTACTTCTCATTAACCGCTTGGCTGATTGCAACCAAACTAAGCTGGAAGAACCCTAGGCCGGTACGCTTCACAGCATGTATACAGAATTTTGATGGTGGTCATCTGGGATTTTCCGAAAAATGGGAATTTTCTATAAAATGCTACTCCTCATTAATCGCGTGGTCAATTTCAACCAAATTTGGCTGGAAGGATCCTATTGTCGTAGCCTCTAGAAATTCAGGTCAAAGTTTTAGCAGCCATCTCTGATTTTCTGAAAATTTTACAGAACCATTTAAAAACGGTACTCCTTCAATCAATAGCCAGATTTCAATAACACTTGTGGGGAACAATCCTATGACGGTAGGCTTCATTCAACATATTAAATGAGAATCTTGATTGGTAAATCTTTTGGTTACCATCTTGGATTTTCCGAAAATCATTCATCGTGTCTATTTAAATGGAAATGGCTTAAATGCCAATGGTCGAGGTGAGCGCCACAGGCCCCTATTTTTTTTAATTTACCACTGGAATAACTGGCTCGGTTAACGAGCCAGTTATTCCAGTGATAAATTTTAAAAAATAGTCTTCTCTTGGTCTGCAAATGGACATTTCTCAAGAGCTGTGCAGAAGCCATTTTTGGCTGAGATAAGTGTTAAAGAGTCAAGACAGATAATAGAGGTTGTTATTATTGGTGTAGATTAAATTCTTTGACGATGTCCGCGATGGCGGTTACGTTTTCTGTTTAACTCAACATTACTCTTAACCCTTTAAGTTGTCAAATTTTTTTTTTTGATTTTCTCACAGAAAATGTCCATTTGCAGAACAAGGTGACTATTTTTGCAAATTTATCACTGGAATGACTGGCTTGATAAATGTGCAAAAAGTCTTCTCTTGGTCTGCAAATGGACATTTTCTGTACATTTAAAGGTTAACGCATTAATATCAGGATTGATTTTCGCTGCTGTTGGGACTAAGCGTGGATACATGATTACCTCAAGAGGATGTGGTCTGAGAACATTGACATCACTCAGTCAAATGCCAAAGTCACTGTGACCTTGCTGCCATATGCATGATTTTGAATGGAGGAATCCAGTTTTTGTTATACCCAGCCCATCATCCTTAGCTAAGCTGCACCTACACTTCGTCTGAGGTGGGATTGATCGATCACTGAACTCACTGACTATCAAAATCCAGAAAACTATACATGTAAGGTGTTGAATATTTTGAAACTAATTTGACTAAGTGCTGTTGCTGCCTATGGCAGCAACAGCTCCCAGTCAAATTAGTTTCAAAATATTCAACAGCATGTTTATTAAATAGTAAAGACATACAACAACGCTTAGTCCGTCATCAATTAAACGTTCGTGACAAACTTAGCTACGTCATTCATGACATAATTGATTATGACATCATCCTACACGTCATGTAGTTGAATATGACATCATATGATTGATGGATAAACTGGAATCTTCCATTCACAATTATATATAATGAGCTTACCCTTCTTTTCAGAATTCATAGATGATGAAGGTGTCCGATGGACGACGGATAGGACGAAGCCAAATATCTCACTTCTGAATTTCTATAACTGTACCTGGAAATCTCGGAATAATCATTTTCTAAGACAAACAGATGTAAAACCTAAAGGTGAGAATCAGTTTTAAAATAGGTATTTAGAGTATTAACTTTCCTAAAATGTTTAACTATATACTTGAAATTGTTGGTGAAATGTTTTTGTGGGGTTAAAGGGGCTATCGCTGTTAGATCTAGAAATTTAATATCTAGAACCATGTCCATAAAATACTTTCATTTGGTCAATACTCTCATTCTAACATCAATTCTTATATATATGATTGCTCAAGAAGATGCAAATTATAAATTCCACAAATATACAAAATGAAAACACAAATCTAATGGTCCCAATTATCTCTGTTTTGCAGAGAAACCAGAGTATTTGCTACTTACTGGTTTCTTGTGATTCACCATTTGGCTTGTATAAACAGAAATGGTATTGCTTAGCTCATTTTTTTGATGTCATGATATAATTTTTTGACGTTTCTTTTCTCCCGGCGTGTATCTTTTTGTTTCGGTGTTTCTATTATCAGTCATTGTTGTGGCGCTAGTATTTTGACTGTGCACCGACGAACTGTCTAGACATATTTAAGATTTTCTGAGTTCTTTCTGTTTGGATTGTTTCATAAATATAATGCTTCCTTAAATTGAAAACTCATCTGCTCGTAAGAGTTTCTGGAAAAACAACAAATAATAACAAATATATGTGACGGGGCCAGAATTTGTGTATAAGAATTAGAATGTTTTAACACAAGGACATTTATATTACAACAAAGATATGGAAAATTTCCAAATTTATTTATATCTCAAAAGTAATGCCCCTTTAAACATCATCTAAATGAGCTAAAACAGCGCTGAAACTAGGGGGAACATCAACCCAGCTGAGAGAAAACGAACATAAAAGTTAGCCAATGACAAATCAATTGTCATCAAAAATGCTGATATGGGACAAGCCACTGTTATACTAAGCGCTTATGACTACAACACGGAAGTACTCAAACGATTAACCCTTTAACCATCATATCAGCCAAAATGGCTTCAGGTGTGGTCTTGAGAAATGTCAATTTGCATACCAAGAGAAGACTATTTTTGAAAATTTACGACTGGAATGACTGGCTCGATAATCGAGCCATTATCGAGCCAGTCATTCCAGTAGTAAATTTTCAGAAATAGGTTTCTCTTGGTCTGCAAATGGACATTTTTCAAAACCACTGCAGAAGCTGTTTTTGGCTGATATGAGTGTTAAATAGTTAACTGGAACCTATTCTTGCCATCTCAATAAAAGGATCCATTTCTAGCTATGCCCACCCGTTTCTAGCTATGCCCACCCGTTTCTAGCTATGCCCACCCGTTTCTAGCTAAGCTCCACTAACTTTATGTGTGTTTTGGAATCGATTTGAAAATTAAATTCCCAGAATCTAAATTTCACGGCAATTATACACGTAAGTTGTTGGATTTTTTGAAACTATCTTGACGAGGAGCTTTTGTTGCCATAGCAGAGGTAAAGTTCCAAAAACCAGTCTTCTTTGAACCTGTAAATGAAAATTACTCATGACAACTCCCGAGAGTATTTTTGGTTAGCTGACCATTACAGTGTTAAAATAGGTTGTAACCATTTCAAAAATAAATCCCGTAACAGTTATATTCTTTACCATATAAACCTTATTCAGTTGAATATTTTGAAATTAATTTTACTGCAAGCTGTTGCTGCCTAAGGTAGCCTATGCTTCCAGTCAAATTAATGTCAAAATATTCAACAGTTTTCCTGTATGGTTGCCTTGAAAATTACATGTAGGGAATTCATTGGTGAAAAGGTCAAGTCTTTGAGCCGTGAACTCTGATAATGTTAATTTTATGAGGAATATATATGTTAACCCCTCTTGTGTCATCAGCGCTTCAAGGGACTGCAAATGGATATTTCTCAAGACTATCTCACTTTTAGCTGGCTTGACTATTATTTTCTGGTTTAAGCAACAAGAAATGCTGGCTTGGTAACCGAGCCAGTCATTCCAGTGGTCAATTTTCAAATAATAGTCTTGACTTGGCCGGCAAATTGACATCCCTGATGATCATTGCAGAAGCCATTTTGACCGGCTTGGCATAAATGGTTAAGTTGACACAAGGGGTTTAGTTGATGTTACGCTGACAGAAACCTGTTGTTACCATATTCGGCAGTAATTGTGTTCAGTCAAATTACTTTCAAAATATTCATTAGAATTTTTTGTAGCTTGTGAATGATTGCTTGTATGTGGTCATTCATGTTCAAAGCAGTATCGTGCCATAATTACCAGGCCATAAAATTTGAGATGAATGGAGCGATTATTCGCCCGAATCTAAATAGCCAACAATTATTTGTCCTTCACTCAGCTACTAACCCATAGGCAATCAAGACAATGTGAAATTGAACTAGATTAGCTCATTCACACGTAGTGTCCAGAGACAAGAATCGTTTCGAATACATAAACTTCCAGTCAAATTATTTTCAAAATATTCAACAGCTATCCTGCCATTTAGATTAATACATGTAAAGAGAGTTCATCTGTGAAAAGGTAACCTCCATAATATATTGCATGAGGTGAAGATCATCCACATGTAGTCTATGGTTTATGTCCCGAAATGTATTTAATCTTGTTGCCTGATTACTATTTCCTGAAGATTATCATAGGTGTAATACATTGCATATTCACATACATGTAGACCAGTTCATTCATGGCTTTCTCAATCAAAGTCTGGAAGTTGTCAGATTTATATGACTAAACTGACCAGACAGGACGTGTAATTCATGGATTTCAATAATAGCGTCTTAGTATTAGACCATGGCTTTCTAAATCACCCACCCATCCCCCATCCTCTCACCAACCATTGCACCCATCACCGAACCCATGCCTCCCTCCCTCACCCGTCCGTGCATCTATCACCCATCCATGCACCAGTCACCCGCCCATTACTTGCCTATGCCCCGTCACCCGCCCATTACTTACCTGTGCCCCATCAACCGCCCATGATCTTGTCTTTTGATTGATATCTGGTTCTCATTATCTGTTATTGTTTACTATGTGTTTTTGTCACCAGATGACAGACGGCCCACAGTCAATGAACTTTCCAACACAAAAGGCGTGGCGCAGAAGACATCAGGCTGGAAACTCTGGCACATGGCAGCACAGCTGGAGGACTTGGTATGGCTAGAGTGCAGTTTCATGTCAAAAACAATCCTTAGTTCTAGAGTCAACACACATTGTTAACCCTTTAATGGTCAATATTCATCAGGAAGATCAAAATATTTGCTACGTGAATGTTCATTTCCAGGCCAAGATAAGATTATTTTTGAAAATTTATCACCGGAAGGACTGGGTCTGGTCAGTTTTTCCAGTGATAAATTTTCAAAAATAGTCATGTTGGCCTGCAAATGGTCATTTCCTGAAGAGCACTGCAGAGGTCGGTTGTGGCCATTTAAGGGTTAATGTTCATCATGATAAATCTTGTAATTCTCATGGTATTTGTATATTGGTTGGTTTGTGGCCACTTCATATTTAACTTGTGAATGACCAATTCGTGAATCCAGTTTATCCATCCATCATAATCAACTACGCGATGTGTACGTAGGCTGTTGTCATAATCAATTACGTCATGAATGACACAATTTAGTCCGTCTTAAGCGCTTAATAGTCCGTCAGGTTGTACGAATTGTATGTCGGTATAATTATTGAATAAGCATGCTGTTGAATATTTTGAAACTAATTTGACTTTGCGCTGTTGCTGCCGTGGGTGGAGCTTAGTGAGAGATGGGTAGGCATAGCTAAAACTGAATTCGTCGATTATGTCCCTAGCTAGAAATGTGTGGACTAAGCTAGATATATGGAGGTATATTGCATTTGTGTTGACTGTTAGTCTGTTTGTCCGTTCAGGCATTCTTCTCCATGACATAACTAAGTTCTACTCTCATCATGAAACTTGGGTGATAAGGTGCGCTTGTGGTCCCAAAGTAGCATATTGATTTTGGTGTCAATTAAAGAGATTCGTTTGAATTTTCAGTAGATAACTTAAGTCTGACTGAAGGGATCTTGCCCAACCTTGGCATGTGTGTTACCCTTTGGTGGTCAATGCTCAACGGTTGACCCAATTACGGAAATTGCATTGCATTTCCAGATCATAATTGATGGGTCTTCACCAATCGTGGCGTGTGTGTTGCCTTTGAGGCTTTGAAGAACCCTATTAATTTTGGAGTTAAAAGGTCCAAGATCAGGTTCAGGGTTACGGTAATACCCAATTAATGAAATTGGGTTATGTTTTCAGATGATAACTCAACGTTCTACTAAATGAATCTTCACCAAGCTTGACCCATGTGCTGCCCTTTGTGTTCCTAAGAACTATATTAATTTTGGGGTCGGAAGGTCAAAGTACCCAAATTAAGGAAGGTGTGTTTCATTTCCGGATAATAACTCGAGCTCTTCATCAAATTCGGCCTTGGGGTAAAAAACCCATTAAGTTTGTGGTGTAAATCTCAAGGCCGCGTTGACCCAAATAAGGAACTTGTGATTGCTTTTAATTCTAATGATACACCCTTTATGGCTGAGTGAATGTCATCAGTGCAGTATATACTTGCATACATAATTAACCCTTTAACCCTCAAATTTATTCAAGAAAATTTAAATTTTCTCATTGAAAATGGCCATTTGCAGACCAAGAGAAGACTATTTTTGAAAATTTGCCACTGGAATGACTGGCTTGGTTATGGACCCAGTCATTCCAGTGGTAAATTTTCAAAAATAGTCTTATTTTGGACTGCAAATGGACATTTCTGAATACCACTGCAGAAGCTGTTTTTCGCTGCTATGAGTGTTATAGGGATTAAATGTGGGCATGATATGCTGTGTCAATTTTCTTTATCACTGCACTGCTAGAGAATTTATCAAAAAAATAATATTTGTAAATTTATATACAGCTTTAGTCTGACAACTGCATTAAAATGTGATAAATAGTTTAATCCTTTACTGATCAAATTTGGTCTAGAAAATTTAAATATCTGCTTATTGAATGTCCATTTACAGGCCAAGAGAATAACATTTTTGAAAATTTATCACGGGAATGACTGGCTCAGTTATTGAGCCAGTCATTTCAGTGATAAATTTTCAAAAAGTGTATTTTCTCGGCCTGTAAATGGACATTCCACAAGCCTATGATGGAGGCCAGTTTTGACCGGTATGTCCATTAAAGGGTTAAATTCATTGTTTCATGCGATGTCATTGGATCGTCTCAGTTTTCATGGATTCTTTGTAACTGTGATTTTTTTTACCAGTCAAATTAGATTATTATACTGTGGCGACCGTCCGTCAACATTTCCTTTAAACAACTTCTTCTTAAGAACCACTGGCCGATTTCAATTATATTTAGCAGGAAGTATCCTTAGGGCATAGGGATCCAAGTTTGTTCAAATGAGGCCGATCGGCCAATATGGCCGGTGGCCATCTTGGATTTCGGCCGATTTTAGGAAACGTCTAAAAAAAATTTCTACAAAACCACTTAGGGAATCGATTAAAAACATCATCTATGGAAAGAAATAAGCCACGTTTGTTCAAGAGTACTTGAATGACCAATTGGTTCAGCGGCCATCATGGATGACCTAGTTTTCCCGAAAAGGACTTCTCCAGAACCGCTGAAGGGATCAGGCCGAAGTATGGGAGATATGATTAGGGACTAAGGGCCATTAAAGTTTGTTTTCAAGGGAAGTTGATCCGTCAAAAAACATGGCTGCCATGGGCCAATCAAAATGTGGCGTGTTTGGTGGCCATATGGGATTTTTTTATTTGATTGATTTTGCGGCCGAAATTGGTTTTGTATATGTTTTTGGGTAACCTGACCCCAAATTTGCCATTTTCGAAACTGTCTGATAAACAGTTTGTAGGCCATTTTGGATTATTTTCTGAACAAAGGTGCCCATCCTAAAGCAGTGGGAAATTTAAAATGTCTTCTCGAGAACTACTAGGCCGATTTCAATTATATTTGGCAGGAAATCTTTAGGGCATAGGGATCCAAGTTTGTTCAAATGAAGCAGATCGGCCAATTTGGTCGGTGGCCATTATGGATTTTGGTTGAGTTTTAGAAATGGCTTTAAAAATCTTCGCTAAAACTGTTGGAGCGATTGATTGAAAACTCATAAAATATCATTTAGGGCACGAGTTGAACCAAGTTTTTTCAAGGTTTTCAATGGTTGGGCGGCCATCTTGGATGGCCTGGTTGTCATGAAAACAACTTCATGTCCAGAGCCACTGAACGGATTGGGCTGAAATTTGGGAGATATGATATTGATGACTAAGGGTCATTAAAGTTTGTTCATGAGAAGTAGATACGTAAAGAAACATGGCCTCTGTTTTCTTCTTACAAGTCCGCTCAATTCATTAGAATTCTCCTTATTGTTAATGACCATTCTAGTTGAAATGCCTATGGTCCAGCTGAGCGATACAGGTCCCTTGGTCCTCAGACTAGGTATCTGAAATAATCCTCGTGTATCTGGTCATACTGGTCATGGAAACCCTGGAAAGTCATGGAATTTGACAATTTAATTCCAGACCTGGCAATTCATGGAAAACCAGTGTTTTTTCATCATAGGTCATGGAAAATGGTAATCATGGAAAATAAAAAGAAATCTGTTGGCATAAATCACCTCTATCCAATAAAAATTACGGCAAACTGCTTATCAAAACAAGGCTGTGGACTGGTTGTTGCAAGGGGCAATATTCTGACATTTTGCAGACTAACTCGGGTCTTATTTTTGGAGCTATATGATGATGATGATGCTGCGGCTGTAGTAGTAGAAACAACCTACAGCTGCAATCAGTCCTTCTTCGCTTTTGCCCACTGTGTCTTGTCCTCAGCCGAAATCCTTAGCTTCCTCAGGTCCATTCTTGACTTGAGTGTACCAAGCCCTGCTTTCTTGAGGTCACCTCGTAGTATGCTTAGCAGATTTATGCAATGACGTCCTCTCCTGGCTTTGTCTTTGCTGGCTCCGAGTAGGGTGAATTCCAAGGCTCTGTGCTTGTGTCTCTTCTGGCATCCCTAGCACATGGCCAAACATGGACCATCTTTGCTGTGCGACTTTTACAAACAGCGGCGACGTATTACACATCTTGTATAGTGCATCATTGGAAATTATGCTGTCTGGCCATCGGTGTCCAGTGATGGTGCATAGGTGTTTGCGGTGGCAGGCATCGAGTGTGTCTAGAGCTGTCTTTGGAGCTGCCCAACTGTTACAGTTATACAGCATCAAGGATACGCAGGTTGCATTGTATAAACGTGGCCTCTTTATCAAGGGAATCTTTGATCTACAAATCCATAGCTTCCAGAAGGACTGGAAAGCTATGTTCCCCATGATGCAGCGTGTAGCAATGTCAGCAGTAGTGCAAAGCAGTGAGCCCAGGATTTTAGTTTTCCTCCATGGTTCGCCGCCACGGAGTAGATCGTCAATTTCTATAGTTTCATGCTTTGGCGATAGGTATATGTGGGTGAACACTTTTTTGGATGTATTCATAAAGAGATTCTCATAAAGAGATTGAAGCTATATCATAAACACAAATCTCCTAGATATTAATTCTTGGTGGTCAGGGAATTTCTTAATTTGGGCCATGAGAAGTCATGAAATTTCAAATACAGAAGGGTGTACAAACCCTGAACCCGGATCTATTCATTCACCCAAAGGTTGTGGCCTAATATCATAATATGATGTCCAGTTTTATGCGTCTATTGAATTAAAAATATTGTTTTTTGTTTTCATAGTGCGATGGTGAGAAACTGTTGTATGAAAGAATCGGGAATATACAGAACTCTATCGCTCCGGCACCAAATCTTGACCTGATGGAGGGAGAGGGAAGCACGATTCATGAGTTGACACAGGTATTACTATTGACAATGTATTAGTCAAACCTGCCTGCGAGACCACCTCTGTCTTTTAGCTCCAAACCAGGGCAATTCATTAACCCTCTCACTGATGAATTCCCCCATATCTCGTTTTCAACAATACCATACAAGAAAACTGTTGGATATTTTGAAATTAATTTGACAGGAAGTCATTGCTGCCTAAGGCAGCAATGACTTCCAGTCAAATTAATTTTAAAATATTCAACAGAATAAGTTTTATATGGTAAAAGATTTACTTTTTCGTCAGTGAAAGGGTTATGAGAGATGGTTGAAAGGTGGTGATATTGTGGGATAAGACATAAACGTAGCACGACAATAACAGCCCACACTACGTTCTGCTTATATAGACCTTGATTGTGGTTATTCTCCCCTTTAACACTGATCAGCCAAAAAAAATGCCTATTTGCAGGCCATGAGAAGACTATTTTTGAAAATTTACCATTGGAATGACTGGCTCGATAACCGAGCCAGTCATTCCAGTAGTAAATTTTTGAAAATAGTCTTTCTCATAATCTGCAAATGGACAGTTTCTATGAAAAAGTTGAAATTTTTAAAAGAAATTTGAGGGCTAAAGGATTAAGACTTATGTTTAATCTTACCACTACTGTTTAGACACGTAACGATTGTTATATCAGTTGGCGGGAGGAACGAATATGTTAATTCTGAGTGTGAGGTTACTGATAACTGTTGTTATTTTAGATTGCAACAACAACACCACAATTCTCCAAAATGAATATGTTAGAAATCAAGTATAAAAGATACCATTCAGCCATACAAATCATAATAACACAGTTTATTATGCCATAGATTCTCTGAATATTTTGAAGCTAATTTAAATGGAAGGCGTTGCTGCCTAAAGCGTGTCCATTAGCGTGTGTGCGTACACGTTCGTTTACACCTATAAAATCATTTTGTATTAAATTGAATATTGGCATAGACATTAGTCTTTGCGTATGCATTTATGTTGGTGTACGCAACTTTTTTCACTTCATGTAGCGGTTAAAATTTTGTTAAACGTGAGGCGTCATGCATGAATTGTTTTCCATGTGCAACTAGTCTTAAGTCATAGTTCTAAGTGTATGGTATAAAGACGCACATATGAACACACACCTCGTGACCAATCCCCCTACTGATACGTGAACATCAGATGTGAACGCATATGCAAGTGCCCTAATGGACACGTACCATGCATCAGGCTTTATTACCAATCGATTGGTCTAAATTTCCCTGACTACGTCGTTATCACACTAAGTCAACGTCTTCTTGATGAAATCACTTCAAAATATTAAACAGCTTTCCTGTACGGTTACTATAAAATTCACAATGGCTGTATTCAACTGAGACTTTCTGTAGAGTAAATTTACCTGCGCAGTGGCCAAAGTGTGCTCTACGAAAACGTACCAGTCAAATGAAAAAGCCATAGCAGTATGGAAGGTGCAGAAAGCGACTAAATCGCCTAAATTTTACTATCTTAAAAATAAAATCCACCTTTCAGCTCTGTTTTCAGACATAGTGAATGCTGAATAATAGTAGAATTCAGCTCCTAAGTCCCGTATTTTCATATTTTGTATCACATGACCTACTTCACGAAACATGCCACGCGTCTTGGCTCTGTCTTGTTTCGTGCTCTTTTTTCTTGGGAAATGGCAGTGGAATAAAAAATATACTCTGTGGGGCCAATATACTAACTTTCCACCCAGTCGAGTAAAGTCATTATTGGGACATCTTGAATGAAAGCATTACTAATATTGTTAATGTTTTCTTCAACAGGGTAATATCCAACGCTGTCAACTTGTGGCCGATCAACTGAACGAGGCACGGAATTCAATGCTCAAAATTCTCGAACACAAACAGAAGATACAAGAGATTGTAACGAAACATGTCAGTAAGCGACCAATCAAAAAGAAGGAACGATCTTAGCACATCCAACATTAGGAGAGAATTGACCTTTCCAGTTTATCCATCAATCATATGATGAATGACATAGATAAGTTCGTCACGAATGCTTAATTGATGACAGACTATGCGTTGTTGTTCGAGTTGTATGTCTTTATTGTTTGATAAACATACTGTTGAATATTATGAAACTAATTTGACTGGACGCTGTTGCTTCCATAGGAAGCAACAGCGCCCACTCAAATTAGTTTCAAAATATTCAACAGCTTAACATGTATAATTTTTTTAATGGAAATTGATAGTCAGGGAGTTCAGGGATTGATGGATCCCAACACGTTGATGTGTGGGTGGACGTTAGGTAGAGATGGATGTGGTATAGCTAAAACAGGATTTCTCCATTGAGAATGCATTAAAACATGTTTATAATGGCCACATGCTCTTGGCTTCATAAGACAGTGAGTGCTTCTTTACCCATTTCAACGAGAAATTTCAGAAAAAGTATATTATTTACAAAATATGCTGTTGAATATTTTGAAATTAATTTGTCTAAGTTTTGCAGGTTAAGGCAGCAAAGACTTCCAGTCAAATTTTAATTTCAAAATATCCAACAGTGAAATGATTGAGACAGGTGGTTATAAGAGCAAGTCCATGGTTCGTAAGACCATAGAAATTTTAGAATATTTTGGAATCTCAGAATTGAGAATCAAGGTCTGAAAATGTTGGGAAATCGACTATGTTTTCTCATTTCATGGAATGTTACCCCTGTGAACCTCGAAGTTCCAGTTTATTGTTTTTAACGCAGATAAGCTGTTGAATATTTTGAAAGTATTTTGACTGGAAAAGGTTGCTGCCTAAATTGAACAGAATCATGGGAGAAAACAATGTATGGACATCATTATTATCACGAAGTCTTGTGTGGGGTATTGCATTTTGGTCAATGTGTGTGTGTGTGTGTGTGTGCGTGCTGTTCCACAAATTTGGTCCTCGTCCATAGACGAGAATATGGCAGCGACAGCTCCTTGTTTCAAAATGTTCAACAGCATGTTTCCTAAATAGTAAAGACGTACAATTCGTGCAACAACGCTTAGTCCGTCATCAATTAACCATTCGTGATGAACTTAGCTATGTCATTCATGGCCTAATTCACATTTCCAGAGTACCCACCCATCATATGACATCATAATGAACTACGTGATGTGTAGAATGACATCATAATGAATGACGTTGATAAGTACGCCACGAACGCATATTTGAAGACGGTCTATGCGTTGTTGTATAAATTGCTTGCTTTTACTATTTAATAAATATTCTGTTGAATATTTTGAAACTAATTTGACTGGGCGCTGTTGCTGCCATAGGCAGCAACAGCTCCCAGTCAAATTAGTTACAAATATTCAACAGCTTCCCTGTATAATTTTCAGGAAATTGATAGCTAGCACATTTGGGGATCGATCAATCCCAACACGGCGAGGTGTGGGTGGAGCTTAGCTAGTGATGGGCGGGGCATAGCTAAAAATGGAAAGGTCCATTCAGAATGTTGATTAAATTGTAAATTCATTAAAGGCATACAAGTAACACAGTTACCTTCAGACCTTTGTCCGTTTCATGTCGGATCTACGTCATCTGATTGTGACATCAGCTGATGAGTGACACATTAAAGATTACGACGTCAGATACATGAGCGACGGATTGGATCCCTTTCATCGTTGTATCATTCATATCATTACAAACCAGCTGTATATATCCGTAACTTATTATTATCATATCTATACATATGTTCATATGTAAACTATAAACTGTAAAAATAACCACGAATTCATCCTTCTACATATGTTTATATATTATGTAAAATATGTATAAAACAAACGATAAATGCATAAAGATTGAAGGCAGCTCAGGTTGTTCCATATTGTTAAACATTTATTGTACAGAATCGTACAGAATCGTACAGAATCTGTAAATGCTCTTAGAAATTAGTATGTATATGTTGTGACATTTTTTTTATGAACCTCGTCCCCACTCAATGTACACACCCACGCGCATGCACACACGTGCATGCGCGCACGCCCATACAGACAGGTAGTCTTCTGTTCCAGGTAAGTCAGTGAATGTCACATCCCCTTGTGCCGCTTGTTTAGTCTTGAATCAGTCATTAAATTGTGCAATTCTGGTCATGGTCAGTCGTTGACATTAGAAATGTGAAATGAGTACCATTCCTGTTCACCCCCACTCACACATCACCGCTACAGACTCTACCCCTGAACTTCTTACGCATGTCTATATCAACTATGCAAATTGATTGTATACTGATAAACCCTGGTCAAACCAGCCAAAAACTGCAATGGTCATTTGCATGCCAAGAGAAGACTATTTTAAAATTTCATTTACTGGAGCCGTATTTGGTCTCCAGCTAACTTCCCACAATTCATTGCACTTACTTCCGTTTAACTCTTGAATTTGTTCCAGAAAATGTCCATTTGCAGACCAAGAAAAGACTATTTTTGAAAATTTACCACTGGAATGACTAGCTCGGTTACGAGCCAGTCATTCCAGTGGTAAATTTTCAAAAATAATCTCTTGGTCTGCAAATTGACATTTCTCAAGACCACTGGAGAGGCCATTTTTGAGTGTTAAAAGGGTTACTGTTAACCATACCAGTGGATAATTGTGGGAAATTGGCTGGAGACTGAATATTGATAATTTGTGAGACAATAAATTCTTAATTTGCGGTGTCAGTCAATGAAGATTTTTCTAGAAAAGGAAAGCAATGCCCATGTAATGTTAGCGGACAAGAAAATTTTGCATAGATCTGATTTTGTCTATTGTCTAAATATGCCCATTCCCGCACACACATGCACGCATATATATATATATATATATATATATATATATATATATATATATATATATATATCAAATGGAAGGGTCCATTTCTAGCCATGCCACACCTATTTGAAGTATTTCTAGCTCAGCTCCACCACTTTTTATGAGTGTTGGTATCAATTTGAAACTGATATCCGATTTCCCAGAATCAAAATTTCAAAGGAAATATATAGGTAAGTTGTTGTATATTTAGAAACTAATTTGACTGGGTGCTGTTGGTATCTATTGCAGCAACATCTCCCAGACAAATGCAAATATTCAACACAATGTTTATTAACACTTACCACTCTGAAGTCAAGATTTAGTTTTCAAATTAAACTAAAAGATGAACTGGGTTGTTCATCTTTCAACAAATTGTCATAGGCAGCAACCTCGTCTGCCAAAATTATTGAAAAATGTGCATCAGTTTGTTTGTTATTGTCACAGTAAAAGATAGCATATTGACGTCAGAGTGGTAAGGGTTAATTTGTAAATTTATTGAAGACACGCAATTCGTAGAATAGTGACAGATTTTGTACTTTTCATGACGGAACTATGCGTCATTATGATTGTGAGTCACAGATTGAATCCCTCCATTTGCTAACCATTTAAGCTTAACAACCCAGTGAATCTTTTTTAAAATAATGAAGTTCTCAGAACTACATCCTAAGATTCTGAAAACAATTTGATGGAAACTTGTTACCGCTTTCAGTCAAGTTGTTTTTAAGATTGTCAGTAACTATCCAGTGGGATATTGTTTATGGATGAGAGAAAGTTAAACCTGTCTTTATGGACCACCTCAATTAGGGATCATAAAATGATGGCAGTTTAGCACCTTTATTGGTTAAAATTGTTAAGAAAATTTACAGATTTATTCATTGGATGTCCATTTGCAGCCCAAAAGAATATTTTTGAAAATTGACTACTGGAATGACTTGGCTCGGTTATCGAGTCTCATTCCAGTGGTAAATTTTCAAAAACAGCCTTCTTGGTGTGCAAATGGACATTTACCAAGACAACTGCAGAGGCTGGTTTTGGCCAACTTGACCATTAGAAAGTTAAGATAGGTGGTTTAATAGCACTTGTGTTAAAGGACCACTGTACTGTGTGCCACGCATGTCCACACCAAATACATTTGTTAGGGAAATTGACTTGTCTTCAGCCTTTGATGGTCAAGCTCACCGTCACCAGCATCTGTAGTTGTCGTGAGGAATGTCCAGGTGTGCCAAGAGACTATTTTTGAAAATTTACCACTAAAATGACTGGCTCGATAATCGAGCCAGTCATTTCACTGATAAATTTTCCAACAATAGTCTTCTCTTGGCCTGCAAATAGACATTCACTAAGCAACTAATTTGATTTTCTTTACGAAATTTGATCATTAAATGTTTTTATTTAAAAAGCACTCGTTATCTAGTGACTCCTTGCCTCTCGGCGCCGGTCATAATAGACAGGTTTAATTGTATCGACAGATTCTTGTTACAGAATTGTCTGAATGTTTTATCTGGCGAATAATAATTTTGTGAATAAAAACTAAAACACTTTATGCAAATTGTTTACTTTTCTGTACCCGGTATTGACTCACCTGGCCAGAATGTCATGGCGACCGTCAACCTTTTCTTCAAACAGCTTCTCAAGAACCACTGGATCGATTCCAATTATATGTAGCAGGAAGCATCCTTAGGGCATGGAGATTCAAGTTTGTTCAAATGAAGGCCAATTTGGCCGGTGGTCATCTTGGATTTTGGACGATTTTTAGAAATGTCTAAAACCACTTGGGGGGGGGGGGGGATTTATTGAAAACACTTGAAATATCATCTAAGGCAAGAGCTGAACCAAGTTTGTTCAACGGAACTTGACCAAATAGTTTGGTGGCCCTCTTGGATGACCTAGTTTTCATGAAAATGACTCCTGCAGAACTGCTGAAAATGCCAATGTTCCTTGTGAGTGACACAGGCCCGTTGGACCTCTTGTTAGCTCACCTGGCTTGAAAGGCCAAGTGAGCTTATGCCGTAGCGACTGTCTATCATGTGTCCATCATCCGTCCGTCCATCAACTTTTCCTTTAAACAACTTCTCAAGAACCACTGGGCCGATTTCATCCTTGGGCATAGGGATCCAAGTTTGTTCAAAGTCGATCGGCCAATTTGGCCAGCAGCCATCTTTGATTTTGGCTGATTTTATGAAACATCATCTAGGGAAAGAGGTAAGCTAAGCTTGTTCAAGAAGACTTGATTGACCAAATGGTTCGGCGGCCATCTTGGATGACCTAGTTTTCACGAAAACCACTTCTCCAGAACCGCTTAAGGGATCAGGCCGAAATATGGGCGATATGATTAGGGCCATTAAAGTTTGTTCAAGGGAAGTTGATCCGTCAAAAAACATGGCCGCCATGGTCCAATCAAAATGTAGCGTGTTTGGTGGCCATATTGGATTTTTTTTTTTTATTGATATTGAGGCCGAAATTGTTTCTGTATATGTGTTTGGGTATTCCGAGCTCAAATTTGCTCGTTTCGAAACTGTCGGATAAACGGGTTGGCGGCCATCTTAGATGATTTTCCCGCTATAGTAAAGCAATGGGAACTTTAAAATGTCTTCTCAAGAACTACTAGGCCGATTTCAATTATATTTGGCAGGAAGCATCCTTAGCGTAAAGGGATCCAAGTTTGTTTAATTGAAGCCGATCAGTCAATTGGGCTGGTGGCCATCTTGGATTTTGGTCGATTTTTAGAAATTTCTTTAAAAATCTTCTCTGAAACCGTATGAGGGATTGATTCATAACTCATGCAAATATCATCTAGGGCAAGAGCTGAACCAAATTTGTTCAAGAGAACTTGATTGACCAAATACTTTGGCGGCCATCTTGGATGACCTACTTTTACGGAAAACAACTTCTCCGGAACCGCTTAAGGGATCGGGCCGAAGTTTGAATTCTTCAAAGGGCATATCTGTGTATCATAACCGAGGCATACACCAAGTTTCATTAAAATATCTGAAGCAGTTCTGTATTATATACTGTTTATGAGATATTTGTGGACGGACAGACCGTTTACTATAGGGCTTCCGGAAGGTGTGGGGGTGCATCTTCCAGCGCACACCGGGGACCTAATTAATTGGCGATAACGTCTTCCAGTCAAATTAATTTCAAAATATTCAAGTTTTCTTGTATGGTGGAATTGAAAATGAGTTATGGGGAATTCATCTGTGAGAGAGTTAAATGTCATGGGAATTACAGTCTCGTTTGTCATCCGTCTGTCGACAAATTTTCCTCTAAACATCCTCTTCTCAAGACGCACTTGACCGATTTCAAGAATATTTGTCAGGAGGGATCCTTGGGTCAAATAGATGCAACGTTGTTGAAAGGAAACCATTTAGTCCATTTGGCATGTATCCATTTAAGATTTTGTGCTATTTTTAGAAGTATCTATAGGTCTCCGAAACTGCTTGATTAGAAACTCATCATCTAGGGCAAGATCCAATTTTTGGGAGTGAACCAGATTCATCGATTGGTTTGGCCGCCATTTTGAATGACCTAGTTTCAGCCAAACTGTCTAATTCGGGACCTCAGAAGGGATCTTGTCTAAATTTGGCAAATGTCTGTAAGAAGGGCGGCATTTCAAATTTGTTCAAGGGTAGTTGATCAGTAAATAAGCATGGACCAATTAAATTTTAGTGTATCGGGCGGCCATATTGGAATTTAAAAAAATATAATATGGGATTAAAGCCATTCAAGTTTGTTCAAGAGATGACTTTTGGCAGCCGTCTTGGAAGACCTGGTTTTCGTAAAAATGCATTAACCTAACCAATCAAAATTGAGTATTAGTAGATGGATTTTGCAAGTGAAAGTGGCGATATATAGGATTTAGTGGCTGCTAGATAACAATTCACCTTTCCAGAGTATCCATCTATCAATCTAACGTCATATGACGCCATAATCAGCTAAGTGGTGTTTAGGATGACATCATAATCATTACTTGCTTAATAAATGATTCTATTTGGACCGTCTAGCTCTTAATAGTCAGACACGTTGTACAAATACACCTTTCCCACATTGACCTCCTTACGCAGGGATTCACCTAAATCAGCACTCAGAGCAAAACTGCTGGCTGGTAACGCCGTCAACAAGCCGCTGAGCCTCATTGAGTTACTATTGCACTAAAATACACTGCAATTTAAACCATTCCTATGATAAACTAAAATCACTATATTATTTAAGTCATACATCATTCGAAAGCGTATTCAATTGCCTAAACATGAATGCATCATTTTAAAAAATTTTGTAAAATATTCACAGATATTTGCGTAAATAAAAGACCCCATTATACCTAGATTCATTAAATCAAGTGGACAATAGGGACTATTTTAAAATTACTATTAATTGTAATTATACAGATATGAATAGAAAATTGGCTACGCTTTCCAATGATGTATGACTTCAATAATATTATACACTTAGTTCTTTATATCAACTGCTTAAAGCGCGTTGTATCGGATTCCAATAGTAAGGTAATGCTGTTTGCGAGTCAGCTATCACGTTTACCAGCCGGAAGTGGTATGTGCAAAGCATTCTGGGAAGGTATTTTCCCAAAATACGCTAATGTGGGAAAGGTCTATTGTATGTCTCTACTATTTAATAAACATGCTGTTGAATATTTTGAACATAATTTGACTGGACCCAGCAAAAGCACCCAGTCAAATTAGTTCCAAAATATTCAATAGCTTACCTGTATAGTTTTCTGGGAAATTGATAGTAAGAGAATTCAGAGATCGATTGATCCCAAGATGAGTGAGGTGTGGGTGGAGCTTAGCTAGAGATGGGCGGGGCATAGCTAAAAACGGAAAGGTCCATTTTAGACTTTCGAATCCGATTTATCTATCAGATTTTTCAAACGTAGCCGATGGACTGGTTTAGTCGGTGGCCATCTTGAATTTATGCTATTTCTAGAAACAAAGATTTTTGAAACTGCTTTGCTGATGGACATGAAACTCAAGAAACAATCTAGTGCAAGAACTGAAACAAATTTGTTCTCAAGAGAACCTGATTGGTCAATTTATCTAGCGGCCACTTTGGATGACCTATTTTTCACAAAAACGTTTATTCTGGACCTGCTAAAGGGATCGAACCGAAACTGCAATTATAGTTAATTGTTGCCAAATTTGATTCAACCATAAGCGCCATTTGCTTCTCAGAAAGTGAAGTGGATATGTGAATCCATATGGCCACTATAGACCGAGCAAAATTTAGTTCTTGTTAGATGATGGATTTTACCAGCGGTAAAATGACAATATATAGGTTTTGTGACTTGATTATTATCGTCCACCAATAAAACCCTATTAAAAGAGAACTCTTTTAATGATATAAAGCTTATTCTGTTTAATATTTAGAAATTAATTTGATTGGAAGTCCTTGCTGCCTAATACACATCCCTAGGTATGTCAAGTAGAGAAATTTCTGCAATACACTCAAAATATTCAGCAGATTAACCCTTACCACACCGATGTCAATATTCTACCTTTTTATGTGGATTTATCAAAGAAACTGGTGCACATTTTTCAACAATTTTAGTGGATGATGCTGCTGTCGTAGATCCACCAAATTTGTTGAAAAATGAACACCAGTTCATCCTTTAATTTAATTTAAAAATTTTAAATGTTGATGTCAGAGTGGTAAGGGTTAACTGAATACTTACTTTGAAATTTTTATTTTAGTAATTCAGGTTTCAAAGTTTCAAATCATGGAGAAAGAGGCTGGAGCTTAGCTGGAAATGGGTCATCCTTCTGTATCCGTAACACGGGAATGCAAATTCAAAATCTTCAGGGCATACAAATTTAAAATCTTCAACATCTTACTTCTATAGTTACCTTGAAATTGAGTTCTGTTACAGCAGTGGTCAGTGTTAAAATCGATTCACACCTGTAAAAAAGTGGGCAGAGCTGAGTTAAGCGAATCAGGTGGTCAAAGCTACAGAGAATGAAGGATTCCAGTTTACCAGTCAATCATATGATGTCAGCTACATGAAGTGTCAATCAATTACGTCATAAATGGCGTAGATGAGTTTGTCATGAATGCTTAATTTATGACGGACTAAGTGTTATTGTATGACGGACTAAGCATTGTTGTACGAATTGTATGTCTTTTCCATTTAATAAACATGCTACTGCTAATGAATATTTTGAAACTAATTTGACTGATTGGGCGCTGTTGCTACCCTATTCATTTCGCCCTTTTTTCGATGTAAAAATCCATCACATAACAACGTTCATTACCATTCTGGTCAGGGGCACTTAAAGTGTGGGTGACCGGAAGGGTATAACTTTGTATAAATAGATCACACATGTGTCAAGATTTCAGAAAGTACACACCGATTCGCTTGAAACGTTCTCGGTTAACAACAAAAACAATGTTTGTTCCATATCTCAAAATGTATCAACTGTATTGATTTAGAGTAAATCACGCTAATTTATTTGCTCAGACAGATGGTATAAGACGATATTTATCTCCCTTTCATCATAATTTCAATGAAAATTAGCCAAATTTCCTGGATTTTCAAATATATTTGATAACCAATTTAGAAGAAATCAGTCAGTTTAATAAAAAAAGAAACACGTACCAACTTGAACCAATGACAAACATAGCGTGTACTAAAGGTAATTTCGGCGACACGGCTTTCGATATCTGCCTTGGTTACTATTGATTCCTATGCAGGGCTCCATTAACCGTCACTGGGGTGACGTATAGGGAGTTGGCTTATCAATTGCCGAAATTTAAAAAGTTGAAATCAGAATTCCTGTTTTGCGCGTTTTCAAACTTGCATTTCTTGCTGATTTCTTACTGTATGCTCTCGCGCAATTTATATATGCGAGACGGATTTTGATTGTGTTTCAAATATATTGTATAAATGGCTATTAAAATTGTGTTTGCATACAGACTTTAAACCTGCATTTATTTAGTCCAATATAAAGATGATTTATGACTAATGTAAATATAATTTTCTAAACATATATTGTACATTTAAATTAATGGACCTTTCAATTTTTAGCTATGCCCCACCTTTCACTAGCTAAGATCCACCCACAGTTTGCCGTGTTGGGATTAATCAATCCCCGAATGCGCTGACTATCAATTTCCTGAAACTATACAGCTAAGTTCTTGAGTATTTTTTAACCAATTTGACTGGGTGCTGTTGCTGTGCCTATGGCAGCAACAGCGTCCAGTCAAGTTAGTTTCAAAATATTCAACAAAATTCTGAAATAGCAAGAACATACAATTCGTATGTGTCAGACTATTAAGCGTTAAAGACGGGCTTAATCGAATCATTCATGACGTCACGTAGTTGATTATGACGTAATATGATTGAGTGAGGAAATGGATTCATGAATTCTGTGAAAGCGGTTGAGAAATTTTATGAGAATATCAAGATTTATACCAGGTAACAAACCAGGCAATAAATCTGGTAACGAGCTAAACTGATTGGTTAAAAACATAAACCGGGTAACAAATATTGCAAAAATGTTAAAGTTAATATAGGGGTAGTTTAGGACTTGGCTTAAACTATGTTACAAAGCCAGCATGGAAGCATTGCGGGATATTTGCTATTTAAGTGTGATCACAAGTGTTATTCGAGGACAAGAGGCCCAAGGGGCCTGTATCACTCACCTGCAATTATTGGCCACTGGCACAAACGAACAAAACGAGATGACCACTGGAAAAATTTACCAATCAAATTTATGTGAAGAAGATTTAGCCAAGTTTTACTAAAATTGGCCCAGAGGTTAAGAAGTTCTTTTTATGATTTTCTCAGAAATTTGCAGAAAGTACCAAGATTTTGATTGATTCATGGCGGACATGGGTTTTTTTACATATTAATTTTTCATGGAAAATTTTTTTTATGGCGTTTCGGCCCTAATCATAGCCAAATTTTGGCCCGATCTGTTCAGCGGTTTTGGAGAAGTCATTCTCGCAAAAACTAGGTGATCCAAGATAGCAAACCATTTGGCAAATTAAGTTCCCTCGAACAAACTTGGTTCAGCGCTTGCCCTAGATCATATTTCATGAGGTCTGCATCGATCCCTCAAGCAGTTTCAGAGATTTTTAAAGATGTTTCTAAGTCAGCCAAAATCCAAGATGGCCACGGGCCAAATTGGCCGATTATCTTCCTTTGAACAAATTTGTATCCCTATTCCCTAACGATGCCTCTTATCAAATATGCTTGAAATTGGCCCAGTGGTTTTCCAGAAGACATTTTAAATTTCCCATTGCTATAGTATGGGAGTTTTTGGTAGAAAAAAGATCCAAGATCTTTTCTGACAGCTTCGAAAATTGCAAATTTAAAATCAGAATACCTAAAACCATACATAAAACCAATTTCGGCTTCAAAATCCATCAAATAAAAATATAAAATATGGCCACCAAACACTACAGTTTGATTGGTTGATGGTGGCCATGTTTTTTATCTATCAACTTCCATTGAACAAACTTTAATGGCCCTTAGTCCCTAATCCTATCTGCCAGATTTTGGCTCGATCCGGTCAACGGTTCTGGAGGTCATTTTCACGAAAGCTAGGTCATCCAAGATGGCCACCAAGCTATTTGGCCAATCAAATTCCATTGAACAAACATAGTCCAGTTATTCGCCTAGATCATATTTCATGAGTTTTTAATCGATGCCCCAAGCAATTTTGGAGATTTTTTAGACATTTCTCAAAATAGGCCAAAATCCAAATTGGCCGATCGGCTTTGTTTGAACAAACTTGGATCCCTATGCCCTACGGATGATTCGAAAGTGGCAAATTTGAAATCAGCATACTCAATAACACACATGAAAACAATTTCGGTTTCAAAATCCATCAAATAAAAAAATTCAAAATGGCTGCCAAATGCGCTACATTATTATTGGTCCAGGGTGGCCATGTTTTTTGGCATACCAACTTCTCTTGAACACACTTTAATGGCCCTTGCTCCCTAATTATATCTCCCAAATTTCATCCCGATCCCTTAAGCAGTTCTGTTGAAGTCGTTTTCGTGAAAACTAGGTCATCCAAGATGGCCACCAAACTATTTGGCCTATCAGGTTCCCTTGAACAACTTTGGTTCAGCTCTTACACTAGATGATATTTCATGAGTTTTGAATCAATCCTTCATGTAGGTTCGGAGATCTGTAGACATTTCCTAAAATCGGCCAAAATCCAAGATGGCTGCCAGCCAAATTGGCCGATCGGCTTCATTTGAACAAACTTGGATCCCTATGCCCTAAGGAAATCGGCCCAGTGGTTCTTGAGAAGTTGTTTAAAGGAAAGGTTGACGGACCGATGACAGATGACGGATGGTTGCCATGGCATCTGACTTGGCCTTTCAGGCTAGGTGAATTAATAATGTGGTTTAAATGTCGTCTAATTCTTACCGAGTTTAAACTTGGTATCTGAATACGGACTAGCTTTAAGGCTAAACCTGGTAACAAATTTCTTGTTACCCGGTTTCAGAAGTGATTTGTTCCACTATTCTTCCTGCTGAAACTAAAATACAAGTGTAGCTTCCAACCTCTGAGATGTGGCTTGAACATGAGGTGACTACAGACAGATGGTTATATTAATTGCTATATTCCCCATTATTTCATGACATAGGGATAAAGACTTACTAGTGGAAAGCGACTCAGTATAGTTCAGGAGCTAAAGCTAGGTCAGAATCGTGATGTAGCACACCCAGTATTCGGAAGGTCTGACACTTGCTGTGGCTTGGGGGACATGTCCCACACATTTTAAGCCCTGTTGTACAAACAAATTGTGGTAGCACTAATTAGTTATCCTGATTTCTTTGCATAGGGGGTCTAGGCTTTGGCTGTATCCACAGTGCACAACGATATAAGCATGATCGTGTCATAACTCAAAGTAATATCGTATTAGATTCACCATATATGATATTTAGACGGATATTGACCTAACATATATCCAACATACATTTTGCATGCATATACCAAAGGTGAGGGTGAAATGTGATGGTTATATTTTATGTATGTATACTAACTCCATCATAGAATCTGTATATCCAGCTGTACCACTGTTGACAAAGCACCCAGGTAATGGTGGTTGGAATGAGACAGATGGATGTGGTGGTAATCGGTGCGGAAAAACTAATTAAAATGAATACTACAACTCACATCGCTCTCATTGTCATTGTCTACATATAATTCAAATTATGCCTGTAACACTTGTTCCGGGGTAATTTTGTAATTTGACATCACAAGTAAACTGAAAGTTTAATTCACTCATTTTCTCAAATACAAATCTTTTTTTGAAAAGCAAATAAGAATGCAAGTGGCATTTTATGAATTTGTATTCATGAGAAAGGTTGTTAATACATGCCTTGATTAATAAAGCCTAGTATTGATTTAATATATATGCACACACACTAATTACATTTGCAAAATAATTACAAGCGCTATATAACTAGCAATTAAGCAAATATGGGCAGTGATAGTTGTGACGAGGAAGTAGCGTTTCATCTTCTCCCAGCAAAGCGTATCAAAACGACACAATGGACTCGCTGTATTATTTGTCAAGCACATAGTAGCGAAACTGTTAGCAATGCCACTGAAGTCGGCATCTCAAAGTTCATAGAGGCTTTCCAACACCGGGAGGATGACGTTTATGAAAGACTTAACTCAAATATTGATCAATTAAAACAACTGGATATCGTGTGGCATAGAAACTGTTATGCTAAATACACAAGCAAGCACAATATTAACTTTGCGAAAAGACGATCCATGACACTACCAACTCCTATGCCTCTTGATAAACAAAGTCCAGAAGAATCGACAAGTTTGGCTAGAGCAGCAAGATCGAGATCATCCCCGATAAACTGGGCAATGTGTATGTTTTGCCAAAAGAAAACTCACAAGAAAGTCAAGAAATTATTCTCAGTTTCTACATTTTCCGCATGCCAAAACATACAAATTGCAGCAGAGAAAATGGCGGATACAGAAATGCTTACCAATATAAGAGGCGTAGATGTAATCGCTTCAGAAGCCAAATATCATGAAATATGCCGTGCACAGTATGTATCAATGCGCAATGTGATGTATAAATCATACCAAGAAACTGTGAATGAGGATTCGTTCTCCCAATCATTTTCGGAGCTGGTAGCAGAGATAGAGTCTGGACTTGTATCAGGAAAGGCTTACAGCATGACATATTTGTTGAGTCGATTCAAGTTTTATCTAAAGAATAATGGTGTGACTGCTGACAACTACCGCTCCCAAAGACTGAAAAGCCGATTACAAAACTACTTTCAGGATTCAATCGTTTTTCACCAGCAGCTAAACCCTTCCAAACCCGAGCTTGTTTATTCCAGTGATATATCTTTAGAAGATGTTATTAATGCAGCTGCCAATGCAGCTGGTGGTAGATCAGCGTATACTGATAGGCCACATGGCTCAACTGATACTACTAGCAATGATGTTCACACGTTGTTCCATGCAGCGCAGATTTTGAAGGGAGATTTGGAGGCTTGTGAGGGGATCACCATTAAACCAGTTGATGTTGACAATCTGACACTCGCAAAAGCAAAGGAAATTATTCCCCAAAGCCTCTACTGGCTGCTGCGGTGGGTTACCACGAATGAAGATTTAGCACCAGAGCAGTTTGGTAATGTTAGATCAGAATGTGCTAATGAAGGTGATGAGAGGCATGTAATAATGATATGCCAAGACATAGCGCATTGTGTATCACACGGGAGAAAGAAAATGCCAAAACACATAAGCCTCGCTATGACAATGAGGCATCTTACAGGTTCCAAACAAGTTGTCACCATTCTGAATCGTATGGGTCATAGCGTTTCCTATGATGATATTGAGGTAGTTGACACTAGTATGGCGCTTGAAGTATTAGCTCAATCAACACGGTATGGAGTTGTAATACCAACAAACATTGTTCCAAACTCGTTCGTTCAAGTAGCAGCTGATAACAATGATATACTTGAAGAAACCTTAGATGGTAAACAGACAACTCACTCAACGACAATGGTGATGTTCCAATGAATGCAATTTGGCCCAAGACCAGAGTGTGTCATACATGCTGAACACTCAGTCAGGAGAAGGGCTTTGACAGCACCAGGTACTGAAAACAGAATTCTTGATTGTGCGGTGTTTGGTAGAAGACCAGTTGTGACCGCGTTCATAGACACTGTCAAGAAGGATTGGTACCAATGTGATAGCTCAATCCAGGAACAGGCATTAGTCATGGATCTTGCATGGGCCATCGTTCGAATGTGTCCAATAAAATTGTTTGCGGTAGATCTTGTACCCATGATGACCACAGAAACACAAACAGTCCCTAGTTGGAGTGGATTTAATGCACTTGTATCATGTGCTAATGCACCTTTTACACAAATCGGTTACTGTCCAATGATTTCCGGATCACCAACTGAATTCAATACGGTGTATACGGTCATGAAACAAGTTCAAAGAATGATGACAACACTAGGACAGAATGACTCGGTCATTACATTCGACTTGGCCATATATGTCAAGCAAAGGAGATACAATGGCGATATAAAGAAGAGTTTAGTGACGCTGTGATCAGACTGGGGGGATTCCACATTGCGCTAAACTACTTAGCTGTTATTGGAAAGATGTTTGATGACTCTGGCTTAGAAGTTCTCCTCATAGAGGCCAACACATATGGTAGCAGCACGGCTGCTGCTCTACTTAAAGGGAAGTCATATAATCGAGGAGTGAGGGCTCACAAATTGGTTATGGAAGCGAAGCTGCGATTACAATGGCAGTCTTTTTCCAAATGGGTTCAACAAAATGGACAACATGAAGACCACATTACTCCAACAGAATTGGAGAGTCTGGATGAGAAAATTAAGATGTGCCGAAGCAGCATTGACGACTTAGACACACTGCAAGAAAATTTCAAAGAGGTGTGTATGTACGTGAATAAATTGCAACAGCTGTTCAAATCCTTTAAAGTTGAGTCAAGCTCGAAATCACACCTGTTCGCATTTTGGAACTCATATATTCATATGGTAGAGCTGCTGCTTGGATTCATAAGAGCTGAGAGAACTGGAGATTGGCAGGCACACCTATCTGCTACTGCTGCTATGGCGCCATATTTCTACAGCATGGACAGAACCAATTATGCAAGATGGCTGCCAATATATCTTGCGGACATGAAGATGCTTCCAAGTACACATCCCCATGTACATGAACAATTCTTGAATGGAAATCATTCCGTAAGTCGCTCAGACCATCCATTCAATCAAGTGTGGACAGATATGGCCGTAGAGCAATCGATTAATTTGGATTCCAAAAAGCGAGGTGGTATTATTGGAATAACACAAAAGCCAGGAGCTCTGGAGAGGTGGTTTTTAACTAGCCACGAGAGGGCAGCCATAACAACGGTCACAAAGCAAATGTGTGGGTTACAAGATAGTCACATGTTTGGAGTACATAAGGAAATGGGGACTAATCGAATGAACAGGGATGAAACCGATGTGCAGAAGATACTTTCGATGTTCTCATCAGATATAATGACCAATCCCTTTAATATTGCGGAAAACGATGACAGCGAGTGTCTTCCGCTTGTAAACATTGCAACTGGCATGGTATTGCCTAGTGAAATTGCCAAGAGACTTGTTTCTGCCTGTGACATTGGTAAGGAGATTATGGAAAATTTTGTTCAGGAGCGGCTGGACACTAACACGAGAAGCTTTTGGGACACGTTGCCACACTTAAAACTTAAAACATTTGCCAGCCTAGCACAGAAGAAAAAACTCAAAACAAATGATGAAAAAATTCACAATGTGAGATCTGACCGCGAACTATTTGGTCGATTAATTATTGCCGCAAGGTCCAGAGATGTTGATTTAAAACTAGTGATGACGTATGAACTGTCTGCTGTTCCACTATCATTGTTACATACGGATGGGACTCTAAGAAAGAATGTGAAAAGTGTTTTGTTAAGTGAACTAGAAAAGGAAGTAAATGTTGATGGACGGCTTCCACCTGTTGACAAGACAGGCGCAACAGCTTATGTAGTAGATGGCATGGCAATTGTGCAAATGGTTAAAACTGGAGGTACGTCTACATTTGGAGAATTGGCTGATAAATACTGGCACATCTTTACAGTTCCACTGAATCAAGAAGACTGCAACAGAGTAGATATAGTTTTTGACAGATATGATAGACTGGAATCTCTCAAAGCGGAAGAGCGGCTAAAACGTGGGTCATCAACAGCATTGGAAGTAAAGATTGCTGGAGAAAATACTCCCGTTCCAAAGCAATGGGCCAAGTACATCAGCAATCCAAGCAACAAAAGTAACCTGGTTGCATTTCTCAGCAAGCGGTGGCGTGATACTGGTCCAAATATGCTATCTGCCGACAATTGCGTCATTCTTGCTGGTGGCTTTAACGATGGAATGGATGTTGTTGTCATTTCAGCGAACAATTCGTCGTATTTGGAAGAACTTCGATCAGATCACGAGGAAGCAGATACGCGTATGATGTTGCACGCGCTTCACGCTTCAAAAGACCACATGCGTGTTGTTATACAGTCTCCTGATACAGACGTGGCAGTACTTAGTATATATACGTATCGTTCGCTTCACTGTTCTGAACTATGGTTCCGTACGGGCACAAAGGACAAATTGCGATACATACCAATACATACGGTTGCTCAAGTA
Source organism: Chaetoderma sp. LZ-2023a (assembly GCA_034401795.1). Lineage (NCBI taxonomy): Eukaryota > Metazoa > Mollusca > Caudofoveata > Chaetodermatida > Chaetodermatidae > Chaetoderma > Chaetoderma sp. LZ-2023a. The sequence continues at coordinate 72,985,984 of CM067368.1, read as the reverse complement.
CTGGGCCCAGCTATCTGTCTGTCTTTGCCTGGGTTTCATTCTCTTACAGGTTGTGATAGCACTAGTGCATTATTTGGAGTCGCTAAGAGAAAAGCATTCAATCTCTTAGTCATCTGAATGTCATCAGCTTAGCTTAGCCCAACTTGGCGAACATGTTGACTTATCACTGAATACTGCAATTCTATGTGAGAAATTTGTCTGTGAGTTGTATACCACCAGGGATGTGGGAAAGACAGCTGATGAAACCCGTTATTGGCTCTTTTGTCAAAAGAGACAAAGAAATGAAAATCTTCCACCTACATCGAATAGTCTAAAGCATCACACCGAAAGGGCCAATTTTCAAGCTCTTGTTTGGAGACGTTCATTGCAAGCTGTTCAGAATCTTCCATCTCCAAATGGACATGGCTGGAGTATAGTGGATGGTCTACTCAAGCGTATAGTGAATGGTCTACTCAAGCCTGTTCTAATGTCAAAGGATCCTGCTCCATTTGGATTAATTGAACTCACAACATGTAGATGTCAAAAGTCTGCCTGCAAAAGAACAGATCTCTGTCAATGCAAGGCTAACAATCTACTCTGCACTGAAGCATGCCTTTGTATGGGAGGTGAAATGTGTGACAATGTTCAGCATACAATTGTCGAAGATGACTCTGACACGGATGAGTAACATTCTCTCATTTGCTCACGTGATAAATATGTCCTGCCAGCTTGTGTAGACATGCACTGCATGTCAGTTAAAAGTTTAATTATGAAAAATGTAGAAAACATGGGCATTGTTGTAGCTAAGGTATTGCTAGTCACAAGAAGACCTAAGTGCCCCAATATGTACAAAGCAACATACGGGTGTCTTAAACGAGGTTGATTATGTATAAATCTGCGATATACGATCACTTCTTTCCATTTTGGTTAAGATTGTATTGATATAACATGCGCTTAAGTTTGTGAAAAATTTACCATTGTGAAAATTGTTTGAGAGCTACATTCAACACCTATTGTAAATGGGCTTCTCACGGGTTAGTGATACCACAATTTTCTTGTACAACACGGCTCAGAATATACCCAAGACATCGGTCTAGCATAATATAGAGACAAACCTTCTGAATACTGGGTGTGCTACGAAACCATTCTTCTAGACCCCTTTTGAAAATTGGCTCCCGGACTAGTACTTCAAATAGTAAATCTCCTAAAATATGCTTCTTTTGGCCTGCAAACAGACATTTCTAAAACTCACTACAGAAGCCATTTTGGGTTGCCTTGAGTATTAAATTGTGAATCAATTAATGGTCAATCTGACCAAAACTGCAGTGGTAATGCGAGATGTATATTTGCAGATCAAGAAACAGTTTCTGAAAATTGACCACGAACAACTGGCTTGGTAAACGAGCCAGTCATTCCAGGGATAAATTTTCAAAAAGTCTTCTCGTAGCCTGCAAATGGAGACAGACCTTCAAAGGGGTAACCCGTCCACTGACAAATCCCTGGAAAACTATATTCTCCATGATATAAAACTTATTGTGCTGAATATTATGAAATTAATTTGATTGGAAGCGGTTGCTGCTAAGGCAGCAACAGCTTCCAGTCAAATTAATTTCAAAATATTCAAGTTTTTCTGTATGGTATCATTGAAAATGATATATGGGGAATTCATCTGTGAAATGATTCATGTATCTGTTGCTATGGTTAGGGATTCGTATTTATCCGCTCTGGTTTCAGTCCAGACCAAGGCAAGTAACCGTACTTCATCACTAGTCAGCCATATTGGCTTTTCATTGACATCAATGACAAGAGTAAGGCACTAAAGTTGAAAAGACAATGCCTGTCTCCTGTTTGTCACAGTGGCATTGACCATTGACCTTGTGACCTCCGTGTCATCATACTACTTCCTAATATTATAGTTAACCATGTATTCAAGTTTAGGTCCAATATCATTAACCAATCCTGAAATATATGGTGTCTCACCCACAGGGTGTGGGGGTTACCAATCTGCGTGATTAATACCAACAGGATCCATTGTGTGGAGTTGGTGGATCCAGTAAGATTCACGGTCCTTGCGTGGGGAGGTGGCCTCAGTGCTTTCAGGGTCGTGATGCAGAACTTCTATGACTGTATCTGATACTATTTGTATCGTGTCCTGGCAGGTTGAAATGTAGCGAGACCGGTGTGTCTGTGTTTGTTGACATCTCTCAAATGTTCTTTGTTACGGATCTGGAATTCTCTCTTAGTTTCTCCCACGTATTGTTCATTGCAAACAGCGCAGGTGAGGAGATACACCACATTCATAGTTGAGCAGTATGTTTTGACGTGACATCTATAGGTTAAACGTGTGTGTGTGTGCTCTGGAAAGTTTTCCCTTTCTCCATTCTGTGGCAAAAGGAACAGTTTCCTTTTTGACACGGTTCGACTTTGTTTGGTATCAAACTGCCCTGGTATCCTTTAATAGCGGGGTGGGAGAAATCAGCACAGAATAGTTGGTCTCTAAGCGTTGGGTTCCTTCTGTAGCCGAAGAGTGGTTTCTCAGTTAAGGTGTCCCTGCATTTGGGGCTAGTTTGTAGGAGATCCCAATGTCGGTTGATGATTTTCTTGAGAAAGATACTGTGTGGGTGGTAATCTGTGATGAGAGGTATCCGGTGGTTTTTGGTTTTGTTCTCTTTCGGTTTTAAGAGTGATGGTCTCTCCATTTGGAGGGCTTTGTTATAGCTGTCTATTAAGAGATTGGTGGGATAACCACGATTCTCATAGTGTGCAATCGTATCACGAACGTGTTTCTCATAGTCTTCAGTGTTGCGGCAGATTCTGCGTAGTCTCAGGAATTGGCCATATGGACTTGCGTCTTTGGTGGCGGTCGGGTGTGCTGAATGTAGGTACCCATGGGTGTCAGTGGGTTTGGTGAGGAGGTCGAATTGGAGTGTATGTTTGTCCGAAATCGAAACTAGTGTGTCTAGAAAGCTCACTTTTGTTGGTGAGATTTCAGCCGTGAATTTGATGGTGACGTGTGATGTATTCATATGTTGGATGAACATATCCAGTTTCTCCCTTCCTTCTAACCATAGCATGAAGAAACTGACAACTCCAGCCACGCACAAACGCAGAAGGTGAGGAGTAGCACACCCGCCAGGGGAGTAACTTCTCCCATTTTGACAACCAACACTTGCACACTCACAACACAAGAGGAACCCCTAGATTTGTCTACCCGCAACGTTGCTCCAACCCTCAACACCACCACCGCCGCTGAAGCAAGGTTCGACACTCTAGATCCACCGATTCTTCCAGTAGCTTTCGACCTCGCCACCTTCGATAGAGAGCTTCACGAATTCTTATATTCTGATCAGCTCCACAACATCAATTTGGTCCCTGCTGTTCCCACATACAGTCACGAGGACGAACACATCTTTGACCCTCAAACTGAGAACAATTTCGATCTGCTGGACCAGTCTTTCCCATCTACACCAGACAGCGGGGTGAGTGATTACGAAGAGGAAGACCAGCCCTCCCCCCACCAGTCTCCAATCAATCCTGCCCAGATCGACAGACCACTCTTCCCGGACGTTTCAGAGGTCGAAGAGGACCACATATTCCTCTCGCTCCCACACGGATCCACATTCTGCATCCACAGATCCACACAGACAGAATAGAGGTAAGACTAATTTTTATCTGTAAACTACAGATATATCTGAACAAAAAATACATATAAAAAATATACATATTTTTATCACTTTTTTGGAAAAACGTTTTAAAAAAAATTCAAGCCAATAGTACAGGTACCCTAAACAAGGGTTCAGAAGTCCTCTGATGAGTAACCTAAACCAGGTACGAAACGTGATGAGTCTGGATCACTGGGATGTGATGCACACCACATCACCGATGCCACTATTTGGATATGCAAAACTTGCAATCCACGATCTCTTAAATAAAAAATGCCCCATCCACCCACGCTCGGAAATATAATCGCGGCCGTAGGAACGTGTGGGCGCGCATGCGCACCAGCCATGGGAATAAACCCTCCGCCCACATGTCCCCACTTCAAGCCCCAACCTTCCCCATAAAGAATGGAGGGAGTGAACTTGGAATCCCACATAAATTCCAAATTCAGATCTTTTTAAGAAATAACACGTTTTATTTCTAAAAAAACATAAAAAAACTACTTTTCGGTTAAGAAACCCTCTTATACTGACATAACTAATATTTAGCCGCACACTAATGGCCAATATGGGCGGGTACATACACTACGTACTTGCAGATAAATGCGGGTATGGGCGGCTAACCAACCACACCGAATAAGGGACCATAAGAGGTGAGGTTATAGGTGGCCAAATGAGGGTAATGCGGTAATGGTGGGTAACACTGTATTCCCGCATTAGCCGGACCCAGATCGGATGTAGCATAGTTACCCGCACAGGGAACATATATAAAGGGTCAGAATCTGACCACTGGCATCCAGACTCTTCTTAAACTAAGAAAGCGTCAGGCATTAAGTTCTCGAGTTTAGTTATTATCAATCTTGAAATATAACTGATTTGCTGAATGGAAAAACTTACGGTTGAAAAAGCAGAGGTAAAATAGCAATATTAGAATGGTCTTGACCTTTGACCTGTGACTTCCATGTCACCATCCTGTATCCTCTTGGTATAAGCAACCATGTACCCAAGTTGTGTTCTATTAGGGTTAAGCAATCGCGAATTATAACATGATAGGATTTGCTAAGCCTAAAAACCTAACATTGAAAAGTAAGTTTTGTAGGGGTCAGAATGACCTCGACCTTCGACGCTGTGACTTCAGTGTCAGCATGCAGCTTCCTAACATCATAGGTAACAATGTATCCAAGTTTAGTTCCAATAGGATTAACCAATCCTGAAAGAAGCCAAGAAGTTTTCATGAAAAAAACCCCAACATTGAAAAAACCGTTTTGTATCAAGGTCACAGTGCTGCTTCCTAACAGTACAGGCAACTATGTAGCCAAGTTTAGTTGCAATAGGCTTAATTGATCCTGAAATATAAGCTAAGAAGTTTTGCATTTTAACATTGTTGACACCGTCGCCGACATCGGAAAAGTGACACATATGTCTCACTTTCTGCTTCGCAGGCGAGACAAAAATGACAAGGAAAATTTTGAATTTTAATACTCGTTTATTATGAGACAACAGTACAGTATGTTTTGTATGTTAAATGACAGGGCACCAGTTGAGAGAGCACTCGAATGAGAGGATGGGGGATGTAGATGATGAATATGAATGAAAGACGGACAGACAGACAGATGCATGTACAAAACTATAACTAGTGGGAGAATTTGCTCTCATTTAGCAACATAATTCCACAAATATCTCCAATATTTCTTTCACACCGGAAACAACAAATTCTTTATGATGTAAGAAATATTATGTTGGATATTTTGGAATTAATTCAACTTGGAGCTGCAACAGCTTCCAGTCAAATTAGTTCCAAAATATCCACCAGCTTACCAGTATTGTTGTTTTGAAATTGAGACAAGAATTTGTTAGATTATAGGAGTATATTCTGTGTACATCCTTGACTCAAGCCTACATATTATATACTAATACATAATCGTTCAACTTGTGCGCTTAATCAGCAGCAAGAACAAAATTCTCACTGACACTAAACGCGTAAGCTACGGTCAAAACAGACAGTGGCCATATACATAAAATGATGATATAAAGCGGAAATACTGCGATATTTTTTAAATATAAAAACCTAATATATAAATACATGTATACAAGATTTGCGTAATTAAATATATACGCAGTCAAAAATATAGCATTTACTCCTTTCTACTAGCATATAATTTGACGCATGCAAAACTATTAAACCAACATCATACTGGATTGCGTAAATGATATTGATTACATGTTATTGGGGTAGAATCATGATCAATATTTTGAAATCAATTTGACTGAAGGCAGCAACAACTTACTCAAATTGTTTTTCGACCACCATACATCAGGTTTCATCACAGAGATAGATAGTTATAGAGCGCCTATAGCCCTCTCAAATGTGGAATTTAAGTATTTTCTCACCCGATTTCATTTTTTATATATGGGAATATCATATTACTAACAGAATCTCTTCTTTTTTGTGGATTCTATTACCTAATCGAATAAAATGCCAGATTAATATTGACAACCAAATTTTATTTCGATAAAATTATATAAATTCGGATCATGAATGTCTGTTCGGTCTCTTTTGATTACGCACAGTATTATATTGTGCGGCGATTGGATTTGGCACTAGCCAAAAGAATGAGATGAGCGCTGAGAAACTTCACGCTCAGTCGAGTTGTTGACACATTATGGCGATGAAATGAACACACCCGCTGACCAGCTGTTACGGACAGCTTACTTTGATATATAAAAAATATGAAAATACCCAGTCAGGCGCACTTGCGTTTTACTGTACTCGCATCACTGGCGGTCAGAAGCACTGGTCCTACAGTGAAGGTATGTGGATAAGCGCTCTACAGCTATCTATCTATCTCTATGTGTTTCATATGTGTGTCTTCTTTGCAGTCTTGAATATTCAGAATGAAATGTGTTGCATACAAATACATGTACTTCAATCATTCCATTCGCCATATACACTAAAACCAGATTTAACCCTTTAATGACCAAGATCGGTCAGAAAAATCAGGATTATTGCCCAGAAATCCATTAACAGGGCAAGATAAGACTATTTTTTTGAAAATGTACCACTGGAATGACTGGCTCGATAAACGAGCCAGTCATTCCTGTGATAAATTTTCTAATATAGTTTTCTATTGGCCTGTAAATGGACATCCCTCAAGATCACTGCAGAGGCCAGAATTGGCCGACTTGCCCATTAACCATTTAACACTCAAGCCGGCCAAAAAATCTTTTTTAGTTGTCTTGAGAAATGTCCATTTACAGAACAAGAGAATCTATTTTTGAAAATTTACCACTGGAATGACTGGCTCGATAATCAAGTGCCATTCCAGTAGTAAATTTTCAAAGATAGGATTCTCGTGGTCTGCAAATGGACATTTTTAATGAGAAAATTTAAATTTTCTTGAATAAATTTGATGGTTAAAAGTTTAAGCGACCACCTTATGGATCACACAATTACTCATTATACACGTGTGATTTCTTAACCCGTACCACGCTGATGTTAAAATGTTTAATTTTCAAATTAAATTAAAAGATGAACTGGTGTTAATTTTTTTTTTAATTTGGTGGAAGATATCCAGATTGTTGAAAAATGTACACCAGTTTCTTGGCTACTGACACAGTAAAAGATAGAATCTAGACATCAGTGTAAGGGTTAATACATGATGCTCACCAAATAATATGATCTTACAGGCTAAAAGATGACGGCACTTCCGTAAAGGAAATCCCAAACGAAAATTAAATTTCCATAACAATGGCCCAAAATAATTTTTTTATCATTCTGTTATGAATTAAAGGGGAACACAAATGATTCTTTTTACATACCTTAAATAAAATAAAATATATTAATTACATAATTTTGAATTACTTAATAGTAAGTTTCGCTACAATTGACTTCTCTAGAGCACCATATAGTGATGTCAACACGTGAGTGATTGTTGTGGTATGACGTCATCGCTTGAATACTCGGTAATACTTTATTGTTGACGGTTGATAGTTCACGACGGTTGATAGTTCACAACAGCTCATAGTCAGACACCAGCATATCAATGAGCTAATGTCCCGCTTCATAACTGTATAAAATGCTAGTTTCTTCTAATCTGAAAACACATGTGACATAATCGGACAGCATGTGGTGAACAAATCATGCGATGACGTCATGCCGTGAATTTTATGGCATGTCAAAATTCATGATTTTAACCAAAATCTTAACAATGAGTGAAAATCTGTTAACAATGATAGTTTGTGAAAATCTTCTTTTTAATTTATAAATTATGATAAAAAAATTACTTTAATGGTCAAATTTGGTCAAGAAAATTTAAATATTTGCCTATTGAATGTCCATTTGCAGGCCAAGACATGCCAGAGAACACTATTTTTGAAAATTTACCACTGGAATGGCAGTGGTAAATTTTCGAACAGGCTTTTCTTGACCTGAAAATGCCAAATAGACATTCCTCAAGACCACTGCAGAGGCCAGTTTTTGGCCAGCTTGACCATTAAAGGGTATAAGGCATCTGACAAATCTTCACAAAATTTGGTTAAATTCTTCGATTTCTCAGTATGACATCATCATGTGAATCATCAACAACGCCAATCATCAACAAGAAAATATCATTCAGGCGATGACATCATAACACAATGGCTATTCATGTGATGACACCACAACCCATTATTCTCACAGAAATTTAACAAATTGAGATTCCATGGTGAAATTTACTATTATGTAATTCGAAAATATGCAAATTTGTATTATATTTGAATTATATTATACAAAGGCATCATCCGGCACGATTAAACCTCTGTTTGTCGTCCTCTTTAAGACAGGTGGTCAGAGTGAGAGAAGGGGAGACTGGACAATAATTTGAATGGGCAATAACTCTCGGCCTGCTAAATATTTTGAAAACTATTTGAATAAAAGTTGTTGGCGGCTTAGCCGCCAACAACTGTCAGTCAAATTGTTTTCAAAATATTCAGTATATCCAGGGTTAGAACGCATGGACATTGTAGTCTCTAGAAACTGAACAAGCAGACAGTGAGAACATCCATCTTTTGGCCCAAAAAGATCAACAAGCGTCTCTCGAGCATCTTTGGATGTACTTCATGTCCAATGGCCATATGACGCAAGACTAGTCACAAATCAGACACCCTACGCAAAATCTTACAGACAGCTTTAAAAATTAGGTATAAGCAGAAATACATGTTTATATACTCAGAACATGCAGATTGGCTGAAAAAACATAAATATATACAAACAATTATATATAACAATATTTCTTAATTTGGTAATTATTTACGCGTATAACGTCAGATTTATGTAAACAAATTGCACATTATTATTATCATTGACAATTATAATAATAATTATTATTTTTATTATTATTATTATTATTATTATTGCTGACAATATTAGCAATTACTATCTATTTTTATTGTGCATTATTTGCTATATTGTCAATGAGCACACCACCATCATCAAATGCTGCAGCGCGAGAATACTTGATAACAATGGCAAACCCTTCTGGGGAAATACTCGTTATATTTTAAGAACATAAACATTGAAATTCAATACTAAACATATGGCGGTAGATAATATCGCAGCGGAGATTCTGGATTTCAGATCAAGGTCTGTATAAGCACTTTCATCGGTAAATTCCCACTATCTCAATCTCAGGTCACATAAACAGGACGGCTGTTCAATATTTTGAAATTAATATGACTGGAAACCATTGCTGCCTTAGGCCGCAATGGCTTCCAGTAATATTAATTTCAAAATATTCAACAGAATAGGTTATACATTGTAAAGAATTAATTTTTTTCAGGTATTTGTCAGTGAAAGGCTCAAGACACATTTTGCACGTACAGGGATCATCGGACAAGCTTTTAGAGTTATCATATACAAAAACCATATGATTGGTTGGCATGTTAACTAACTGGTTGGCATGTTAACCAAATGGTTGGCATATTAACCAATTGGTTGGCATGTTAACTAACTGGTTGACATGTTAACTAACTGATTGGTATGTTATCCAATTGATTGGTATGTTAACTAGCTGGTTGACATGTTAACCAATTGATTAATATGTTAACTAACTGATTGGCATGTTAACTAACTGATTGACATGTTAACTAACTGGTTGGCATGTTAACTAACTGGTTGGCATATTAACCAACTGGTCGGCATGTTAACTAACTGAGTGGCATGTTAACTAACTGATTGACATGTTATCCAATTGATTGGCATGCTAACTAACTGATTGGCATGTTAACCAACTGATTGGTATGTTAACTAACTGGTTGACATTTTAACTAATGTTAACTAACTGGTTGACATTTTAACTAACTGGTTGGGATGTTAACTAACTGGTTGGCATTTTAACTAACTGGTTGGCATGTTGAGCATTCAAATTATAATCACATTCGATACAAATCCTGCACATATCTAGTCTGTTGGAAAGATTAATTAGCAGATAAACCATACAAAATGTTCTACGGGTATTGTCCAGAGATGAATGTTCAAATACACAAAGCTGACAATAGCATCAACTAAAGCAATGCACCTACCGTATTTCGCTTAATTGAAGCCTAGCCTTCTATTAGGACAAGAGCTGTTCAATTTCCAACCCAACATCTCTGAGAAAGGGGGTGGACTTATATTAGCGTTTTCGCAAGTTTTCTAAAACTCATATGACGGAAATTAATGCATTTTCTCCCGTAAAAAGTCCCACTGCCTACACCTATGTTTAATGTATACCTCAAAACATCACTGTGGAAGTGAAATTATTTGATTTGAGCGCCTAAATATTGCGTATCCTTTATTAAAGGTCGTTTATTAAATCAAATTAATCCACAATTTGATTTTAAAAATGGCGTCGCAAAAAAATACAAATCACGTGATGCACCTCCAATTGAAGAGTTTATTTTAGAGCGAGTACTCAGATATAAATATTCTGGAATCGGGGACTCGGAACACGAAAATTTCTATATATTATCATTGTGCGATAGGAACTGAGTATCATACTGATCTGAATAAAGGGTACCCGTTTGATAGACTCCCGTTAGCCTATAATAGCTGCTTGTTTGGTACATAAATTTGGTCCTCCAAAAGTGTAAATAAGATACATTAGATATTAATATATAACAATGGTATTATATAACTGAATTACTGTTCACAGACAAAGATACTGCTGCTCGGAAGCATCCACTGTCATGATAGGGGGTCTCTAACCATCTCCTTCAGGATTAATGCCCAGGCATTGCTTCAGGAGGCAAAGGCTATCAGACAACCTTAATCGTGACAGTGGATGCTTTGAAGCTGCAGGTTGCTAATGTAACCCAAAACATAAGAGCAGATGTTGCCTCTTATGTAAATTTGCCAAATGATAATTTGTCAAAATAAAGTTTTTGAAAACTAGCATTATGAGTTCAGTTGTGTGTGTGTGTGTTAAATACATTTATCAGGAAGGTATTTAATCACGCCAAGACTGTTTTACGTGCATTTTGACTACAAAAGTGTGGAATAAACTTTATTATATCTTGAACATATGTGGTCTTATATTAGTATTAATCTAATAGGTGGTCGAGATTTACTAATCCGAGGCCTGTATTGAATTCTAGAGGTGCCAGAAATGTATCAGGGTAGAGATCGGTGTGAAGTATACACACCCTGTGATACGATTGTTATTATTATACACACTATTCTTACAAATTTGCTCTTAAAAAAAACATTCCTATACAATCTTCTGAGTTAGGGGGTGGGCTTCTAATACAGAGTTTTGACGTTTTGAATTACGCTTCAATACAGTACAGTCAAACATGTCTATGAGAGATACTTGCTTTGGGTGGGGGGGGGGGGCACCGAAGGGCAAATGGTCAAATCTGGTAAAGAAAATTTCAATTTTCTTATCAAAAATATCCATTTGCAGAACAAGATGAGTGATTCCGGTGGTGGGTTTTAAAAAAACCACTTTCCTTGCTCCTGTGGCACCAATAGCAACTTCATATAGCAACCAAGTGATGCTTAAGTGTTTATCTGTATTTCGTGACAACATTTCGAATAAAAGTGTCAATACGATACATAATGGCGACAGTATAAAATATTGTTAGAAATGGTGATGAAACACGGCCAAGCATGAACGATTGGATTACTTGTATATTTTGATTATATTATCATGGAAATAGATGTAAATTCTGGTAAATAATAAGCTAGCAAAACAATATCACCAAAGATTCCGCTATACTCGAGCTATGTATATCGGAGTAAAATTGAAAATGAATGATATTGTCTAAGCGAGCAATTATCAACGTACAAATAGCAAATACTAGTTCACAAAAATAACAAACTCTAAGCATGAATTTGATGAGATTGATAATTTTGTAAATGAGCCTGTAGTCTATGTTTGTCAGAATAATTGCGTTGACATACGTATTATGGTGAGAGCTCCTCTTTAATGATTTTGCCTTAACACTTTAATAGTCAAGCCGGCCAAAACCGGCTGTCTTGAGGGATGTCTATTTACAGGTTCAGGAGAATACAATCTTTGAAAATTTACCACTGGAATGACTGGCTCGATATCCGAGCCAGTGATTCCAGTGATAAATTTACAAAAATTGTATTCTCCTGAACCTGTAAATGGACATTCAATAGGTAGATATTTAAAACTTCTTGACCAAATTTGACCACTAAAGGGTTAAACAAAGTACCTACAGCCAACAGGTTCCAGCAAAATCAATTTCAAAATATTCAATAACTTTCCCGCAGTTGTTTTGAAATGATACGCGGAAAGGAAGGGGTCTTAACCCTTTCACAATTGAATTTGTTCAAGAAAATTTCAAATTTCTCCTTAAAAATGTCCATTTGCAGACCAAGACTTATTTTTTTAAATTTCCCACTGGAATGACTGGCTCGGTTATCGAGCCTGTTATTCCAGTGGTAAATTTTCAAAAATAGTCTTCTCTTGGTCTGCAAATGGACATTTCCCAAACCTACTGCAGTAGCATGTTTTGGCTGATATGAGAGTTAAAGGGTTAACACATTTTCAACTGAAGAATTACAAGTTGACTAAGTAGCTTCCCTCTGTAATACTGTGTGGACACAAAATTATTACCTTTTATAATATAAATAATAACAATAATAATAATAGCAATAACTGTAATAATAACATCGGCTAGAAAAGTTAGTATCTTTTCGGCATGCGGTATAAAGACATTACTCATGATCATTTTTAATAACAATAAATAAAAATAATATATATATATACATATATATATATATATATATATATATATATATGACAATATCAACAACAGTACAATTGGCGGTATTGTATAAAGAACAATAACAATCATGCCATAGACGCGGTTCCGATTCTAGCTAGGCCCCACCCCTTTCTAGTTAAGCTCCACCCATGCTTTGACCGGCGTGAGATCGATTTATATACTTCACAGAATCCCAATTTCAAGGTAATTATACAGGTAAGTTGTTGAATATTTTGAGACTAATTTGACTGGGTGCTGTTGCTGCCTGTGGCATTTGATGGACTATTCCAGCTTCATGACAGAGTATCGCTGTCAATTATGATTGTGATGTCAGTCTACACGTGACGTAGTTGATTATGACATCATATACTTGAGTGACAGATCTGTTTCGTTCATTGCATCCTATATTTGCAAAATACAGGCGAGTTATTAGTTAATCGTCTGCCTGCTGAGGTTTTGCAGACAACGTATTCCAGGAGTTATATCTTTGGACCAGCTAAAAATGTTGAAAACAATTTGACTGAAAGTTGTCCGTGGCTTAGCCACCGATAACTTTCAGTCAAATTGTTTTCAAAATATTCAGCAAGTCAAAATGAAATTATTATTTGGTGGCTTGCAGCAGTGAGACTGTTAATAATTAATTATTATTTATTATCTTGTTTCGCTAAAACACAACTTGCTGACGTTCCAGTTTGAACGTACAATTCAGTGCGATGAACGTTACTACTTCTAGTCACGCCCTTTTCGAGCTATGCCACGCCATTTCCTAGGTAAGCAACGCCAATATTTTATTTGTGTTGAAATCAATTTTTAACTTTGAAACCTGAATTCCTAGAATCCAAATTTCAAGGTCACAATACAAATAATATTTTGAGGTTGACTATTTGGAAAACTAATATTACTTGGGGGTAGGCAACAGCTCTAAGTTAAATTACTTTCAAAATATTCAACAAATTGTTTTTTAAATACTAAATTCATCAAAGACATACAATTCATACACTTGAATCATGACAGTTTCGATTTTCATGATGGAGCTGCGTCATTTTGACTGTGACGTCAGCTAACAGGTAACATATCTAATTATGACATCAGATACTTGAGTGACAGATCGGAAACCTCCATTGATTGAGCCAGCTTAATGCATGGCTAAATGCGCAGCAAATGTAACATGCTATAGTTGTGACGGCACCAACATTATCAAAGATGTCAAAAACATGACTGACCGATAGACATATTAGAAATCTATTCCAAATTCAATTTGACCAGTACACCATCTTTCTTCGTATTTAACCCTTTAACCCTCAAATTTGTTCAAGAAAATTTCAATCTTCTCACTGAAAAGGTCCATTTGCATATAAAAGGGATATTTTTGAAAATTTACCACTAGGATGACTGGCTCAATTATCAAGCCAGTCATTCAAGTGGAAAATTTTCAAAAATAGTTTTCTCTTGGCCTGTAAATGAACATTTCCTAAGACCACTGCAGAAGCCATTTTTGGGCAGGTTTGAGCATTAAAGGGTTGAATCAAGATTGAAACATATACAATGTGAGCAACAAATATACAAAGGATGTGATACCACTATTTCATCTACAAAATAATAACAATGATCTTTACGCATACATAACTACAGCTATTTCATCAAAATGTCAAAACTGAAAAGTTTATTGAATTTTTAAAACTAGATATTAGTAAATTAAAAAAATATTACATCAAAAATCATTGAACTATATGCTTACATTTTTCAGTGAAATTCTACATGATTTTCAATATATGATATCTGTTAATTGTAACTGTCAATGATTTGCTTCAACATACTTTTGAAAATAACCCATACATAGCAAAACACACGCGTGCGCGCGCACACACACATACGCACACACACACACACACGCACGTACACACATCCATATGATAAATAACATAGACCCGGGAAGCCACAGCTTCTAAACAAGCAATCAACAACTAGTAAAATTGTTTATAAAATCAACAACTTCATCACCACAAAAACATTAACAAAACAATGCCTTATTAGTTCGTATATTAGTGTTAACTGTTAAGATTTCAAGGGATCAACTTCCACACCCAACCCACCCCTACTTGATACATTCACTGAGTTCTTATCCCTTTAAGTCAAAACTTGACAGGAAAAATACAAATGCTTGTTTAATGAATGTACATTTGCAGGCCAAGAGATTACCCATTTACCGAGTCAGTCAGTCCAAGGTTAACTTTTCAAAAATACTTTTCTCTTTGCCTGTATTAGACATTTGTCAAAACTCACTTTTGCCATTTGTCAAAAACACTGCAGGCACCATTTTTTTCTAGCATGACTGTTGATAAAGTGCTAAAGTACAGAATTATAAGTGTGTGTTTACTTTAGTCCAAGAACTGGCATAAGATTGAAAAGCAACGACAACTTTTAGTTTTCAAAATAACCAGCATAGTACGTAAGCTAAACCTGAGAAAAGATTGATTTATCTCTAAGTGGTCTACTTACATCTATTTCAATGAAAACATTAGATATGGCTATTAGTGTTGTTCTGATTAATCGATTTGATCAATGATTGATTGGTTTGCGTGTTCTACCAACCGATCGATCATAATTTTAGAAATCGATTTTGGTTGTTTATAAATTTATTAAGATATTTTAACTGGTCAAGTTAGAAAACGAATACCTTTTGGAAAAGAATTTAAATTTATTGTTACAACTATATTATTACTCTTTAGTACAAGACATTAATTCTTTCAGCAGTGAAATAGTATGTTAATTTCAAAGCAACCATGCCAATAACATGTTGAATATTTTGAAACTTATTTGATTGGAAGCTGTTGCTGCCTAAGGCAGCAACATCTTCCAGTCAAATTAGTTTCAAAATATTCAAGATTATTTCTTAAATTATTAAGAATCTGTCATACCTGCGACTTGGTTTGAAAGGGGTAATTATCCTTGAACATGCTATAATTACTGCATTCAAAATGGGTGAAAAATGAGAACCTGTTATGATCAATCATTAATTGATCATCGGTTAGTATATAAAATCAATCATCGACAACAAAGATAGTACCAATTCCCAACACTAATGGCTATATATATATATATATATATATATATATATATATATATATATATATATATATATATATATATATATATATATATATATATATAAACACATTACCCTCAAATCTGGGGTTAAAAAATTTCAATTTTCTTATAGAAATGTCCATTTGCAGACCAAGATTAGATTATTTTTGAAAATTTACCATTGAAATGTCTGGCTCGGTTATCGAGCCAGTCATTCCAGTGGTAAATTTTCAACCAGATGAACGGCATCCCGTGTGACGGGTCCTTTATTTTTTCCGCATGTCACGCATCATGTATTGCAGTGTCACGAAAAGGATTTCTTAAAATAGTATACCCCGTAGATGAATCATGTGTCTATAGAAAAACTAACATTCGTCTAATTCTTGAAAAGAGAAAAATCTGCGACCTCAATGCAATGATGATATAGAACACATCTGCAAAGTTTCTTTGGGATCGGATAATCCCTTGATAAATTAAGTCTAAACCATGCAAAAATATGTACAAAATTTGAAAATAATTCTCATTATGATGGCGACTGGATGCAATGATGTCATGGAACAAATCTCTAAAGTTTTATTGAGATCGCATAAGCCCTTGATGAATTAAATGTCCAAGGAAAAACTAACATTTACCTAATTTTGGGTGCAAAATAAGCCAAGTTCAAACCTTGTAAAATATGGGGGGAAAATGGAAAATCATTTCAATTATGATGGGGACTAGATGCAATGATAGTATAGATCAAATTTGTAAAGTTTTAATAAGCTTGGATAAGCCGTTGATCAATTAAATATCCAGTGAAGAACTTTAACATTTACCTAATTGTTCGTATACGCCGGACGTCTCAAAAAAGCATCCGCTTTTGTTTCTACAAGAATTGTTAATACTTACCAGATGTACTATTATGATAATGTCTATTATCTAGTCTAGCTCAAAATAAACAATTAAAAGCTCTGCACATTCCATGATGATCCTGCCCATACTGTGTCCGGGAATTACCATAGCCCCAGGTACCGAGTCAATTCCCAATCACAGTCAGATTCGGCTTATATTTGTCTTGACAAACAGCGAAAGCAGCTCAGCCTCACCTCAGTGGGGTGGCTGAGATAGGCCATAGTACATCTGGTAAGTATGAAGAATTCTCGTAAAAACAAAAGCGGATGCTTTTTTTATTCTACTTCGAATAATACTTACCAGATGTACTATTATGATAAACTCCGGATTTCGACAGCCAAGAAACTCTGGTGGGAAGAGGTGAGGCTCGAAACAGCTCTCATCTACCATCTAAGAGGTTGTGAAGAGACTTGAACCCCAGCATACGCTTGGGTTCTGCCATCTGACTCATAGAGTGCTAAACTTCCATGGTCTAGACTGCGCTCCCCACCCCACCCCCTCATTGGTCTGCACAAATTCCAGTGCTGTCAAAAGGGGAGGCAATACCCACTAGACCCGTGTCAGCCCAAAGTTTCAGCCAGGGCAGTCCAGGAGAGCGCAAAGAAGCTACTACAACCTCTAATTTTGAAAAAAATATCAGTATATCGATTAGATTTTCAAATTTGAATGAGTCTAATGTCTGTTGCAATGAATAAGATACTCTTGAACCAGACTTTTCATTTAATCAGTCTGGGAATTCGACTGTACGTAAATTAATAGTAGTCACTCAAACTAAGAAAACACTCACCATTTACTGGGTGCTTGGTCTTTCTTGATCATCACAGGAGCTCTGCCCAATCCATGGTCATTCACAGATCATGTGCATCACCAAGTGCTAGTGCATGTGGAAGAACCCTACGATGTATGCGTAAATAGTGGTCGGACATGGTTTAGTTCAGATTCGACAAATTGACGATGGCTGCCGCTGGAGATATCACGTAGGTAGAAGTCAGTGAATGGCGACTCGGCATGCCATTGTGCTACAGACATCACCTCCTCTAAACAGACACCCGTATAAAGTGCAGATGCTGCTGCTAGTGCTCGGACTTGATGGTCATTCGTACGATCAATCTGCTTACCTGTTGCGATTTTATGCGACATCTGAATAGCATCGACTATCCAACGAGAAATGGTGTCTTTCGAGGCGCGAAGATAAGGAGCTTTGAGACATAACCACAGAGATCTTGGGTCATCTCTCCACTCCTCAGTACATTTCTTATACATTTTCAGACATCTGACAGAAAAGCCACCCTCAATTGCTTGCTGCTTAATAACATCCATGCAGTCAATTGGAACATCTCCGGTCTGTCGTGGAGATACAGACCTTTGTTCTGAAAAATCAAATCCCTTCTGTCTGGAAGAGGGATTGGATTGCAGACCATAAGGTCCAGCAGATCCGTAAACCATGATCGGCATGGCCAATGAGGAGCGATCAGTAGTACCTGTCATATGCCCTCTTATCTTTGCCAGAACTTTTGGGATGAGAATCGTTGGAGGACACACATACGCGTACATTCCTCTCCAACTTATCGCCAGTATGTCCACTGCTAGAGCTAGTGGGTCTGGAATCAGTGACACATATGTGACCATCTTTGCATTTCCATTCATCGCAAATAGATCCAGATTTGGCTTACCCCAATGTTTGAATAGAACCCCCGCTACCGATTGGTTGAGCTGCCATTCCGTCGGATGACAAACCGTCCTTCGACTGAGAGCATCCGCTAGGATGTTCAATCTTCATGGAATGTGTGCTGCCCGAAGAATAACATTCCTCTTTTGGCACCACAGCAGAAGGTTCCATATCATCATACACAACTTCGGTGATCTCGTCCCGCCTTGGCAGTTCAGATAAGACACCACTGTGGAGTTGTATGTCCTTATTAGGGCAATCTTGTCTCAGATTAGTCTCGAATTTTCGAAGTGCTAATGCCACCACTAATAATCCGAGTACATTTATGTGTTTCTGCGCATTAGTCCGATCCCATTCCCCTGACACTGACAG